>QVRM01001177.1:0-60630 GCA_003439945.1 Dermanyssus gallinae | reverse complement strand
TTGTGCTCCTATGTCGGTCAAAAACACCAATGTTACAAATTGTAGTAATATAACTCTCACTCCGAAAGAAGACTTCTCAGAGACTACGTTCCATTGGAAAAAATATTTGCTTTAACGAGCTCTTACAATTCCATGTATCGCTTTAAAAATCTTCCGTCACACCCTGTATATATATAAATATATATATGAGTTTTATTTATTATAACTTGTGGAATATCTTTTGAATCAGATGCGCTCGCTGTGCAATATGTCATACGTCTCGTGTTGCTGGCTTCGTATAGTTTTATATTATTACCGTGGTATCGTTATATGTATTTTTACAAACAGCCTCATCTGAAGTGCATTCGAACTATTAATTGAATTATCACAATGGTTATATTACTACCTAATTACACAACAGTTTGTTTTTAAAAGGGGTGTTTCCCCATGGTTCCTTACAATCTATGCAATTTCCCTAGCCTGCGTTTAGTTCATTTATCTTTTGCCATATTACTATCACTGAAACCTAATGCCTCGGATAAAGGCACTGTTTTTACTCCTCCGAAGTCGTCGCACTTCAGCACGATATGTTCTGTGGATTATTCTTATTTAGCACCACGCTCTCCACCGAACGCTTTCATTTTCCGAGTATCTGGCCGCCAGCAGTGGGGTGTTGAGCATACCGGCCCTGCAGTCAGCGAACAGCCCGGACGCTTGCGAGTTCGCGAACATAATTATGTTCTTCCGATGTGTTTTGGCCGTTATCTTTTTTGCTGCCTGTACAGTTACAAGGATGTCTTTCTTTTCATATCATCTCGCCATCTTTCCTCGCTGTTTCGTCAGCTTTCTCCTTCACACTGCTTGGCTATCTCTTCATTTGTTATCACCTCGTGTTCGTCCATCATATTGCACTTAAATTTGCGTTTAAGGAAATTTCGCCGTTTATCTAATTTGCTTATATTTCTTTCGGTCAGTTTTGTTTTTCCTTACCTGCAGCTATGTTTTTCAGACGGCTCTTACATACGATATCTTTGCTTGTGCTTCCCTTGCCCAGAAGAAGCTGGGAGACTCCGAACTCCCCTTCGAAAAACTGTACTACACATGTGTACCTAGATTGCAATGCACGCCGGCCAAATGCACATTGTATCGTGTCCAGTTTGTTTACCATGCCTGGGCCTAAACTTAATCGCGTTTGCCACTGTTGGCCCAAACATGCATTTCCAAAATAATAAACTGTCAGCCAAACCGAATCGTGGTGTAAGTTAGGAGCATCGCGCGTAAGTACTATTGTCATCAGTCATGGCAAACGCAATCACGATGTCGAAGCCAACCCAGGTGTAGCTCGTCCCAAGGAAACAAATTCTTGCTAAGACAACTTGCTGCGCTGTGTTTAAGTGAATTAGCCTAAATTCCCAATTCGTAAGGTTAATGTTGAATTCTGGCTAATTAGACAAAGGCAAGCCATTTAGCATAGCAGTCGTATTCCGGTTGACTTCTGCGTGCCTTATAACTGTTAGTGTTAGCACGATTATTATTAGTTAATTGAGATGGCTCCTATACGATGAAGTTACCAAGAAAGCAATAGCAATAGCTGCCCTTTGCACTAGAGGTGCTATTCCCCGTGCCTTAATCGTGAAGATAATTTGTCATTCCGTCCAGGACACATTGGCTTAGCTATGGTACTATGGTTATGTTTCCCTGCATTCGCGTGAGTCTGTGGCGTCTCGTACCCATGTATATTGTTGGAAAGCATGTATATTGTTGGGCTTTTACATAACACCGTAAGTATCTATACTCTGCTTGTTTGGCTGCCAGTGTATGAAAATGCTTATTATGCGTTTGACACTCACCTTTTCATAGCAACGGCAGGATATATACTACCGTCCGTTGACGTGTACACCCGTTTTATTACGAGTGAATTTGGACATCAGTCCCGGCAAGAAAAAGTCTATGACGGCGCCTAAGTGAAGACCATGACAGCATTGGTGTCAACAGCGAAGGATCGCGCCCACAATTGAGGTGTCTGACAGACTTAAGTCAACAGGGATCATGAGGATGAAAACGACGACGACGATGGCGATAACGAGGAAGACCTAGCAGGAATAACAGGCGAAGAGAGCTGAGCGTAGGGGAGTTATGGTGTCGGAGTCGGTGTCATGGCAGTGCTGCCTTCAGAGATTGAGAGTTCTCGAAGCGCCGTAGCCACAGCGGCTGGCTGTGCCCGTTTGCATTCCCGGTACGCCATGGAGCGTCCATGCGCGAAATTGAGAGAAACGCAGAAAGGGAGAAGGGCCGCTTGCTGAGTCGGACTACTTGGACTTCTTCAGCCCCCCGCGCGCGCGCCTCACTCATCTTCCACAACGCCGGTTCTGCGTCGTTTGTTCGACCGCTCGCCCGCCCGACCCACTGCGCCACTCTAAGCCTTTCGGCTTCTTCACGGTGGCCGTCTCCACCGAAGGCGGGCCTTTGGTAACTTTATTTTGTCCGTGGCGTGAAGTCGCGGGCACTTTGAGCTCCAAGTTAACGCTCCTCGTCATTTCCCACCAATTGAGTTCACTCTGAACCGACATCTTGTTGAGTGCAGCATAAGGTGTATATATATATATATATATATATATATATATATATATATATATTATTATATGTATATAATATCATATATAATATATATATTATATATATATATATAAGCGCTGATAATATACTGCATATGCAGCTTGTTTGCAAACACCCATTGAACTCAAGAAAATACCAGATTTGACACAGAACGGAGCGCCAGTTAGGACTTGATCATTGTATGCATTGTTATACGCCCATATGTGTATTGAACGAACATCACTCAAATCTGTATATGTACTGGTTTTTTGCCAATGTAATATATTTTGCGTTGGTGGATAGCTCACCACAATCGCGACCCAATAATTATAGAGTAAAGCTCGCAAGTCCTGTTTATGAAGTATTGGTTCTGTATTAGTAGACGCTTAGGCAGCCTACGTAAATCAGACTTTGCAATTGAATGCAACTTTCAGCTTGTGTACGTGCTAGACTAGTGGTTAAGTGTAGCATTTGAAATCGGACCAAACACAATCACAGTAAGAAAACTAAAACGGCGTTCAGAAAATAAAAGTGCGTTCGGTGGCATATCAGCATTTTTTATGCCGTCTCGTACCATGGGTACGGTACGGTACCTGTTAATTGGCGATATGCGTGTGTGTAACGTGTATGCCCGTATCTAATGTATGCCCCTATAAGTAACGATATATTTGGGTGCCTTTTTGCTTGCCAGACTCTACTCGGGTAGCCTAGTCGGCACACCCAGTTACTCGTTCTACATTAGCCGCACGCCGCTCGAATCCAGAGTTGCGCTTTCGCCTCTTTGAGATCTTCAGTGTTCCTTTTCTTCCTGTTTTGTTTTATCTAAGTGAACGTTCGGCCCTGGTGTGCGTTCTTCGAAGGCCGACGAGCGCAAAAGTCTTCGTTTTTTTCCGTCTGAATCCGATGCTGCCATAGGGGTCGTGCGTTGTCTCTCTCTGCGTTGTTCTTGCTTCGGAGCTTCCGCCAGTTCATTTGGGAGTCAAATTCGACGGTGGTCGGGGCGAACCCCCGAGCTATTATAGGCTGTTGGCAAGCCGCGATCGTTTTCGCGATCCCGCCGCAGCTCGAACTGGCTTCGTTACTAGTAAACAGTAGCACTCGTGATGATAGTAGAAACAGTAACAGTCGTAGTAAGTCTGCTAGTAGTGGTCTATCCTGATTCCTTGCTCTACCATCGTCTAGGTCTTGTGCCTTTTCGTCTCTCCAGCGCCATTACTGTCCTCCAGTTAGCAGCAGAAGCATCAGCCGCGGCAGCAGCAGCAGTTGCGGCAAGATTCCGTCGAACGTCGTTGAACAATGCAGGCGGCAGCGGAAGCGGGGGGTTTGTTGTTTCAGTTCCTATCGTGTCCTATCGTGAAGATCTATCTCCGGAGATCCTCTCCGACGTAGGCGGGGGCGCCGGTGAGGGCGGCGTGGCTTGTGCTTCAAGACGACGACGTCGATGATCACTCGATTCGACATTAGCTTTAGTATTCCTCCTCTACAATGTTGCCCTTAGCCCGTAGCGACGTCCGTTTCGAAGCGAACGTTTCGTAACGATGCCGATGACAATTGTGGTTGAAATCTCCGCCGTAGCGGAGGAGGTCGTTGTCGTTGCACTGCTTCGAGTATATAAGCTATTTGGCCGGGAAGAGGTGTAGCGGCTGGGGAGGGGGGGGGGGGGGGCGTCCACGAAAACTGAACGCACTGGACCTCCCGCGGCGAATCAGAAACTCCTCTGGTGTCACACAATTATGTAGCTAACGCCGTAAAAGTGTATACAATCAAATCATTGTGTACCATTAGCAAGTTTATCCATATCGGCAGAACTGTTTTCTAAATATATATATTTATATATATATATATATATATTATATATATATATATATATATATGATGTTTTTTTACTATTTATTCGTGTTTAATTTAAGTGGTGATGCTACAGTCATCTTCACGAGGTTTATACTTACACGCAATGTTAATTTTTTAGGTGAAAACTTATATATATATTGCTCAGAAAAATAAATTTTTATATCTATATATCCCGTTTACAATTCCTCTTTCTTCTATATTTTATGGAGACAGCACACGAAGCAGTGCTGATCGTAATTGTCAAGCTCTTAAAACGTAGTTTGCCGAAAGCAAAAAGCAAACCTGACCACGATTAATGTCTGTCAGTTGGCCCATGTGTTCCCTGGGGAGCAGGGTACCGCGTCACGGTAAAGAAACTGAAAGTGATGCAGAATCACCTAAGACCAACGGGAAAGCAGGTAGAACGGGTAATGAAGGTACTGTTCCCAGCATGCCCAGTTCTATTGGCGGAAGAGCACGGCCTACCCGTATAGCGGCCAGCTAAGGCGGAGTGGGAGATGAAAGGTGTAGCGCACATGAAACGTGGTAAAGCGCCAGATCCAGGCGGTATACCCCCCTCCCCCTGCCTGAGGCTCTCTAGGCCCTTCTAAAGAAAAGGCCGGATCTGACTAGGAAGAGGGCGAATAGATTGCTGCTGGAGGAGGCACCGCAACAGCTTGACAGTGAGTTACCGCCGAAGCCAGGTAAACCGGAGGGAGAACTCTCGTCATAGCGGCACGCACAGGTCTGTAAGATTTTTGAGGCCAATGTGGCCCACCAGCGTACAATTGAGCTGGCGAAGAACAGCCGATTGGTGGGCCACCAATACGGTTTTCGTAGAGAGCGGTCCGCACTGTTGGCAGTTAAGAGAAAACTGAATGTCACAGAAAAGGAGCGACGGTGGAAGCGGGGAAGCTGCTTGGTGGTTTTGCTGGACGTCATGAATGCGTTTAACTCCATGCGATGGGAGGCAATACGACAGGGAGTGGCCGCCAGGGTTCCTCGGAAGACCTCAAGCGGATTATGGCTGATTATGTTAGCGGGTGAACACAAGAGTGGGATAAAGGTGCAAACCGGAACATCACCACAGAGGTGCCGCAGGGCTCCGCCTTAGGACCAGTTCTCTAGAACGTTGCATATAATGGCGTTTAAGAGCCGACAGCGATTGCCAACGTGAACGACACTGGTAGTGGTAATAAGCGGGCGGTTCGAGACCGAGCTTGAAGACAAGGCCAGCGAAGCTTTGGAGAGGGTGGTAAGAATTACAGTCCTTTTCCAGCTAGATTGATACCGTTGACCTTTACAATAAGGAGAGGTCTTAGCCTCAGGCTATTGAGAAATAAAGTATCGTCGGGCGAAGCGGACGCAGACGTGAACAAACAGATGTAAATGCCCTCCAGCAGAAATGGCTGGAGTGTCCGAAAAAAAACTGGGTGATCGAAAAGACAAATACCTGATATATATGCATAGTACGATAGGCTCTATACGGAAGATTGAGTCATTCAGCTTACTGAACATATCATTGGTAGTTGCAAGTAATATGCATGTCTTATAATTAAGTGTCCAAATTAAGCGGGTGACTCATACGTTCCTGTGGTGATTGTGCGTCGATTGACCCGCATCGTGTCAGTGTTGTAGTAGCCGATGTTACATTTTCCACCAAATATGCACACACATTTGTCATCCTACATAACAAAGTCTGATTTGTTTGTAGAGCTTTTTTCCACTCATCTGTGGGGAACGCTAGTCCCTCTGTATAGCTCTACATTACAAAGTTGATATTTATTTCTCCTCTAAACTCTAGGTATCGGTCCAGCACATCCTGGTATTCTGTCTGATATGAGATCCTTCGTAAAGGTTCTCTCTCGACATAGTGCCAACGCTAGTGTCGTCGATGTGTAGTCCAAGCACACGCTATATATAGGACGTTTGATGTAATCTTTATCTTAAATAGGTTGACGGCAATCGTTAGGTCGGTGTCACGAAGTTCTCCAAGAAGCGTCACAGTTGCCGTTGCTGTTTCTTTTATGTGCCTCCCAAACGAGAGTCTACGAGCTAGAGTCACTCCCAAATCTGGGAAATAACTTACTAGCTCTACAGGGGTGCCGTTTTACAGTGATCCGCGGCGGTATATTCTCCTCCACGACTGAAACGTAGGACTTTAGTCTTGTTTTAATTAATTGTCAGTCGATTTTCATTGCACCACTTTGCCGATTCACTAAGATAAAACTGTAAGTGGTCTCGAGTTTTTTTTTAAACTTCAGAGAGTCTGCAATTGAGCGTTTTCGAAGAAATCCGTAGTATTCGGTTGGCAGATCGTTGATTGTGCACTGGTAAAGTATCGGGGCGATAAGTGAAGTGAGCACTTTTTATATCACGCTTGTTAATGAAGATGCCTCGGCATGATTTTGGGTCCGTAGCGCCTCTCCTTTGCCCTTATATATATGTAGGCTGTAGGTAGCTCTTTCTCCACTCATCTGATATTTTGCTCTCGCGTAGGCACATATTGTAAAGTTTCGTTAATAGGGAACATAACATACTTATGTTGTTCTTTAAGCGCTCGTACACGATTTGGCCTGACTACGCTGACCTGTCTAAAGTCAGGTCACGCCGAACTGAGGCTAACAGTTACATCGACATTCTGCTTTAATGTAACTGTTAGTCTTACTTCGGCTTCCGTAAAAGGGATGGACTCAGATCCGGGGGGTCTCTCCTTGGGAGAGCCGTCTCACCGTCGAGAAGATTTTTGAAGTGTGTCGACCATTTTATGTCATTAATTAGTGTGACCTGTGATCGGGGGCGTGTCGGGAAGAGAAGCCACAACCTGTATACGCTCGCTCGTACAAGACGCATTTTCTGTTTTTATTCGTGTCGGAGTCTCTTTTCCTTCCTCATGATCTTGAATACTCATTTAGAAGAGCTAACGGTTGTCATCATCTTTACATATAATGAGGGATATGACCTACTATTTAACCCAGATGCTTCAGGCACGACTGTTTTTTGCAGTACCTGCATCGCATCCGTGAGGCAATTTTACCTGACTGTCTATTGTGTGACAGTGAAAAGGGTAACACGACAGAGCACACGATGCACAGGTTCCCAGGCTCTACCGAAAACAATTAGCTACATAGAAAATTAGAAACTAATAGTTTTCTCCGGACAGAACACTTGCCGAACGATAGAAAACCCTACTTTGCGAGCAAGGGACTAGAGGCAAATTCGCATGTACCGAAGGTATTACCAGAAGAGGTACTCTGGGCATGTCTGGGATAAAGAGCCGAGAAGAACTTTTAGTGGGTATTACAGACTAAACAGCCAGCGCCGAGTATTACACCACCCACCAATAAAATCGATTAAGTGTGCGCATTTAAAAAAAACACTCTGTTAGGCATTGTTTGGCATTCGGCATCTATATTAAGGATACCGAATGTGGACGACCAACTATTTGTTTAGTTCGTCCGCTATTGGTAGTATTTACTAGTGTAGTAAAGGTAGTGGCACAATTGCTAAATTATAGAACGTGGGCCAATATATTGAGACATATGCGACATTATGTACATTTTAATATTATCTTCATCATACGAAAAGTCCTTTTCCTTTTTTAAATTCGAGAAAGAGAACAGAGCAAATGCCAGATGAACAAAAACACGGAGACATTTCTCTATCGCATCAATATAACAAGAAAACATTTCAAATATCAAAGTCACGTGACTAAATTTAGACGATCTAGCAAGTTTTAAATATTTGAGTTTGAAATATGGTTTTTGGGCGCTAGATGTGAGTAGGTAGTATCTGTTTACTTCATTGGAGTTCGGGCGTCAACGATAGTGGGGAACATACAGAAAGTGGTGTCCAATAAAACCAATAAAGGCGGCGTGGGATCCTCTAGCGAGCACCCAAGGTCATGGACCGCAGCACAGGGTTGCGCCACGCATGGCGCAAAGTCAGGGCAACGGGGGCCGTTCGCCGAGGTCACTTGTCGATTTGGCGAATTGAGTACCTTCTCTTTTCTCGTTGAGAAAGCAATTTGTTTGAAAATAGACTCCCGTTTACCTTTGTCGACGCGTCATACTTCAAACAGATATTTGAAAACAAACAGAAAGGTTGTGATGCGGTCGATGTAGCTATTGTTGCATTGATGATGTGCCGTTGGTCGGAGAGATGATGTGCTGCTGCTGCCTAGGGAAATGGGATTCCGCCTCTCTCTACTTTCGTTACGATTACTACTGTTAAATAGCTTATTGTTGTGGCATACTCGTACGGTTCCTATAAGTTTCTCCGTGATTCCTATTGTGGCAATTGTTTACGGGTTAACGTTGTTGTTATTGTTATGGCTACCGCTGTAACAGCATTACTATCATGTTCTTTGTCATTATAGTAATGTTATGGTAATTGAGTAGTTCGGTAGTGTTCCTCTCGTGTTTTTTCTCTTGCCAATGTGGCTGTACGTTATGGCAATCACACCGAGTTTTCCTGTCAGTATCGTTGCTCGGAATACTGTTATCAAGACTTTTGGGATTAATATCGTGTTTGTTAACTTTTTGTCGTCGCAGTCGTAACGTTAGGTTGTACGTTTGTTCCCGTCATAGTAAATATGTTTTAGTTTCTTTGTTGTTGTTGTTGTTGTTGTTGTTGTTGTTGCAGGGTTTCATCTTGTGATTGTTGTTGCTGTTGCTGCAATTTTTGTAAGAAAAAATCGTAGTGCGGAAATGCCTTTGCTCCCCTGCTTCATCTTTCTCTGATCATTTTTGTAGTATTGTAGGCAGATTTATTGCTTCCGTCATAAACTACTGCACACTAAATTCGTATCGTCTCGTACGCTCCAATACTGCCATCGTTAGATTCCTTCTAAGTATCACCGCAGCCACTTCCGGGGGTCATCTCGGGAGGCTCTGAGTTGAGCAACTGGTTAAGGGTCTTGCTCGCTATTTTTCTCTCTTTCTCGCTCTACATATATATACATGTATAGCATGTATATATATATATATATATATATATATATATATATATATATATATATATATATATATATATATATATACAGGGTCATTCCTATTGTTGTGCACGCATTTCGAGGTTTGATAGAACTTGGCAAGAAAATAAGTTTTCCCTATGGAGGGAAGACGTGGAAACGTCTTGTTTAGGAGAGAGAGTGAAGTTTATAAAACTGTTTTTCTGCCTTTTTTTTCCTACATAGTTGTGCGAAATCTCTGTTTGCAGGGAGAACCAGTCAACGCATGAAGGAACCGATTACACCGGCGTGTTCGGAGGAAACATCTGCACAACGGAAGACACTTTCACTAACTTGCGTAGCAAAAAGCTAATACCCAGATTAAGGAAAGTCATGAAAAGTCGATATTTTACGTTAACGCCTTTTCATGAAAAACTCGTAAAATTTTTCCATTGCGACCTAAAATGTACGTCCGAAAGACCACTCTCACGCAATAGCAAATATAATGCCCATCATTTTCGTATCAAGGTGATGGTGCTGAGTTACGTAGTTGTCAAGTCACTAAGCTTTTTCGACAGTCATATCGAAAGCGAAGGCATGCATATTTCCATAGGGACGTATGAGAAAGTTAGGTACATATTTTGAGGTTTGGTAGAACTCAACAAGAGAATAAATTTTCCTAGTGGATGGAGGGGGCGGAAACGTCTTGGCAAATGTTTACGGTTCTGGACGTGAAAACTTGCACGTAAAACATAACAACTATAACTGTCGAAATCACCTTGATACGAAAATGATGGGCATCAAATTTGCTATTGCGTGAGAGTGGTCTTTCGGACGTACATTTTTGGTCGCAATGGAAAAATTTACGATTTTTCATGAAAAGGCGTTAACGTAAAATATCGACTTTTCATGACTTTCCTTAATCTGGGTATTAGCTTTTTGCTACGCAAACTAGTGAAGTGCCTTCCGTTGTGCAGAATTTTCCTCCGAACACGCCGGTGTAATCGGTTCCTTTATGCGTTGACTGGTTCTCCCGCAAACAGAGATTTCGCACAACTACTGTAGGAAAAAGAAGGCAGAAAAACTACTTTTATAAACTTCACTCTCTCTCCTAAACAAGACGTTTCCACGTCTTCCCTCCATAGGGAAAACTTATTTTCTTGCCGAGTTCTATCAAACCTCGAAATGCGTGCACAACAATATGAATGACCCTGTATATATAGCTATAATAACTTAGACGACTAACGGTCGACTCGAACGTACTGAAGCGTTGTCATGCATAGGATCGTTTCTTCTCTTCGCGGGTCTTTTTCGACTGTTTGATTGTTAAATGCGGTTGAGCTTTGCCGTGTTGTTACATTCGTGTGTTAGATAAAGTCCAAATTGGTCCAATATGAGCGCGCTAAAGGCGGATAAAAAGTAATGGGGGAACCCGGCTTTGGCGCGGTGTGAAAAACGTATATATATATATATATATATATATAATATATATATATATATATATATATTTATATATATACATTTAACTTACTACAACTTACATATATATATATATATATATATATATATATACAACTGACATATATATACATTAGCTTAGCTAATCCTTTGTGATATGTGAAACATATGCATAATGTATAAGACGGAATATATATACATATATATATATATATATATACATTGGCTTAGCTAATATTTTGTGATACGTGAAACATGTGCATAATGTATAACACGGAAAATATAAAATGTGAATATATATATATATATATATATATATATATATATATATATATCCTATGGATAAACGCATGCACATACAACTATCCTTATGTATCCGAATAGAAACGGAGACTATTGCCAGCAGTTCGGAAGTTCGCTGACCAACCGATAAACACGTTTTCGTGCAATGGCCATGCCGGCCCTATTCGGCTCGCCTCGCGACATCGTTTGACAAAGGGAGCAAGACTCCATCGTCCTCTATTTGTCTTCAGGTAAGAAGGACGGGGTTGTCATCAATTGAGTTGCGAGTAGTAGGGATTCGGATCGCCGATTTGTTACCGTAATCCGTCGTGAAGATATCTGAACAGCCCGCCCGTCTTCTCCAGCGGTGCGGCGCTACGAAATCGGAAAGCGTCCGTGAGGGCCCCGCCGTCACGGACCCTCGCCGATAGTGCCAAATATCCGACGGGTCCAGGAACGGGGTCCGACCCAGCGGAAGACACTTGACGATTCCTGACTTCTGACTGCACAATTCAGGGTGATTTCAAGGTGTTGGGTTGTTTGGCGCTGAGCTAGCGCGAGTGACTCCGCTTCAAAAGCAGCATTGCTGTCTTGAGAATATTAAAGATGTTCCGGTCCAATGGGTAAATTCTATGAACTTGTTCGTTACATCCCAATACAGCAGTATGCACTCCTGATATTTCGGATATATATGACGGCGTGGTCTAAGGGGTTGGTGCGCTAGTCATGGTTGCCACCACTATCGGGGTGTCGTGGGTTCGATTCCCGTTGCTGGGAAAATCTGTTCATTCTTTAAGCGATGAAACTTATTGAATATAGATGATAAACCATACCGCTGAGAGTCAGTGTCGATTATGCTGCCACATGGACTGTAGGGTACCTTCATCGGTATATTTATTGGTTCACAAGACTTCGCAGCGTGCTGGCACCCCAAAGGGTGTCAGACTCCGTTCTTAAATCGGTCGAAATTTACAGCAGTTTGTGTTTGTTTCGTATAGGAATATAGGTTAAGTTAAGGTTTGACTCGGATTGACCCTTTGTTGGTGTCGGCCAGTAATTCTCTGGACGGTGGAGCACGTTGGGGTTTCGACGCAAAAGGCTGTAGCCGTCCTCCGCTGGCTGGTTGAGACATGTATCGGCTGGTGAACGTTGGGACCGTTGAATGCGTTGAGGTTTGGCACGGACGCGTTGACCGTTGGACGTGGTCGGTTAGAACTTAATTGAATTGTGTTGGCGGGGACGCTGTGGCCGTTGGACGGGGTTGGTTAGAACTTACTTGAATTGCGCCATGATGCGTAACAGTGTAATGCGTGGTTTAACCATTGCCGCACTGGCCAAATGGGGAAAACTTTATCACAATATCAGAGAGTGGCTTGTGTATTTAGGTATATGGTACATGTCAAGCGTATGATAAATCCATCCACAAGTAGGACGCCATGATAGTCATATGTCCACGACGGAGTAGAGAAGCTAATTAATTTGCGTGCATTGTTTTTGAGGCGGTCAGTAAAGCTGTCTATGCGTGCATTTTCAGCCAAAATGAAAATCGCACAGTCATTACTGAAACATGTATCGCACTTAGAGTTAGCTTACGATAATATCATTTTTGACTTGTACCAGCCTACTGGCATTTTTGACTTGTACGGCTTCTTGCAGCCATTATTTGCTATGCGGTCGTTCATAAGTTAATTCAAATATCGTACTTGAAGACGACTTCGACATCTAGCGTAACCATATACGTACTTGAACATACGTGAACGACGCCTTCTCTGTGTTCATACAATGTTCACAGAATGACTTTCACAAACCACACGAAATAAGCGCTAAACCGGAAGCTCGACCGACCCTCATTCCTTATACGTGCAAAAACGGATCGAGCCTCACTACGCACTATGTAAACTTTTCGGGCTGACCCTCAGCCAAGGAATACCTAGAAGCAAGCTAAGCCTGTCCTAAAAAATAGAAAAAGTAGGACACGCTTGCAGTGACTTTTCGTGCAAGTCACACATGAGAACCTGAAATATTAGATCGTCTGCTGTTTTATACTCGACTCAGACAGAATGCAAAAGTGCCGCACTGGAACTGAGTCAACCCCAGCAGTTGAGCAGTAGGCAGGGTTGTTTATTTAGCGGTAAATACCCAGGATTGACACAGACGTTGAAGTGAAACCACCGAGAACATACAACTTCTTTTTGATCGGCGATTGTAGACAAATGCGTATGACGTCGTATGTTATTGTTCAACTGCGTGACGCCTACGAAAGTATGTTATTCATTCTGTAAAATTACCTAAATTCTGTAAAGCAGGCATGCTTTAAAGTTGGTGTAAAATAACTTCAAAATACAAATATGCGTACACGTGTCTACACCTATATACATCTGCATAAAGGTGCTGCGTTACCTCTCTTTCGCCCTGAGCCAATTTTTTCTGAAGAATTACATCGTTTTACTCCACATTATTATTACCATTAGCATTTATTAGGTTTGAACGTGTATTTCATTATGTGTTCCTAGTAGTTTTCATCAACTCACAGCGCAAATGCTAGAGAAGACGCGTTGCCTCTACATAGGCCAAGTGCTAGGAATTGCCTCTAATATCCTTCTTCGTGCCGGTCGCCGATTACAACCTCCACTCTTCTTGCCAGATCTCAAACAAAATTTTATTATTAATATTATTATTTGCTTAATTTGTATTTGTGTTATCAGTTTACATCAGATCTCTTGTCGCTGTCCGGCCCGAGGCCCCGTGGTTTCAGTTTTGCTGGCAACCTTGCCTTCCTAAGGGCCCTTTTAATGACGTAGTTTAACTCTATGTGCCGTGAAATTCTTCCAGAGGTCCTTGGACAGCTTAATGGGTGAGAATGTAGGTATCGACCTCATGTCCGTATGCTGCGCAAAAAAGGGTTTGCAAATTATTATTATTATTATTATTATTATTTTATCATTTAGTTATAACAATTGTGAGGTATGAACGTTTAAGCCAGGCCTGCTCTGTTCCCTTGTCAGTTCATTGCGCCTATGATTGAGGCCACGTTCCCTCTATAAACGGCCAAAGACAGCATCTGTCTCAAAAACATGGCCTTGCGTCGATCACCCGTAACGTCTTCTATGCGTTTTCCGATATCTTTCAGGATTTTCGCTGTACCTGTGCTGATGGGGCCAAGTGTCTCCAATGTAATGGGCACAAAGTGGTTGCTTCTTGATAGCCGAGATACTTCCTTCGTTTTTCAGAATCCGCGCGCTCTGCTACCCATCCAGATTCGACTGCGCCTGTGACATAAATACGACAAGGCCGCCGTGCATGAAACCGTAACATCGCATACAAGGCTATTTACTACAAGGCTTATTATTATTATTATTATTATTATTAATTTTATTATTATTATCATCATCATCAATAATAATCCACTCTGGTTTAACGGACGCAACATTGTAGTGGCACGATGGACAGATTGATTTGTGTGCTAGCCTTTGACGGCATTCGCGTCGTCGTCGTTGTTGTCGCCGTTGCGGCGTCATTGTGTCCTCAATTGAGGAAAAACGAAAGAGGAAGAGAAGGGGGTAAGACTACTAAGGCGACGAGGGCCTAGTAGGTCTAGAGAGGTGTCGTGGAGGAGGGGCGGGGGGTGGGGGTTCTTGCGACGGGTCTCCGGTTAGCTTGGCAGCCTAGGCCGCAGCTCAAGCAGCAGCAGCAGTGCGGTAGGAACGCGGCATGGCGTTGCTTGCGGTAGCTAGCAGCAAGCACCCCCCAAAAGGTGGATAGAACGCACCGGTAAGTGACCGGCAGGCAAAACAAAGCATAGTGGAACTGTTTCCAGGTGGCGGCGGCGGCAGCAGTAGCGGCGGGACGACGACGACGTTGAAGGCGACGGATTTATGGATCTCAAGGGGCCGTGAAGATTTTTTGGCGTCTACGCTCGCTCGACCTTTGCGGCCGGAGGGTACGAAGCAAACGAGTGTTATTGCAGAGATAAGTGCACTCAATCGCACTGTCGGGCGTCGTTCGCTCTTCAAAGAGGGAAAACAGAGAGAGAGAGAGAGAGAGAAAGGGAGAGAGCAAAAAGACGGAGGGAAAACGAGCGCGGAAAAACGAAAGAAAGAGATAGAGAAAGCTAAGCAGGGCCGGCCCGTTTCGTCGCCGACCTGACCAAGCGGAAACAAACAGCAAAAAGAACGACCAAGTGACAGATAGATGGCAACGAACAACAACAACCAAGACAGCAACAACAACAACAACAGCAACAGCAACAACAACAACAACAACAACAACAACAACAACAACAACAACAACAACAACAACAACAACAACAACAACAACAACAACAACAACAACAACAACAACAACAACAACAACAACAGCAGCAGCAGCAGCAGCAGCAGCAACAGCAACAGCAACAACAACAACAACAACAACAACAACAACAACAACAACAACAACAACAACAACAACAACAGCAACAACAACAACAGCAACAACAACAACAACAACAACAACAACAACAACAACAACAACAACAACAACAACAACAACAACAACAACAACAACAACAACAACAACAACAACAACAACAACAACAACAGCAACAACAACAACAACAACAGCAACGACAGCAACAACAACAACGACGGCGACAATGTCACCAAAGACAACAATGAGGACGTCGCCCCACCGGAAGATGAGCCGGAAGACAAAACTGACTAAACGGACTGCTGCTGCAAAGCATTTCATATGATGCTTTGTGCTGTGTGAACCGAGAGAAGTAAACTAGCGCGCACAACACTAGCTTAAAGCCATAGCATTACCGGCGCAAGGGTCAAGACCCGACGTTTGTCCAGATTTACACCTGTAAACAAATAGTTACCGCGTTCATAATTTGCTGTTTAGTACTATACTTATATATATATATATATATACACGTTATGATCAGTTAGTAGTTGTATTCAGTTAGTGAATTCATGTTATTGTGCATGACCATGATTAGTCTGCCCGCTTTAACGAGTAAATCCAATCAAATCGGTCCTTTGAATTCATTGTTGATGTAGTAGTGACATTTGTTGCACTGTGTAATAAGATCAATTGATAGTTGTTAACGATGAAATTGCGAAGTCGTGTCTGGTCTTCTCATAGTCCTTTAGGACTCTATATATCTCAGACGTCCGTTTTTACAGAGGTTATCTGGTGAAATGCATGAGTTAATCATGTGGGCTCATGGCGCCGAACGTTAAATGCATCTGACTACGAATACCGTTCAAAATGTCATACTTTGAATCCATGGCAGTTTATAAGAGTTGCATGTGGTGCAGCAGCAACAACAACAACAGGAAAAACATAATACGTGCAGACTGGCACGAGCGCATGATAAATGTGCTAGACGAGTTCTGTCTCATCTGTTTATGGAAACACTCCTATCTCATGCTCTTCACACCGTTAGACCAGACCGAGCAGACCGGTTTGAAAATAATAATAATAATAATAATATTGTCAGCACTTAGAATCGGCGCTAGCGTCTGGGAGCCGTTTCAGTGCAAACTGTGTGGGAAGATGGTAGATTCCAGTGGCCTACACCCACTGAGTTGCCCGAAGAGCGCCGGTAGATCGTCCAGACATGCTGAACTAAACGGTGTGATCATAAGGTCCCTTAGGAAAGCCGGTATACCATCTACACTTGAACCGAGAGGTTTAGTGTCCGCTGGCGAAGAAAGACCTGATAAGGTGACCATTGTATTATGGTCACATGGGAAGTCCCTAGCTTGGGATGCAACGGTTTCGTGCACAACCGCGGCTTCCTATTACACCACAGCTCCGTTGAGCCGGGGTGGGTAGCAAAGCAAGCGGACGCCAGAAAACGGGTTAAATATGCTGGACTGGAAACAAGATATTGTTTTGTGCCTATTGCCGTGGAGACACTAGGACCAATCAGCAAGGAAACCGAAGCATTTCTCAAAGATTTAAGTAAGCGAATTCAGGAGGTCACAAACGACCGAAGAGAGGGTCAATTCTTGAGGCAAGCGTTGTCCTTAGCCGTTTGCAGAGGGAACGCGGCATCTATTTTAGGCGCCATGGAGTAAACTGATTTTTTAAAAACTTTGCAGTAATACATTCAGACCTCACAACTGTAACATTGTTTAACATGTAATAAATAATAATAATAATAATAATAATAATAATAATAATAATAATAATAATAATAATAATAATAATAATAATAATAATAGCAACTAGCTGTTAGAAGGATGATCTAGTTGGACAGGTGTAAGCAGGGTAGTCAAAGTCTTGTCCCTTGTGGTCGTCAACAACGACACTGCATGCATACAATCTTCTCTTTTGCTTGCCGGTGCTGGAACAGCTGCACTCGTTGTAGTAGTAGTAGTAGATTAGGAGATCGTTTTAGTTCGTATTGTGGAGGTGTTGCGGAGATGGAGATCATTGATCAGTTCTGAAAGAAGTCACTCAGAAGAACAGAGAGAATGTGTAAGGGGCTAACGTACCCCCCCCCCCCGTTTGGTTTGTATTATTAGTTAGTATTCGCCGCAGTGGCAGTAGTACAAGGTATTGATGGTACGAGTAGGTATGGCAGCGGTGTAGAATCATCTAGTAGCGTTGCTGGTAGCGATGAGGGAGGCCGCGCGTTTTGCTCTCCTTTGTGTCTTGTCAATAGTGGCGAAAGACACCGTTGTTGAGCAGCCAGTCCAAAGAAACGTACTGCATTGCAAACGAGTTATGTGTGCAAGCCGCAACAACGCACAGTCGCCGACGCACATTGCACTGCATCGCCAATTAGTGCGTACTGGTTTCTGCTAATTAGTCAAATAATCAATCTTCCCCCATTTGCACGCCAAAAGTTTCTCCGTTTTATTGTTGTTACTCCTTCCCCCGCCCCCCCCCCCCCCGTCCTTCGCAGGAGGCTGCCGTCTCCTCTTTTTCAGCAGTGTTTCAGCGTCTTTCTTCGCAAAGTAACTGCAACGGCTCTCCTCGCACCCACTAACATACTCTTGTTTCAGGTTCTGCTCCTGTTGGACGTCATACCGACAACAGCGGCTGCACGAACAAAATACAGCAGATTACGCATTATATACGTGCATCTCTGTGCGTCTATGTCTATAGGTGCCCAAGCCGTCTGTATACTGATAAGCAAAAAAAGAACCCCACAGAGTCCCCCTCAGCCATCCTCAGGCGCCCAATTCCGATAGGCTTACGATGTCGCGACAACAGCAGCTGCAAATTAACAACAAAGGCCTGCAATCGTCTGTCCGATAAGCGGGCCCGATTATCTTTCTGTCTCCCCTCGGTGTGTCTAATTAGCTTGAACTCACAGCCCCTCGGTGCGGGCGGGGCATAATAAATACTGAAACGGCATGATTGACAATGCCAGCCGTCAGTGACTAATTGTGACCAACGCCCACTTGTATCCACTAGTTGTCAATAATTGCCGGTGAAAGAGAACAAAGAGTTTGTGGTGACTTCTTAGTATTGAAGGGGAAGAACTTGCGAGGCAGCACTAATACTACGAAGTAGTCGCAGTCACCCGATAGCAACAAGAAATAACGACAGGACCATTTGCCAGGAAGCATCGTTTGATAGCCTAGGTAGCTTTCTCGCATACAAGCGTAGTCATGCAGTCAAGACGTTGTTTCGTGCCGCATCGGGATAAGCTAGCCGCTTATTTAAGTTGTAGATAGAGTGGGTGTGCAAGCTTTACCAAGGTTTCGGGGCATGCAAGAGATGCGGGATACTGGGAGATGCAGAACTATAAACCCCAAATAAAGACTTAACGGTTAAAAGATTACTACAACGATATATACCTATCTATATAAACGAAGTCCCACATTGCTACATATTTTTTTCTATTTTTGTTATTTGTTCGTTTACTTTGTCTCTTTGAAAATAGCATGATTTTCTTTGTCCGTTATGCTGCTATTACGCGACAGAAAATGTATCTGTTTAGATATTTTTGTGGGCTATTAATAAATGTATTTCGCCAATCTGGTATAAGATAAGACGATGTTAAAGTAATTATAGGCGTAAAATCACGAGCCGGTTAGCTGGCTAAGGCTGTCTAAAGCAACTCAAGTGTCAAAATGATACAGTGTACAACTACTCGTTTTGTTTTTCCACTAAAATCTGCATATTTAGTACAGCCCTTCGCCGGCGCATGAACATGCTGGCGTCTGCAGAGCTTATAGTGGAAGTCATGAACATCATGTCACGAGATAACGCAGCTCTCTTGTAGGCGGTCTTTCCGGGACTGAAATGTTATCGCCTGAGAATGATAGAAATCGCTCGCTACTTGTCGCATATTCTCAGAGAAGCGCGTATTGAAGTCCTGAAAAGCGGGGGTGAGAGACAGAGTAGGGCAAAAACGCGGCACTAGAATATCAATAAGTGGTAGGGTGCCCGAGAGTGCGTAGACCCGAAATCGTATGCAGTTAAGGATAATGTCAGATAATTTAAGATCGTTTTTATTGCCGAAATACTTTTGACTAGCGATGCGTTTGGCGATATGAGTTGTTCCTTTGACAGGGAAGTCAACGCCTAGATAGCAAAATCGGTTCACCTACTCACCAACACATTTCGACATAGTTGAGGCACACATGTTATTTTGTGTTGTGTTTATGATTTATGATTCTCCATGATTGACTTATTTTGTGGCTGTTTATGACTGAGAGTTAACCATGTATGTATCTTCTGTTTTTTTAATTATTACCTATATATTTTTTAATGAGAACTAAAGCATTGTATTATGCAGTTCCTTTAATAAACCACGTTTTGAATCTTGAATCCTACTCTATTGGCGAGTCACCCCGTTGATTGAAATTCCTTGAAGCAGGTGCACGCTGCAAGATGTTCAAAGCGTCCTGAAGATCCCTCCACATATTACGGCTCTGAAACTCGATGTAGGCGTCATGCTACCATGCGTCATCTGAAATTGTAGTTTTCAAAGGTCGTCCGTTGATTATATGAAAATTCTCATTCAGGCGTGCGCCTCTTCGAACTGTATGCCAATTTTCTCGCAGAACCGAGGTGAGCGTGCGTTCTTTTTTTTCTTAGCATTTTTTACCGGTATTCACGAAACATCATTATTGGAAATTTAATCAGCCGTTTCCAAATACACTGGCTGGCCGCCGAGCACACCTCACTGATAGTTTTCGGCAGTTCAACGGCAAAATGTTCTCTTAAACTGCGAGGTATGCATTATCTTTACATTGCATTTGTGTGTTGGGAAATTCCGTATGTTGGGAAATCATTTTCCGGGGGGGGGGTCTGCTTGTGAGTGTGCGGCGGTGACGGAGAAGTGACCTGAAGAAAGTGTCGAAGTGGCGTCAGTATGAGCTGTTGGCTGTGGCTGGGGGAAGACGTGAGTCAGTGCCTTATATCCGATTGTGCATTTAAAATGACGATGCTTGGGACTTTGTCCTCATAAGACTCTCTAGATGAGGCTCTCATAAGACTCTCTAGATGAGGCTCTCATAAGACTCTCTAGATGAGGCTCTCATAAGACTCCCTAGATAAGGCTCGAGCCCCCGTACACCGAAGGTGTCGGCAGCCGGCGGTCGCGCAGAGAACTCTGCTAAAGAAGCGGCGGGCTTGGTAGGTGAACGGCCGTGTAGCAGCTGATGCACTAACCTGGTGTTGAATGTGGCCGATGGGCAAGCAGACCACGCAACCTCCTACTGCTGCAAAAAGTGTTGCTGGTGGTGATGCGGCAGTTCCTACAGTTGACAGGGCTTTCACTGCATTGGGATGTTGCGAGGTCAGACGACTTATGTGGGAATGTCGATATCCGAACGTAGAATGACTGACTACCTTTGATTGTAATCACTGTATACTGTGACTCTAGAAGAATTCTCTAAACACACCATACTAATCATGCAATTTGCATAGAAAGTCACAAAATATTCGGGACCTCGATCCGCAAGTGGCCACTCTCGGCAACCGCTAGCAGCTGACTGAGCTTGTTAAATTTCTTTTTTTTTTTATTGAGGTAACTGATAAAATGCGTGATGCACACCGGGCGTCGTTGTTAAAGCTACGGTAATGTGGGACTCAAAAACCCCCTAAAATCCAGTCGTCTTCATTGCCCCTTGTCGGGGGGCTAACCACAGTACTGTCTTCTGGAGATTACTTCACCTGGTCACTGTTCTTGCCATTTGATTAAGTGTGGGTTCTTCAGTCATAAGTTATGTGACAGTAGCTCTTGTTCAGTGTCGAAAAAGGCGCAGCGTTTATAGCAGTGCCTTTCAATATCAGCCTCCCCTGAGTTGCACGTGCGGGAGAGTCAGTGCGAGTGGGTAGGTAAGCGAGCCGTGTTTGAGGCTGTACCATCTTGTAAGATCAGGGAGTATTGATTTTGTCCAGTATCCAGGATGGCCCGTCTGTATTGGTCTGTGGAAGGACTTTCTGTAGCTCTGCTGAGGCTTTGGCTGCTTTTTCATCTGCATAGCGCACATGAGGTGTTCCTGTGAGAGCCCTATCCAGGATCACGCTCAGGTACTTGACCATGAGCGTGGGCGTTACTGAGTATCTCTCCTGGTGTAAATTTTGATTCCGTAGAGGACGCTTTACACCATTTAGAAAAATTGCTTCTGTTTTTTTGTGAAGTCAGTTCGAGGCCTAGCATGCGGAGGTGTGGTCGGATATCCGCCGAAGCTCCGTTGGCTTTTCTTTCGAGCAGATCCTCGTCACGGGCGGCAACGATCAGCGCCAGATCATCTGCGTAGGCATTAAAATAAACTCGGATGCGGGAGTTTAAGTACTCCATCATAGGTGATATTCCGCAGAGATGGTTCCAGTACGTACCCTTAGGGGACCCCGGCTGTGACTGCACATCTGCGTAGGCATTAAAATAAACTCGGATGCGGAAGTTTAAGTACTCCATCGTGGGTTATATTCCGCAGGGATGGTTCCAGTACGTACCCTTAGGGGACCCCGGCTGTGACTGCATAGTCTACGCCTTCGTATGTACATGTTCGTCCTTTTTAGGTACGACGCTAGGATACGCCGTAGATAGAGGCACACGCCTTTTTCCAAGTGCTTGGTTTATGGCGTCCCACGAAAGCGTAATAAACGCGTTTTTGACGTCAATAAGGATGGCCAGACAGTGCTGTCGGTGAATTTCTCCGTGTTTCAGCTATGCGTAGAGCTTTTCTGATCGCCGAATGTGTGGAGTGTTCGACGCGAGAACCATGCTGGTTTTCCGAGAGTGCCTTCTTATCTTCTAGTTCTGTAACTATTCATCCGTTTATAATGTGCTCAGCTACCTTGGATAGGCAGGGGAGCATACTTATAGGGCGGCATGCTGAGGAATCTCCTTGTGGTTTATCGGGTTTCGGGATAAGGGTCAGACGTGCCGTTTTCCAAGGCTTAGGAAAATGCCTAGGCAAACTGATATGTATATATATATATATATATATTGGCCAAGAAAACTACCGGGCCCAAATGCGATCTTCTACCAAGCAGTAAAATAAATTATATATACCAACTGATATATACAAATGTTTGTTAACGTTTACATTGTTTTCGGTACAACGTTTTGTCAACGTAAGGTTCGGTGAACGCGCAGATGTTGCAGGTGCACAACCAGCAACGTCCGCAAAAGCTAATCTGGATCACTTTTTGACGTGTCTTTACTAATTGCTAATCAATTTGAAGTCATTGTGGGAGCAAGGAACATAACCTTACCTACTGGCTAGGTAGATAAGTTTTTAAAAAGAAAAACAATATCCGTTGATTCCAACCGAGGACAAACTTGTCAGCGACAAAGCGTTAAGGGAAAGTGTTCCTGTTAATAGAACCAGTCGTCCGAACTGGGCCTATTGTCCCCGACATGCCAGCCTCTAAGCGTACTCCCCGCTGGAACGTAAATCACGTGCGATAACGATAAGACCGTACGCACAATGCTATAGTATTTAAATAGTGAGGCCTGAAGGACAAGCTCAAGTAGAGAATTTTTAAAAGGCGCTTGACTTTATTTTTAGTGCAAGGTAAATATATATATATATATATATATATATATATATATATATATATATATATATATATATATATAGCATTTGCCATTGATATAATTAGACGATTTGGAGCTCAAACACGGGCGATAGCCTTTTCTGCAAAATGCCCTTAATTGTTACAACTCTTGGATTGTGTAATTATGGGAATTTTAAGATACAATAATTTGCATATACACTTCTAGACGCGCACCTTGCACAAAATAAAGTCAAGTATATATATATATATATATATATATATATATATATACCAGCTGCCCGCACGCTGACATTGCCACACGCACAGTTTACACATATACACACTTAATAAGTTTAATTTGACTGGTTAGACTTTAAGATCGTCAATTCGGTACTGTAAAAAGCCCTATTTTAATTTCGGCGTCGCGACTGTATTGGCACACACACAGCTTGTGCTTCAAACAGCAAATGCCTCATATTTACGCATTTGACTGCAATGCCTGTTGCGTTTTCGTTTGCAGCGCGTCTCCCGGGAGAGTTGCTCGATTACGATCTACCTATCCGTCTTCATTGCAGCGCCGACTGGCTCGTCCATTTGTTTGGCAACAGCTTTCTTCAGTGCCCTTTAGCGTCATGGATCTTGTTAGAAAGACGACTCACCAACGAAAGGCGACAAAGACACAGTCGTTTGATTTTTAGTTTATCTAAAAACTGTGGTGGTATTGTGGAGCTTCTCCGATTTATATATATATATAGTATAAAGTATATGTCATGACGGTGTTAAAGAAATTACGTTTACTATACGTTGTATCTTTAGCGCACTTTTCATGTCATCTTTGGTGCATTATTCGTGTGGAACCCGGATGTTCACGCGGACGCCCTCAGAAAACACATTCTGACGCATATAGACTCACGTTGTCATGGTGAAGGACAACGTACTCTCGAACGAATTTAGGGCAAGCGTTCTTGAACACGGTGGAGATATCAAAAGTAGTTAAGGTTTGTAGTGACCGTTCTTTGGGTTCACAACGTTTGCGTACGTCTGACGGTTTTGTTGCTTGCCAGCAGTAAAGAGAAATGAGGTTTGTTTAGGGTGCTACATTATTAACTTCAAGCTGGTCTACGATTTTAGAGTGGTATCGATTGGGCTTGCATCGTCCAGCACAGAACGTTTTCCATTAGATCCTCAGACGGTTTCTCAACCAGTGGTTCGTCATTCAAGTTAAAATCCTCACAACAAAACATTTTCAACCAATGTTTGCTCAAGGAGTGGCTTTTAGAGATACCAACCATCTTCTGCAGAACTTTAGGCACAGTTTAACTTTGCTAATCGGATTCTGCTGATCTTGTCTGACGAACGCTCTTCAGACATTTGGTCGGTCGGCTGTTGTCGGTAAAGAGCCACAGCAGAGCGGGAAAAGGGAGATAAATATCGATACAGTTGAGTGAGTGCGTAACAACCATGAAGCACGGAGAAGACCGGTAAGTATACCGTCCAGAGCAATCGAGAGTAAATGTAATTGTTTACGCTTATATATATATATATATATATATATATAAAAGAAAGAGAAAAATTTATAGAGTGGCTGTTAGAGGTGAGACATAGAACAAGCATACTGGTGGCTTATTAGATGTCCATCCCGTGAGCGTGCCTCCAGCGGTTGCCGTTAGCCTCATCCGGCGCATATACGTCAGTACGTCCGAAGGAAACGACAGGCCAATACCGCCGAGGCTGGCCGGTAACCGGTTTTAAACAGAGCACCGGTTACCTTGTGGCTCTGTTTACTGCTCTGTAGTTCGTTGCTGTCCCGACAGCATCATCATCTATAATACAAATCATATTCTACCGTATTGCATCCAAATCCATCTACCGTGTTCTTTTAGCGGTTTGCCACAGTTGCTTACTGTCAAATGTGCGTATAAAGACTTCAAACACACGCGATAGCCATGCATTCTGCAAAATACCCTTAATTATCACAATTGTTAAACAAATTGTTAATTATGCAAATTTTAAGCTCAACAATGTTTTGACACTGCCGATTGCGGAGTTAAAAAGTTCTCGGGGTGGAGCTGTATGTTATGCTGTTACCCCTTCAATGTAGGTGTTACTTACTACTTCGATTAGTAGAACACTAATCGAAGGTACACGCATGTCCGATAACTTAGATAGTATATTCATCTGCCGAGGCTGGCGCTCAGCACTCAAATGATAGCAGGTCCTTCGCAATATTCGCAAATGCTTGACTCGAGCCAGACTAGCGCCAGACAACGGAACTGCCGGAGTAGACGAAACGATAGGCAACATTTATATTCTGACGGCCAGATTGTCTCGCAAGTGAACAACCCCCAGGGATTAGGGTCGATCCCTGTTGTTGATCAAATTCTCGTTAAGCGATGGCCATTGAGAATAGGTGACAAAACATACCACTGGAGGGTCAGCGGCCATGCTGCCACAAGGAGAGTTGGGAAAACCCTAGATATCTCAACATGTCCGGTCTTCGGTGCCTTGAAGGTATGCCTCAGCATGAATTCCAAGCCCGTAAAGGACGGAGGATAGTCTAGAATTAAAAACGACCTCCTTAAAAAGTGTTTAATTCTCTTGTCATTCGTACGTCACTATATATTCGCACGTTAAAGCCGTAGGCAAAAACACATCGTGCAGGTTCATTTCTACTCCACGCGTGCACATGGCCAGCGTCATGTATGCGTCTGGTTAGTGGTGTGTCGGGATTTGCAAACCCGTTGCAACCCAACTCCTTCTTGTTTGGGAACGTCGGCTCTCTATGGGGGGAGTGACGGTGACTGGTAGCGGCAGCGGCGGCGGTGGTGGCGGTGGAGCGAACGGAGAGCCGGCCGGCTTCAGAATCAGTGAGAGGGCGCTGTCGTCGCCGTGGGAGGAGTGGCCCACATCCCACGTTCCCACAGTAGAGTGCAGCCGCTCGAAGGAAGTGGTGGTCCTCCGCCCGTTAATGCAGGCGTGCTGGCGGCCTATGTGTGGGTTAGTGCCTGCGTGCGTGCGAGTCTAAGTGAGTACGTCTTTCTGTTTAGTTGTGGTTGAGTGGTGCTGTGGTCATATGGTGATCTGAGGTGTTACTGTTGTTCGTGTGTTGTGACCACTGAGTGGCATTAAACTAAATAGCATGTCTAAATGTGCCGTTCTGCTCAATTAGCGATACTGATACCATCAGTAGAATCACACAGTCAGTCAGATGTCTTACTGCTTTCCTTAGAGTAGGTCGACGGTAGCAACGTTCGAAGCGGCAAAGCGACATGGCACATTCATAATGATAGTAATACCTATAGCGAATAATTGCCATAGGCAATATTATTCGCGTTCGTGCGTAGAGCAGTCTACATTGACCTAGCGCGCTTTAAGGCGTCTGCATGCATTCTTGTTCATGATCGACGCTGTCTCACACATGGCGGGCCGCCATGTTCGTATGAGACACACAGGTGACCTGGCGTGATCTGGGTGCACGTGCACAGCATAGATCTCACAAAGCTAGCCACAGCTAAGTAAATGAGATGTCGATAAGTGACACCCGTTTAGCGGTGCGAGCAGAAGAGCCAATGTAAAGTCAATAAACTCGAACATGCCCGGTACGCTATCGGTCGAGAGGAGATGCAAAGGCAAAGAGGAAGTGCGCACGCGAGAGAGGTAGGCAGAGAGAGAGAGAGAGAAAAGTCTCAAGCAAGACATCGATAGGGAGAGCGAGAGAGAAAGACGACGAGATTTACAAACTTTCAATAGGCTACGGGGAGTTGTCTTTTGTCTATGCACTTTCTCGTCGTTCGGCTGTCTATGAGGGGGGGCAAGTTTAAAGTCGTGTTATTAATGAGACGTTATTGCGCGTAGGGTACATAACTGACGCCTTCATATCGTCGTATCGATAACATTTCAGGCCGATCAGTGCCGCCGTGTTCTGTATGCGGAACCTGGAACCGCTGACTCGCCGTGGTCACAATTCCAGTCAGTGAGCAGGTGAGTGAGCAGGGGCGCATAGAGTGAGCACGTACAGACAATGGACAAACACATCTACTGGCACATTAACCAGTATGACACCAGGACACCCACACACACACACACATTCTATTGGCAAAAGCCAGCTACAGGACGAGCTCTAGGTGAAGTCCAACCGTCGGTAACGAGGCTAGGCAAACTCTAGTCAAGCTGCTAACTCGTCTCGCTTCCTCTCTTCCTTTGACCTACACGCATCTAGCTGGTTACCTGGTAGTTAGGCTAAAACTCTGCAAGCTCTCTGGTTCGAAGCTGCCGGAAGAGGCCCCTTGATCGGGAGTAGCCGCGAGGTTGAGAACAACCATCCCCCAGATCATCATCCATCATCATATGCCTTCTAATCAACACCGCCGCGACGTCACCGCGTCCTGTGGGGGAGATTATTCTGCATCAGCGAGGGTCCCGCCAATGGTGCCCCCACAGGACGGCAATGGTCAGGTATCCGCTGCGGCAGCGTCGGCGGCGGCTGCGGATAAATCCTCCGCACCCCAAGTGGCCCGTCGCCCTGGCGCAGCGGGCAATGGATCTTCGACGGCTTCGCCCGTGAAGACCTGCATCGGATCGAGGTCGTCGACACTTGCCTTTCATTTGCTCGTGTCGCTTACCGTCACGGTGGTGTGCGCAAACCTCGCGATGAACATCTTCCTCATCCGCGTGCTGCAGCTGACCAGAACCGGCATGAGCTCGGTGAAGTTTTCGCCCTCGTCTGGAATTTGGCTCCGAGATCAGGCGATATTCGCCGACCTACTACGAACGGCAAGGCTATCGCACGTCAACTATAATAAGGTGTGAGCGTAGCAGATATATATCTATATCGTTTACTTTTTATTAATGCTTAACCTAATAATACTAGCCTTACGAATACTTAACCTAATAAGCGAGCATGATTAATACTAACATTAATGATACTTAACATAATAGTACAAGCTTTACTTACATATACTTAGCTGTAGTCGTAGGTTGTTGTGCATACTTGTCTCGTATTGTCTCTACACATATACAAAGATAAAGCCTGTTGCAGATATAAGTTGAGTAACATAAGTCCACCATAAGTATCTGGGGATCTAAATCGACGCATAAGCAAAAGCAAGACGACCAATAAAAATAACAAATAATCGCACATAATCTTACTATTCAGAAGCCAATCCGTCCTGAAAGGTACGCTAGTATGATTCACAGAAAATACAGTTCCGTTTCAATAGGCTGTGATAAAATGAGCGCCACATATAGCGTTCAGCGACAACTAGGGGTGTTCGCCAGAACATAAAAAGAAAAGTCCCGAAAGCAAGTCTGATTGCAGGCCTTCTTTGTGCAGTTGTCTACATTAAAATGCTTATAACTTTGACGTTTATATGCGAAACTGGCAAACCAAAATTAGCGAGGTAGACATAGGAATTTATGGGACAGCCGCAATGAGAAGCACTGGGTAGAGGGCTAGCGGGGTGAAATATCGGCATTTAACAACGGCCTTTACAGCCCACGGATTTCATTACGTTCTATGCGACGTGGAGGGCTTCCACGAACCACAAGAAGAATGTCAATGCGAAGAATGCTGGAGTAAATGTGATAAATACCACGCCGCGGTTTGTCCGGCGGTTCGGCCTATAGCAAAACTGGCAAAACGCTAGATCGATTGTTGTGTTGAAACACTGTGATGTAACATAGACATACTTACCCAACCCGGGTGTTAATAATAATAAGACAACGAGAACCCTGATAACGATTTTAGGAGTTCAGTTGCCTTCGCTTTTACGTGAACTGCTCTTCTAAATGAAATATTTGTAATGGGACTCGGTAGGACATAAATGCGATATATAGGGAATACCACTTTCAATGCCACATGGTATACTACTGTAGGTGAGAGGGCTCTTGACGAATGTGAAGAGAATGTTACAGCCAACTCACCTAAAAAAATAATTTTGCACAACCTGGACAAAATAATTTCTTTAATTTACCAACTTAAGCACGATACCTTTGTCCTTCTACCAAAACAATGAAGAACACATTTCAAGTGAGCTATTTATTTAGGTGTTCCACGTGACGGGCTTGCTTGTGTATACACTAGGTCTAGGCATACTAGTCTTGAACTGCCGTTTGTGAAGTTGTGCTCTCACACGTGGTATCTCTCCACTTAATAATAACGCTTCATTGCTGCACGAGCAGGAACAACGCAGTGAAGGCCTGCTGATGTCTTCGGGGAAAGATATTCACATCGAGTCCAACAATCGAGCAGGTCAGGTCAATTCGTTATCGATATCGCCCAGCGGGCTGGAAGCTCGTGGTGATACATTCGAGGTGGTCGGTTCGAGTCCCGGCAGAGGAACCTTGTTTCGGGCCGACCGTAATGGGATAGTAATCGCTGCCAATGAGGTTCCGGTGACCGCCCCTAATGGCTTCGTTCTTCGAGGCTCTCTGCAAGCTAACATAGTTCGCGGCAGTCCTCGACATGACCTTAAGTAAGTGCCAGATAGCGGACCTTTCTTACAAATGGCAGAACCTTAATATAGGTAAGCCGAGTCAATTATCTAGTTCTATCCATATCGATTCTGACTCCTAGTCTCAGTCAATCTGCAGACATTTCACCCGTACAGGCTACAGCCGGTGCACGGAGGAAAAGTCGCGTACTGGTTCATTTAATCATAGCAAGTTAAGCTCAGGGCGCTTTGCTGACTACGTTTTTTTGCAATTTTAGAGTTTCGCGGACATTAAGCTTTCGCGAATATTCATAACAAAAAAATGGCTGTCGATCAAAAATGCTTTTTGGTGTACACTTCATCAGACTTGAGTCTCCCCTAAAGGAAGTAAACGTGCATAGCGCGGGAGACGTCCTCGTGGAGTCGAAAACGGAACATATCAACGTGAAGTCCGTGGATACGCTTCACGTCACCTCGCAGGATGGAACGGTTAGTCGACAGCGGAAAACAGTGCCATTGAATACCAGGATGCTGTTATGACGAGCCATAACACTGCCCGGCAGTGCTAGATATAGTATTACATTGAAACGGGTTTATTCTAGGAATGAAGAAAGGTGCACGTTAATTATAGAGTTACTTGTCTCTGAAACATTGTATATATATATATATATATATATATATATATAGAATTTTTATATAACTTTTTATGTTAACACCTTGAAATGAACAAGTGTATCCGCGTGAACGTGTAGCCACGGGTTCTCTACGCCAGAATTAGCCCAGTTCCACAATGTGTCCCGAACTGATGCTGCGTTTTTCGTTGAATGTCTAGCGACAGCCTCCAACGCAAATCTTTCGATGCTCTCGAGTCTCCCGTGAAAATGTTAAGGCTTCTGCCCACGCGCTGAATCAACTTCAGTATAAGCGATCCTGGTTCTCTCATTGTTTCGAAAGCCAACGCACAAAATTGATGCGGATAACGGTGTTTTCAACATTTGTTAGCCTCTGCTAACTTATATATACATAGGGTCTTCCAGCAAGATTTGAAAAGCAATGTAGGCAATTGTAGAGCTTGTTGAAGTAAATATTTTTTTTTCAATGGAACATAGTCTCTAAGAAGTCTTGTTTCAGGATCAGAGTAAAATTACTGATATCCGTGACAGTGGAGTTGTTGCCCGACATAGGAGCATAAAGCGTGCTAGTATCTGTTAACTAGTGCAAATGGGTTAAGGGGACTAGTTCGGTAATACAGCATGAGCATGATATAATTACTGCGACATTGTTACTGACACTTAGATTGATATATTTCTTTACTTTTTTCAGATTGTATTGAGTAGTCATAAGTTGGAGATTAAAGACCTTCCAATCGCCGCTATGCGAAGTGTTCGGGTCAGACGAAGAAGGACCAAACGGTCTGCCCAAACTCCAAGACAAGGTTAACGCTCGGATTCAGCTGAATTCCGACAGATAACTTGTATTCACGCATGTGCCTGTATATATGCTCGATAATCATATTAGGAATTACTCTTTGTTGATTAGTCTTAATTAAAATAATTAAAGTCTTAGGGCAGATCATTTAGCTTAGCTAACTGCCTGATACCCGATTCTAATTGCCGTTGTTCGCTAACGCTAAACATTTGGGTTGCGTGACCCATGATTCGACTAGTGTAACGCAGCACGTATACCCACACGATATTGTTGCCCGTAACTATATGCGGAGATCATCACACACAGTGGTCAATTTGTTTCCCTTGGGGATGATGATAATGATGATGGTGAGATTTCCTGGCGCATGTTAATCCCATGCTAATCATAGTTCATTTCTACTAGGTCGAGACAGCTGGACTAAACTAGAATTAAAGACATTTTTTAGGGAGGTTGTTTTTAATTATAGAACATCCTTCGTCTCCTACGGGCTTGGAACTCATCCTGAGGCATATTTTTAATGCACCGAGGGCCGGACGTGTTGAGAGGTCTAGGGTTTCCCCAACAGCCCTTGTGGCAGCAGGGCCGCTGACTCTCAGCGGTATGGTTTATCATCTATTCTCAATAAACTAGCATCGCTCAAAGAAAATTCGATCTACAACAAGGATCGAATTAGCGACACCCCGCTAGATGACAAACATGACTGGCGCATTAGCTGGACTGGACTGAACCAACCAGCCAGTGCCCATTCGGCGCATGACAATATATAGAGGAGTCTATGAAGACAGTTAATGTGACGGTTATGTCACGCCTTTGTCACCACATAATCACGCCCAGCTAGCTGAGGCGGCCTACATAGTGAGGTGCTCCAGACCGTGCGTAGACGTCTAGAGTGAGTAAGAGAGTAAGTGGGTGACAGGTTGGTTTCAGTGTCGTAGTACGTGATATCTTTCTGCTCCAGGGGGTGTTGGCAAAGCGCGACCATGCAAAAGGGCGGTCGTGTCAAGGAGGTCCTCGGGTGATGATAGCGTCGACACTGACAGCGACAACAGCGACAATGACAGCAGCAGCAGTACCCCAGTCATGGAGGTGACCACCGACCAGGGTTCGACCAAGGCTATCCAGGACCCCACGAGCGGCGCCGGCGGCAGTGATAGTGGAAGTACGAGTGGGGGTGCAGGGGGAAGTGGCAGTGTCAGAAGCAATACGCATAGTCATAGTTATGTTGATAACTATGATGAGGAAAGCTATGCTCTATGCTCATGTAAGAATGGCAAACTCTTCGTTGTCGGACCCGACGAGGAGTGTCAGGCCAGTTTAGCGTTCTGTAGCGAGGTTACCGTGAGCAACAACAGCAATAACACCGAGTCGAGATTTCGAGCGACAGAGTAGCTAGAAGTAAGCGGGACTACTACGTCAATATTGCGATGGCGGCAACAACAACAACAACAACAACAATAACACCAACAACAGAGATACTTAAGCGCGATACCGCTGTTAGCAGACGCAAGCAAATATCCATCAACACGGACAAAAAGCCAGTAACTCCCAGGTGTACCATAACTCTTGTTAAGCGCTAAACAAGTTGACAAATAAATTGGCCTATCGGTGGCATTGCTGAAACATTTGGACGAAGCAAACAGTTGGACAAACCTGGATGCACGATAATGTTTCATGCGCAGTCAATCAATCATCGTTGTGATATTATATGTTTGAGAAGATTTTGAGTTGCGAGAATGTTACTTGTGCATTACATCATAAACCAATTTCCTCTAATTCCATGAAGGTATGCTGCTACAATTTATGTGTGGTCATTTGGGCCGGATTTCCGGTTGTTAATTATCAGGGTTGGCTGTTTTGAGTTTTTAATTCTATTTACTATGATGGTTTGTTATTCTTAGTAGTATATATACATATTGAAAAAATATATAGGGTTTATTTTTGCTTACGCTTTATATTGAATATAAATTATAATGAGGTGGTTAGCAATATATAATACTATTTTTTATTAATGCCTGTAATATGGTAATCTTTTGAGTCGTCCAGATTTCCTGTGGTAAAACTATGCAGCGGTGTTAAATCACGATCCGGTACAGCTCTCTATCGGACCATGCCTAATGTTTGCGCAATAAATGTACCGTTTTGCTACGAAAAGTTAATAGTATGCTTATTTCAGTTCAAGTTGTTTATATAAACATTTGGATTTATAGGTTATTGTTTTTTAAATAGAACCAAGGTTTTTGAGAGAAGTGAGCAATACTTGAGCTTTGAACGTGAATTCTACTCAAAATGATTACCTGACGAATATATATAAATATATAAATTCCATTTATTAAAATGACATTTAAGTATAAAGTATTTAAAAAGTATTATAAAGTATTTATATATATATATATATATATATATATATATATATATTACATTTTTGGTGGCTAGTATGCTCAGCCAAAGTTAGTGTGTTATCTATAGGGAACTTAGACATATTTGAGAGAACAACATAACAAGAGTGTGCTATATAGCCATAGCCTTGCTCAGTAGAGCTGGTTAATTTTAAATCGATTTTCATGATTTCGAATTTCTGCCAGGTGACTGGACACATGCAAACAAATCATTAGCGTAAACGAACCATGCACTGAATGCAAGTAAATACCGCTTTATTAGGTGTGGGCCAGTGTTCATTTTACTACACGATCTTCGCGTAAAGTTTCCGTGCGACAGTTTGATAGACCAGGTTGACAATGTGGGCTACCGATCGACTCGCCGACCTGAGCAGTTGTCGATTAAGATTGCGAGGTTTGGCGCCATATTTGTCCAACATAATTCTACGCAGTGCCGTGGGGATGGCTTCCACTTTTTTAGAAAAGCCTCAATGCGGGCTTTACCCGTAAGGCCCGAGTTTAAGGTGGCATCGAGGTACTTCGCGATGTTTAGGGGGTAATCCTCGAGGAATCACCGAGTGCGCTTTCGACCAGTTAGGTATATAACCCCTGTCTCCTCAGGTGCCAGTTTCAGGCCGTTGTCCTTCATCTATCGAGACACCTGGCCGAACTACTTCGATGGGAATTCCATCGGGGCCTGGGGCTGTACCGAGAGCAAAACGTTCGGAGGCGTGGAGGGGTTCTTCTTCGGTCACGGGAGGGATGCTAGTGGTATCGACTTTAATATTGTTATCGGGTCGAGGGGGTGTGTGAGGAAGCGTTTCAAAGCTCGACGAAGGACCTTCTGTCGATCTGGAGAGGAAAGGGTGATTTTCAGTTTTCCCCTAAAAACTTGTCAGGAAGCCACCACGGGTCAGTCTGGACTAGATCTCTGAGCAAATTCTAGCGGTCGCCTTTTTCCTTGAGGGTAGCCTTGCAGAGGTTCTCCCGTGCGCTGCGGTAGGTGTTAAGTACGGTTTCCTCGCGGGCGAGTAGCATCGAGGGAGTGCTTGTGTTGACCGTTTCTGCGTCGGCTGGCCAGTCGGGAACATGCCGGGTAAGTGCAGGTCGTTTGGTTCGTGCGACAGCTGACATACGCCAACCTCGAGACGTTTTCGCCCAGGTTTTCCTCGGTCATAGTGGTGGTCATAATGGTCATAGTGCGACCATTGAATGCCTCGTGCACCCTGTTGTTAGTGATGCAAATTTTATTAGCAATCCTTTGCATACCTTAGGTTCGTGCTACCTCCAACTCTCTCACTGTAATCTTCTCCAAGCGCAACATTGAAGTCTTTTTACAGTGAAGATAAGCGTGACTATTTCTGTCACGAAAATCTCTATAATGGCTGTTGTATCTCCTCACTGCATTCGCCATGCAGCACACGATTTGAGCAAACATTCCACCAAATTATCGAAATGTGTGTATATATGTATATGTATAAATGAGAAAATGTCGAGTCCAATACGCAAAATAGACTAAATTCGTATGATACGCTTATGGACACTTTGTTTATGTCCTGTTATCTCTAAACTACGAAACGTTAGTTGTTTGTATGGACAGATCCGTACAGACATGTACATTCAAATACGCGCTTCATAATTGACACGATTGACAACGGCCTAGTTAGTGTACTGCTTTGCTATGACACAGCTTTGTTAGTTTTTCGGAAATCATACATTTAAAACTACCTTTTCTTCAGTACTCTAGATTCTGACTTAAGTATGGAAAGCAATAGACAAAATAATATGTGCCTGTATGTGTTAATGTGGTCATAAGTTCCGCTATGTATTGGGATGCGCACATTTTTATACGAGTGCTTTTAAATGCCAAAGCAAGAACCAGTATTTGCTTTTCGTTCCGTTGCTTCCGCAAACCATCGTCAACCGTCTTTATGACAAGCTAGGCAAATGTTCAATAGTCATTCTCCCATCTAAACATGTTGAATTGAAAAAAAAACCAAAAATCCCATCGAAGGTGTCATAGATATTATCCTGCTTCACTGTGCTTTCTTTTGCTCGTGTGCTGTATAGCAGCATCTGCGGGGAGGCGTTACCGCAAGCCGAGCAACAGTTGAGCATTACGCATGCAGGTCGCCGAACAGATAGCTGGATGCGGCTGTGGGGTAGTTGGGGTAATTCTTAACCAGGCAACCTTCTGCAGCACACCCCGACCTAACCTAGGCTCAACCCCGGCCATTTTCTTTCGGTACGGTGGAAGAGCGGCGACGCCTGCTTGCGGCTTTTGAGTCGGCTAGCGAGGGGCAACCGAAGGGTTACGCGATGCACCTGCGCCACACGTGCCCGACTTCGTGCTTCGGCGATATTCGCTGGCTGTTTGCGTGGTTGGTGCTGTGTTAGCAACTCCTTGATTACGACCTGGTGTTGTATCTCTCATAGACGACGTGCATGCACCGCACACTGCGTTCGGCATTGTGTCAGCAATTATCGAGTCGATCTGGGCGGTCAGCAAATAGCAGTAGTGGCAGAAGCATCAGAAGCCTCATATTCTTGGTAAATGCTAAAATGGACTGTGAGTAAGGCGTGTTTGAAGGGGGCCTTCGACATGCAGAAGTAAGACTAAACAAGATAGCTTGCTTGTGGTCTCACAGCGCGCTTACAGATAGCCTGTAGGGGTGCCTCGCCTCGGAATTTTTTTTAACGGAGTTACTAAACTAATAAAAGTACTAAGTGTATAACATTTGTAGTAGGTTAGCTCGCGTCGGCAAATCTGACGAAGGATCGCATGAGAACTGGCTGTGTGTTCTGGCCGGATCAAACCCGTGTTCTTGCACGTCAGAGTTCCCGGATATCACATCCATTCTATCTTGTTAGCAACATTGTGCGTCAATCTTTTGGAATTAAATTATTATCTCATCTCACTCACTGTTAAGCAACCTATGGAACGTATGCTGCGGTATTAAAGCTGTCACAGATGATCTCGGCAGTAGTTTCTCGTATGGAGAACAGTTAAGTAAGCACATGAAAGTAAGTTTACTGCTCCGTACCATTTCCCCCAAAAAAATGTTTTTGCCAATATATGTAATGCCGTCTCGGTTAGAATAGAAATAATTTGGAGAAAAAGGGCACAAAAAAGTGTGTGAATGCAATGAAGTGTAAGATAAACTAAACAAGCCTACCGTTTATACCAGTAATCAATAGAGTCTAATTTATATGATTAGAAACGGGGAGACGCAATAGTTGCCAGGTCTGTCTGAGGTCCTACACAAATGGTGTGACTAAAGCCATTCACGCAATCAATCTAGAAGCGACTACTCGGATAGACTCTATAGGCATTCTTTGCTAAATTTATTTAAATCAAACATTCAAGCAGTTTTTTTTTGTTTTCTAAACGGTTTACTTGAAGGGCAAACGTTTAAAAAATAAAACACCACATAAACTTTGGAGAACAGAAAGCGGAATGACCACTTACGTTCGCAATATCACAGCTAACTAAAGTCTAAATTTCGAGATACATATCCACAAGCATCTCATTGGTCATTACGGCGTACAGAGCCGTACAATGAGCTTACAGCCATAGCATAATCAACACGGCAGGGAGAACCGTAAAGTCAGGTGGCAAACTTTAAGTTGTACCTTACGTGACCTGGCACAATAATGTTGCAGCCAGACTTGGGGATCCGTCAGAGTGGAGGCCGAGTTGCTCAGTCCGTAACCGCAGTAAAGCGTTGCTTCCTCCCCCGGCAAAAGGCGCAAAAAAAGCGGCATTGGAAAAACAATCATGACACGTTCGTGAGTGTTAAACGGGATGGTACGTTGTTGGCATACCTAGATGAATGGATTTTTATTCGATTGTCATGCATACCTAAATTACTTTCCACTTCAGCGGCTATCTCTGGCAGTTCAGCGCTGCAATGCGACGGCAATAGCGGGCACAATGAGGATAAGGTCGACTGGTAGCGACTGCCTAGAGGATAAGGTCGACTGGTAGCGCTTCTCACAAGCCCTGGTGTAGTTAAAGAATCACATTTTCCTGTACCCATAAAATAAAACAAAAGATATACAGATATCACCCTTTAACAGAGCCGCTTGGAGTGGCAGCATAAGCGGAAATGTTGAGCTGTCCAGGGTTTCCCCAGCAGTCCTTGTGGAAGTATGGTGGCTAACTCTCAGCGGTTTATTTTCTATTCTCAAATATTATTGCTCTAAAAAAATTCTAAAAAAATGGTGGCTGACTCTCAGCAGTATGATTCATTTTATATTCTCAAGGAGTATCGGTCTAGGAAAATTCTAAAAATAATGGCTGACTCTCAGGTATGATCTATTCTCTATTCTCAAGGAGTATCGCTCTAGGAAAATTCAGCAACTCGGATCAAACCGGCGACACCCCCGTTGTGACAATCATGCACAACTAGCGCGTGCACTAGTCCCCTAGATCCCGTCACCATATCTACCTGCATTTTCTAGTCTTGTACTCTGATTGATTTTCGTCGTACAAATCCACGACAGACGACGTGGACAGGCATTCATTTGCAATACCGCACCAGCTGGTGTCAGACCGTGCACAGAACCTCAATGCGTGTAGGTGCCGAACTGCGTGTAGACGTAGCAGGCTGGCCAGGCGCAGCTGGCTTGCTGTTACCGACATCGCTGCAAAATCGATGCTCCGGCAATATCGGGGCATTCGGATAAGCCAAACTAATGGCTGCCGGTATACAATGACACTGTGGTCTTTTGACGTCTCCGATCCAACTTTGTTGGATTAGACAAATTCAAGTTTCTAATGTTTGAAAAAAATCTTCGAACGCCTCCAATACAATCAATGAGGTGGTATTGGATTCGTCGGAAGCAATGTTTTTTGATGATTGATTTGTAGTGTAGCTCTTGGCTTCAGGGTCTTGGATGAATGTCTGCACCATTTGGCGCCACTCCATGGAAGGAATGCGTTCTAGGGGAAGAACAAGAACTACTTTCTCGGCATTAGACATCGCTTCTCTGCGGCGTCGTCGCCATTTTTTGGCAGGTAATAGAAGATGTTTGTCCAATACGGTACGGACATTTAATAAAGGCCGCGGGTTTGTGAGGGATTGTATGGTCCTATGTCCCGTTTCATATCCCTCTACTGTATGCTTAGCAGGTAATGCCCGCACACAAACATTAGCCCATTTTCAAATACTTTCTACGCAAGGGTGATAAATGCAAGTGCATATGAAGATTCTCTGTTCTAAATATACTGAACGCCTTAAATGACTAATGACAGTGCAGCACCAAGCACCCTTACAAGTACCTGCATGACGTGAAACCCTATTGTGTATACAACGCGTTGGGAAAGATTAAACTGGTTTATTTAAAGCATTAGCTTGGCCTAACTCCAAGCATTGAAATTACTGCTCGTGAAGCAGCGCGAAGACAAGAAAGACACAGAAGAAACAAACAAACAGCCAACAATTTTAAAGTACCACCTGATGGCTAACCAATCACCGAGGACAACCGCCAGGACACCTCAAGTAAACAAACACTTTGACCGGTTCACGATTGCTTGGTGATGACTGTGAGCATTAGTACAATTGTTGATGACTGTGAGCATTAATACAATTGCTGATGACTGTGAGCATTAGTACAATTATAATGCCTGGTCAGTCACAGGTACAGTGCGGAGCGAAAATCGACAAATATCCTTCGAGCGACGATTTTCGGGGATTTCGGGGCATTTCAAGGAGGGCGGGCAGGTCGCTTTTTGGGCTGTTGCCATTGTTGACTGCTCTGCTCAGCGTCGCGGGGGGTTCGGTTCTAGGTTCTGTTGGCTACCCCCGTCGCTGGCTGCCATACGCACAACTGCAGTTTGTTCACGGTCGGTGTTTGTTTGTCAATTGCAGTTTAATTCCCCTCGGACCCGGCCCGGCCAGCCCGGCGATCAAGTGAGGCCGATGAGGCGAAAATAACGACTTCACACGCCCTCCCCTCCGCCGGCTCGCTTGACTTCACTCAGCCTCCGGACACAGGCCAGAGCAGCAGGCGTGCCGCTCCGGCTCACTTGAAAGAAGGATCAGGAGGAGGAGCGAAGCTTCGTTCGGTAGGCGTTTGTAGTCTACACGAACGGAACAAACAAAACAGTACTCTGATGTTCGCATCGCGCCTCCGACCACGGCGTTTTGTGGGCAAAGAAACAAGTTGAGCGGGCAAAAAGCAGATCTGAGCTGCGGAAAGGAACAGTCAGAACACTGACGGCGGCCAGTCTGAGGGAAATGCCTTAGACGAACCCACAATCATCACCCTCGTGTGCTTGCAATTAATGCCGGCGTTACCCTGGCAAATCTCGATCGAAAATCTAAGCTCTGGCTAGGCCTATCGGCGCACCTTGTCGTTAGCTAGCGACCTCGCGACTTCGTAGACGCGCCTCACATTGTAACTCATTAAAACTGGATTTGTAATTATATATATATATTTCTATGGTTGAATTGTGTTGAATAGTATTACTGTAAATAATAATAATAATAATAATGAAATTAGCTAGTATCATTTTGCAATACTGCGCTTGTAGGCGTAGCTAGTTCGAAGTTACTTTGGCTGGCGCACGTGCTCTCTATATCTCCTTCTCGAAGTAACCTATTCTCCCAACGCATTTACTCGATAGAAAACTTTTTTTTTAGAGAATTGATTCGGATGCGCATTCCTTTCGTTATTTCTCGCTAAAGTAGAAACAATGAGCGTCTCTGTGGCTCACACTAGATGGGACCGACGTCGTAAACCACCGCCAGCTCTATTACTACTTTAACCACTGGGCTACCCTCAGGTAGGTAATAGATGAAGTTACAGCAAGCCTTCCGACTTTCTTCTCTAGCTATCCCTGACTCTGGCGGCAAGCGGTAACTCAAGCCAACGCATCGAATTGCCTCAGCTCTCGATGAGACAATTGGAATGCAGCTCGGGGAGCAGCGAATTAATAAATACCCCTTCCCCCATACGATCAACTGTCACCATTGATTACTGTGGGCGCATGAGTGCCTGAATGGCATGCTTTCACTCGGCATTACTTGGCCGTGCTGCTTTTCCCTGCGAAAACTTGGAAAAATGCTACAACTTCTCTTCGGGGCGTGGCGTTTGCTTGAATTGCTCGATAGGACATTGTCGAATAAACAACATGTTAGATCAGAGCAGGCAATATCTGCACTAGAGGAAGACACCCACGCCGTGAAATGCGCTCTGACACATGCTGACAGTCGGCCGAGCTGGACAAGGATACATAACTCTGATCTGAGCAAGCGTAACTAAGTCAGTTTATAGTAGCATGTAAATTGTAATAAAGAAACTACTGTGATTTGGAATAGTGTTGCTAGTTAACAATGTCGGTTAGCAAGACAATTCGGCCATTAAGAAGACTTTGTGTGTTGGCGCAATAATATGTTCCGCTGTTTGCTGCCTGGGAAGAGCATAAAGAAACCATGATTGCATGCTTTCTGAGGGAAAACAGGCAAATTCGTTAGTGACAACATCTTCAAACTGCTGATCTACAATCTGATGAAAATTGCCGTTATTTACGTGATAGAGTAGTAGGTGTGTTAGAGGGTCTACTCTATATGACGATGCCTGGCAGTTAAGTGAAGAATCTCTGTTAATTAAGTTTACATTCGATTCATGAAAATTAATAAAGAAAGTGGGTAGCTAAATTTTATGCAAAACTGTTTGGAAACCTTGGGAACTAGTTTGAACTCTAATATCAACCAAACAATTTATATTTTACTAAAGGACTTAAATGGAAATCGAAGAAATTCTGAGGGGAAATGTCGCACCAAACGTCAATACCAAAGATAATCTTAAAAAGGTGGAAATTTTGGCTTTAAAGGTAAATTGGAAATATTTCAGTGGAAAAGCACGAGCTTTTGCATTGAAAAATGCAAACATTCTACTGACAATTACTCGTCGTGAATTTATCAGTTAAATTAGGATTTACCCAAAGACTTTTACGGAACCGCTAAACAGCTTGGGTTAACTCTCAGACTATAAGTCTATAACACCAATTCAGTAATCGCCACAAGTGATAGTGCATGGAAGCGGGTGCTTCCTTTTTTACTAAGTTCAAACAAGTCCCATTTTTGTTACAATCTCGACAAGCGAGTTCAAATGTGACCCACTAGCAGGTAACACCATCTTATACTCTAAAAAACGTGCTGAAAAACATGCACACAAGAAAGCAAAAACATTACTTTCTGTCACAGAGAAGTAACATGTCAAATCGCCAGAACGAAGAGCGCCTCTATGCAAGGAAAGGGCCCTTTGAAAGAATAACATTATTTAAATTGATTGCCTTGTAATCGTCTATATATATATATATATATATATATATAGAGAGAGAGAGAATCAACGTACTCCGCATCGGCTTTTGTAGAGTCCCGGAAAGACGGATTTGATATACCAGGTAACTTGCTAACTGAGAAAGATGATACCTTGTATCTAAGTTTATGTTTTTAGGTACGGGCGATGAACTTATGATAATTATATGTTGCTTAGGTTCGCGGAAACTATTTGCATTTTTCCTTTATTGTGAAATATATATTCATCCGTAAATACGTAGGTAAACATACAATACTTGATGTAGACAGTATACACAAGCAGTTTTCTTTTTATTAACTGTATGAAGTAGTTCTACACTTGAAAATTATATTGATTTATTATTCGCTTGGCATGTATACCTAAATACACATGTCACCATTTTATATCAGGGGCATTATATATTTATATACAAACTGTAGATCTGAGAGGATGATTTACATTGTGCACCGTTGCTTTTGTACGACTCGCGTATGTGTAATCGAGCTATACAAATTCGGACGAGATAATAGGAAGAGAGAAAGTAACGAAGAATACATTGTATGTGCGCAGCTGAGCACAGTCAGTACATAGAAACGTCCGTTTACTTCCTCTACTCGGAGCCACCCACCGCGATCGCGATTAGGCCCATAGTAGGGATTATTGGTTTGTTGGCTAGTTGATGCCTTGATGACGATGCGCGACCAAGCAGCGGAAACACGCTGACATATTGAAGAGTACTCAAAGGTAATGAAAGATGGCGCTAGGTATGAGCTGCCCGTAAATCACGTTGTGTGTTCACGTTGTACTGCGATTCGTACCTTTGTACAGGAAGGAGTCGGTGTATAATAGAGGCATATTATCGCGCTGTGCACTGTGCAGAGTCCTTTGTCGCGACTTAGATCCCAGGAGTTTATCGTAGCAAACTAGTAGCAGCGGCTACTCTGACAGAATCTCTTCAGGAAGCAAGAGGTCATGCAAAGCCTGGAACTGAGGCTTTTATGTACGTGTTGCACATCGTCTATGGAATTATACTATAAAACGAAAATAAAGTACTTCACCATTGACTATTTTAAGCTCTTGACCTTATAAATATATATATATATATAACGCATGACAGGTTGAAATCAGTGACCCTAGTCGTGGCTGTTTAATAATTAGGCATAATAATAATAACAATATAAGAGCTACAATAGTAATAATAATCATAGTAATTAGACGGTACAGTGCCTGTTCACTATAATAATCTAATGAAATAAATATTGTACATCGTCGTATGCTGAAGTGATGCAATAAATAGGCGCAAGATGGGATATGGTTCAAGTCATGAATGAGATGATGGGTATAACGCTGCAATGATACATGTACTATTGTAGATATATATGATTGATTGAATGAAATTTATATTTGTATGTCCGGTTAATTCTGCCGGTTCATGATGATAATGAGTGGTGGTGGTGATGATGATGATGATGCTGCTGATGATCGCAGCGACAGCCGAGTGGACTGTGTGCAGGATAAGTGTGCCTGAATAGGAGGCGGCAGCTCTTCATGACGCTTGGCCTCAGTGAAAACAAGGCTAATCGTCGTGTGTTCGGTCCGACATCGGACATCGGATCGAGCTAGATTTGGCTCTGTCGGGGGAGGCGAGAAGTCGATCGCGAAAAGTTGTTCCGGCTGTAGTGAAGACCTCCGCTACTGCCGGTGAACCCGTACGGGTCGCTTGAATCGTCCGAGTCGTACGCCGACGGAATGGCCAATGCGGAACGCGGCCTAAGGACACCGCAGTCGTTAACTGTTGGTGGGTGGGGGGTTCAGAGGAGTAGCTTTCAAATAATAATAATAATAATAATAATATTAAAAGTACTACTGTTGCGCACAGTCTACCCTCCTCTAAGGGTACCTAGAGTACTCCTAGGTAATGTCAGTGTAAGCAGTTCCTTAGACGTTAAGTCTTGGCTGAGGGTCAGCCCGGAAATATTTGTAGGTAATGTCAGTGTACCTAGAGTGCCTCTATGTATGTGTGTTTTTCATAATCATTCGGAAAGAGAAGCGGGCTTTAACCACCCCTTTCGTACGCACGTCCCTGAACTGCCTTTAGTAGCGCTGCCGCCGTAACCAGCGTGGCGGTGTAGGTTACCCTCCTAACCGTTGTAACAAATGGTTCTGCAAAGCAGATAGGCCTGTCGTAATACCATTGCTGCATGGCAGTAAACTTCGTGCTCCTCTTCCACCAAGTCTGTTCCAAGCACTTTACTGAACACTAGGAGAGGTAGTTAGTACATGAAGTCTTGAATGGAAATAATAATAAAGTAAATGCTTTAGAGATAGAAGAAGTAATTGGATTAGTTCTTACGATCCTACCTTAGAAGCGGGGGTATACGTGGTGGTTCAAGGACGGGCCAGCTATGCGGCTCGCCGTGAATCGACTCCGGGTACCACTGACCATTGTCGCCTGCAAAGATGCCACAAACACGAGCACACGCAAGCTACTGAGTGAGGATTGGTGATAGCTCAGATCCACTAACGTATAGTGTCAGTACCTGGCTAGAGGCATTCATTTGTTTCACTACTATGTCAGGATCTTGTATAGGTCGGTTAGGTAATGCATGGCTTGAAAGCTCCCCCTAACCTACTTGAGAATTGCTTGAAAAGCTACCTTCAAGCTTCAAAGATAGCTTAAAGCGACCAGTTAAGCTTCAAAGATAGCTTAAAGCGACCAGTTAAGCTACCCTGATAGGTTGCTTGAAAAAAAACTACCTATCAAGCTGTTTCTCGCACTATTGTTCCCAACGATGAGTGTCCGAGCTATGAGTGATAATGTTTTTAGTAGTATGTTGCGACTGTAGAAATAATTAGGAAACCGCGAAAGCAACAACAAAATCAACAGCTATATCCACACTTATTTCGTTAGCACCACATCACTATAGCAGCAAAAGGCACTATGCGAGCAAGGAGAGCTGACAATAGTAGTTAATTCGTGGCAGTGCGGTCGATCGGATGTTGTTAATCGCATTTTCTTCAGGCAGTGCTCATTGGGAATAGATGATAAATCGCTGAAAGTCAGTGTTTGGCTGCTGTTCTCTGTATATTTGAAAGCATGGATGCGTATCAGATTATATAAGAATTAAAGAGGGAAATTATGTTGTTGGATGTTGGCCCTGAAATGATCGGCGCCATGTTCCAGAAGCTTACCAAGCACTCTGTGTGTTTATATATATATATATATATATATATGTTATTTGGTAGGCAAGGTAAAAGTAGTAAAATAAAAAGACATACACTTGTATCTATCTATGGAGTTCCGGCTCAAAGTTTTGCACACTTAGTCGAGCGATGCTCCAGTTTTTTCGATCCCCTAGGAAAAATAGTAAGTCCTGAAGCAAGAAAAGTGGCCTTACATACTGCACCCACACACACACACACATATATATATATATATATATATATATATATATACCGGTATCTGGGGCTTCGGCATCATTATACTGGGACGACCTTCACTGCTTACATCGTCGAGACAGCGCGCACGGCTCTAATTTCTCTTTATGGAGAGGTAGGCGATGTCCGGCGACTGTCCGTCCCGACGGCAGTGGCGCTTTTCTACCTCAAGATTGTTCCAGCGCTGATGTATGGTCTTTATAGAATATGGGAACACCTCACTCGGGCAAACTTTGGTTTGCTTGAAAAGTGTTTTACAATGTACATAAAGCGAGTACTTTGCGTGTCACTGCTTTGTGTACCTAATGTCAGGCTGTGCACCAGTTGTTGAGATTGTTCGATTGAGGTTGAAGACGCCGCGTACAGTACCATTCGTGAGCTTTATCTTGGAATGGGAAAATAAAGTTGAACAAGTCCGACGAGAGGTCGGAGACCTGAATATTTTCAGGACCTCTCACCTCTGATCTGGTCTTGCGTGTGACAATCGCCACGTCTATACCAGACACATAGTTCATGGCTATCACCATCTGGTTTGTTCGGATACGAGCTTCCACGAAGAGTACACCGAGTGCGTCTGTCGACTGTGCTCTCAGGTGTGTACGAAGTTTCATGCGTCTGCCTGCCTGGCCCTTGCGAAGAGATCACTGCACTACCTCTCTCGAGTAACATGCCTTGAGCAGCTGACTGTATAATTGTATAATCTGTATAATTGTTTATATTATATGCATACTCAATATGAGTGAAATAAATACGATGATGATCCTGTATATATATATATATATATATATATATATATCTATCGCGTCACTCACTCGTCAGCTGGCGATGAAGGTGACTTCGCCGTTGAAGTCGGCGCATGCGCGCGACCCGCACGCAGCAGTGGTACGCGTTATAAAACGTGAGGCCAAGACCCGCTGTGGCCGTAGCCGCTAATCGGAGTGTCCAGCGCAGGCCGACCATCTCGATCGCGAACGAACTCACCACAAGGCATAACAGACGACCTGTATTGGTTGATGTACATTATTTTTATATGTTCTATACATCAAGTATATGTTAAACATATCATGAAGGATTGGCTGAGTCAATGTGCCTAGTGGTCGTGTGGTCGTGTGACCATCACGTATCCGTTTCGTTTCGGCCAGGCCGAGACCACCTCAGAAGTGTGCCCCGAACGGTGGCAGCATATGTATACGTATATATATATATATATATATATATATATACAAATATGAACGGCCATATTCATATAAAATTATGCATTAACAAAAACTAACTAACTATCTAATATTTGTATATATATATATATATATATATATATATGTATAAACAAGCATGTACCACAGCCCAGATGAGCGATGTTAAGTAGTGTGTGCGCTATCGATCGGTTTTCCGGACGCGAAATCTTCCGGCTATATGAGACCAACGCGAGCCAGAACACGGGGCCCGTTAGACAGGTCAACAGTTCAAACGGAACCGCCCAGCGAAGACACCTGGAGCAACAACAGCACAAATGATCAGCACCTAACTAAATATATGAAACGTTGTTATAGCAACCGTGAACAAACAGGCTATCGCAGGTTCGGGTCCCGGGTTCGTTAGTTGTTTCTGCTGGACTTTGTTGTACATTGTTCAGCTGCTACATTCCCCTCTGCTGGGGATTGCCCATCACGCTTAGTACTAGAACGCGATGACGATCGAATTACAGACGATGTCGTGCCACAGCCATCCTAGCCAACTAGGAGTTTCTAAAAAGACGTAGTTGTCTAAGTGAAAAAAAACCAAAAAATGTGTGACTGAAAGGTTTTTAAAGCGTGCATGGAATTGTAGAGCTCGTTAAAGCAAATATTTTTTCTAATAGAACATGGTCTCTGAGACGTCTTGTTTCGGAGTGAGAGTGAAAGTACTACAATTTGTGACACTGGTGTTTTTGCCCGACATAGGAGCACAAAATGTGCTGTTGCGAGACAACCAGTCCTCCTAGACGAAACTAAGCACACCTTCGTGTTTGTAATAAAATTGTGCTTCATCTGAAGAATATGCAAGGCCGGTCAAAAGACGCGACACGGTCGCTTAGAAGAAAATTCGCCAAAAATGAAGTTCTTTATTAACGTTCACGCCAAACACATACTTCAAACACATAACCCTACAACCATTACAGCGCTAAAAACGCAATTCACGGCGATCACTTTGGTACCAAATATATGTCAAGGCGAGCTGTGGTTGCGGAGTAATTACGATTTTTCGGAGGGCATGTCCAGATTATGTGCATGAAAAATGACGCGCTGCGGCTGTCGCGCGACACGTCGGCGGTACTGAACGTCGCCACACAGTCATTTTACAGGCACTTAATCTTTTCGCACGCTTTAAAAACCTTTCAGTCACACCCGGTATATATGGAGCTACACCAAGGTGACAATTCGATAAGATTCAAATTGTCACCTTGGTTTTATTGACATAAATGTGACAATAAAACATATATATATCTTCTTATTGTCTTATTGTCACCTTAATGTGATTCCCAAGCTTTTCCTCTGGATAGAAGCGTCAGAGAGCACTGAATCTGAGGACCCGACGGTGTTTGCCACTTGGCAGAATTTAGAAAATATTTCACCCAAAAGAACATCACCAAGTGCAACGTTGTGGTGGTCTTGTGTGTTGTTGGCCCTCAAAGTAGCATCAACTCACATATACAATATATACTAATATTGAATAATAATCTAAACAAATAAAAACACCGCGTTTAGGTGCTAAACACAGCAATAATAGAAATCAAGTAAGCATATGCGCATATATATATATATATATATATATATACATGTATTTTAGACTTACCGAATAAATGAGACTCCGGCCATACGTGTGGCGTAGAAAAGTGAGGCGAATACAAGCAGGTTGACCCTTCCGGTGCCCTTGAGCAGTGTGTCCGCGGCCGTCATTAACGGCAGCGCAATCAGCAATGGAACCGTCCAGCTGAGGCCGAGATCGCCAAACGAAGCTCCCATCGTCTCATACCTGCACGCACACACATAACACACATACATATAGGACAACACCGAATCAGTCACTTCATTTGCTTATGCGGACCGATTAGTCGATCGAGTAATTACGACTAGTAACACTGCGTTTTAGTGGCGAAGGCTGTGCTCCTTGAATTCGGGAAGTAGACTTGTGCTTGAAAAAAACAAAAACACACAATTTTATGTGAGATATGTGTACGTGTGTCTGTCGGCAAATTTTGAAAATGCGCATGGTCGTCCCGTAATGTTATTAAAAATAGTATAGCATTAGCGATACTATATATATATATATATATATATATATATTTGTTTATTTCGCAATAACATTGCATTTCGATATGTTACATAATTACAATACAGTTCATGATATACAATTTGAACACTTTAGCTACCGAGCGACTACTTTAGCGAAGATATATATATATCTTCAACAGCGAGCGCAAAGGTTTTAGAGAGCATTGGAGGAATGTTTTCTGGCGTGTAGCTAAATTTAGATTTTAAACGAGATAGCATTTTAAATTTGACTTTCGTGTAGATGCATAATGTCATATAGATATTCTGTTTTGTGAAGTAAAAGCTCTGGATTAAAAGCACCATTTATTATTTAGAAATGTACGGCAAGAAAATTTGCTTTGCTGGAGTGATACCCTCACTGATTAAAGTTAAAGAAGCGTATTGGCGTTACAAAATAAGCAAGAGTCTTTAAAATTAAGCGTTAATTCCCATAAGGTGGGAGTTTTTTAGTTCTTTTCTAAGATTTATATGTAAATCTAGACGAGTCCCAGTTGCAGGCAGCGAGACTATGTTTCTGATAAGCTTTGTAACTGAAAGTATATCTGACTGCTCCCTCCAGTTTTAATGGCCAGATTTTCTTGCCTCTTACATTTTCCCTACTTTTTTGTACGTCACCTCAAGTTGTAATTGCACAATGTATAAAAATAGATTGTGCAATCACTGCGGCAGTTGGATGGAATATATGAGCCAAATATGCATCGAAAAGCTCTATCCAAATTTTTTTTAGCTCTTGTGATGTTGATAATTCTAATTGAAATAGAGCAAAGTATTTAACCATCTATATATATATATATATATATATATATATTTTTTTTTTTTTTTAATATTCACTAAGGTAATATATATATATGTATATATATATATATATATATATATATATATATATATATATATATTCACTAAGGTAAATAGATAAGTACTAGCCATTAATTGACAATAACCTAGATATTAACATCCACAATTTTTAAAGTTCGCTGATGCAATGAAAAATTATTGACACGTTATACGTATACGAGCTAAGGAAGGTGCATTTACAGTGATCAACAAGCTCGAACTAATTTCAAACTATAAACCTACTAGGAGAAATGGCAAGAGAGAGTATGACAACTATTATATATATATATATATATATACAACTATTATATATATATATATATATATATATATATAAATATATATATTCAAGTGTCACCCGCTAACCAGGGTTTGACGTAGCCCTCAATGAGGGCAAAGTCTGTGCCGAGAGCCGTGGTAAGGATGAGCAGCAGTACAAACTCGCCGGACCAGAGGCGTCGATGCTGTGACCCGTGGTCGATGAAGAACGAACTGATGCCTTCGACCGGACGCAGAAGACAACACGCAATTGCCTCGACAACGATGCAGGACCCTGCCGAATTCGAAGGTCAGCGGATCTTAATGGATTTTAGTGGCAATGCTGCCAAGGTGTGTCATAGTGATCGAGGCGAACAAGTTCACCTTGATCAGATGACAGTCCACGCTGTTCTAGATTTTCAAATTAGGGTCCCTAATAATACACATCATAATTATTCACCATAGTTGTTTATAGTGGGATTGGAATGAAACACATGGTTTGCTACGAATTTATAACAATTACTCATTCACACGTGCCTGTAATGAGTAGGAGTCGAATGGGGTCCCTAGTACAAGCGTAGATTGCATACGCAAGTTCGGTCGTCTAACTGAACTAACCGTGCAGCGTGACCACATCAAGTGTGCTTTCTGTCCGAGTTGGCCCGAAGACTGGCTTAAAACTGTCTTTAATATCACGGATTTTACGCAGGGTTACTCTACACAAGAGGCACACATAAACGGCCATAGACAACTCTTGGCAAACAAATGGAGAGGTTCCATTTATATGAAGAAGAAATTAAAGGAATAGCATTAAGAATATGTCTCATATGTGAGTAGTTGATTTAGTATAACCGCAATTGCTGGCAATACCTTTTAAGAAATATATAGTAAAATGTCTAAAAGATCATTCGAAACATACTTGGCAGACGCGTCTTTGAAAATTTGTCACGAACCTCAATCATTGCAGTAACTTCGTTTCTTTGAGATTTGCGGACTTCGATTAAAGTAATTGCACATTACCGAAACTCACATCAGATTACTACTTTTTGCAGTGATCACCTTATCCTGTCCATAGGTATAGTAACAAGGTCATTTTAAACGTGCATGATGATGATTGTGATCATATTGGTGCTGCTAATGATCATAGCGACGATGAAATCCGTCATCTCAGACATCACAGACACACACACACACATGATATGCGATATACCTGCAAAGAGAATGGCCGGAGGTGCCCATTGGAGCGGCTCGACGTTCGCCTTGAAGTAATCGAGCAAGAGGCCAGATGCAAGCGCGCCGATGGCGCCGCCCAGACAACTCCAGGCTCGCACGCAGCCCAGCTTGGCCATCGAGTCACGCGAGGCGTCGAGTGCCAACAGGTCGAGTAGGACGACCGCTGACAACGTGAACGCGTCGCCGGCGCACCTCAACGCCAGCGTGAGCCACAGTGTCAGCTGGGGATCGCCCTCCTCCTCGATGCAGGGAGCCGCCTTCATCTGGCGACCTGCGGCGCCAAAAGCGAGGGCGTTCAGTCGGAACATGCAGTATTAAAAAATGATAAAAATAATAATAATAATAATAATAATAATAATAATAATAATAATAATAATAATAATAATAATAATAATAATAATAATAATAATAATAATAATAATAATAATAATAATAATAATAATAATATAGATCCGGGGAAAGTTCGTGAGCCTCCCGCAGTCAACGCTATGAGCACAAGCATCTCGCTACCATAACAGCCGTGCTAACGGCACATCGGGTTTTCGGGCGAACGAGTGCGAGCCTTTCTGAGAGTTTGAGAATTTCTGCTAAAAATCGACAAGAGCCGGTTTTCGCTGTTCTTGAGACTGTTCGAAGGTGAATCTTCATAACATTTATTTATTTACTTATTAAACTTTTAGTGACCCTTTACTCAAGTCCAATATTTTTCTCCGGCGGCGAAATTATGGAGATGGTCGAAGTGAAATAAAATTAGGTTTTTCATGTCCCATCTGGAGTCACGTTGGTGAAAAAATATATCTGACTATATTTACGGAAACACAAGGCACATTCCTGTCATAGGTTTTTTTTAATGTTCCTATGTTTTCACGTTATATTACTAATAATAATTTATTTATAATAAATATGATTAGCAACACTAGTCCGTGTGTGTCAATACTAGCTTATTTTTACAGGTTCGAAATCAGTTACCATTTGAGTCGGCTATCGACACGCGGCATCGGACACAATTCGACGTTGCACTGCGGCAGGTGAGGTCGTTATATGGCTTTCCGTTGAAGTTGATCGGTGACATCAAGTCGAAGCCGCAAACTGCCTGTATTCAAAAGAAAAATATATATGAATATATATTGATACTAAACCGGTTAAACTTGTTCACACTTATATGATTTGTAAGCCTCTCTATTAGACTTCATATCTACGGCATGGCTGCCAATTAGCTAATTTGTCAGTGCCACAAAACAACCAACATTAAAGTGGTATCATACAGTACGAAGCTAATATGAGGGTCAATACGGCTGTTATCGTGTGGTTTGTAAAACCTGATTGTCTAACAAACTTCTTTTCTATTAGATTTTATTCCTACTAAAAATTATACTAGAAATTGGACGCTACCTAAAATAATGAGAGAAATTGAGGAAAATAAACAGAAGGCAAAGGAACACGGAATAACAGCGATTTACATTATAAGAGTCTTACGTTGTGATGCTTATAGTCAGAAAATTCATCGTACTGGTCTAATAGTGGCATGACCGATCTATATGGCTAGGGTCAAGGTTGTCATCTAGCGGGGTGTTGCCGGTTCGAGCCCCGTTGTTAATCGAATTTTCATACAAGCAATGTTCATTGAGAATAGGTTATAGACCATACCACTGACAGTCAGCGGTCATGCTGCTACCACAAGGATTATCAGGGAAACCCCAGGCGCTTAACGTATCTGACCCGACGTATCTGAGGTATATGCTGCTGCTGCTGCTGCCGCTGTATGCGTTCCCGATATAGAACGCTACATGTGTATTTAGGTCTACATGTCAAGTGTGCAATGAGTAACTGAGTTAATCAATTAATCTATGTTTTTAAGCTAAATACCTGCATGTCATTAGCATCGGCTGGTGTCCAGGCGAGAGATCTTGCCGTAGACGAGAGAAACGTAGACGTGAAGCTGACTGATGAGTTGCCACGCTCGAGCACATGACAGTGTTGGGCTGTGCCAAGACAACGACGAAACAACACGTAGCAATTCGCCATCCGCGAAAACCGGAAAAGCACATATCGTACGTTAGTTGACGTACTGGTTGAAGCGCCAACCAAGTCACAAATGTAAGCGCGACGGCTTCAGCACTGCACAAGTTGAACATGTGAGCACCTTGGAGTACCGTTATACTCAACGGCAAAAACAAATTGATCGATTATTGCAAATCATAGTAGCCTACGTACCTGCAGTAATCGTCTAACGTTGCCAAGTACTCACATTTATCGTTTCCGGAATGGAAACAAAAGTGTATGGGGCCAAAGTGTATTGTCTCGTCATCGGGCCGACACCTGTAATAGTGTAACCGCGCACAGCAAATGAAGTATTAGTGTCTACAGTGACAACAGCATTCTGAATACAATTATTTATATAACATGTGAGCACCTTGGAGTACCGTTATATATATATATATATATATATAATGATCGAGAGAGAGAGCAAGCATAGGAAGGCACAGGAAAGTACGGTTTTACCCAATACCTGACTCGGCAATCAACGAGGCGAAAGTTTGCCGCTCCAAGCGGATTGAGATCGGACTCGGCGCACGAGTTCCACTGTGGGCAGCGCTCGACGATGAGGCCTTCGCGACAGTCGTACTCGAGAATCGGCTCGCGCGGAAGCCGCTGCACCCGCGGAACCTGTCGAAAGGTTGATCATGTTGAGATTGCGAGAGCGAGATAGATAGAGAGACAGAAAAGATTAGAGGAAGACGGCATAGAGGGACACGGCGCAGCGTTATGGAGGACATTGCGAGCAACTACATTGACTGTAGCAGAAACAGCAACAATGTGATAGCAGCGGCAGTAACCTCCTGCGGTTGGTTGTCTGTCAAACTTTACGATGGTCGAAGCAACAAACTGCCTTGTTTTGCCGCAATTTTCTCATTTTGTGTTATACTGGCCTAGTGTCTAGACTATATCAATCTGTGTCTACTATAGAAAGCGTCGTGTCTTTCCTCGTCGTTGAGCGATATATATATCGTCATTGTTCTCCTTTTTTATGTACGCTCCAGTAATCTAAGGAGCCAGCAGCCATCAATCGCTTCAAAAACCGCGGCCCGTTGTGAGTTTGCTTGCTTGGCGGATGGCCAAATCAAGGGACGAATAAATTGGCGTCAGTAGATTCAAATGGCACTCGCCTATTTGCCGATTAGTTAAATTATTTTTTCAGAAGTACGCCTTGTTAAGACAATACACATATGACCATAATGTTTGTAGCACACACCCTTTAGTGTCATAGTAAAAGCGATTTTATGTTGCGACTCATCACTTGCACCCATATTTTTCCCACCCTACTTCTACAACTACGACTAACCCTAACCTCACTCGTTTTGTCATGTTTTGCTTGATTGGCTTTCATATTATAAATGGTGCCGCTTCTTATTTGACGGTGTTATATGTTTCTCCAAGAGCTACCATTCAACAGTTACTGCTACGTTTCTTGCATCTGCGTGACTGCGTGAAGTGTTAGTGTGTGTGCGCGTGTGTCTGACATTGTATGTGTGGCAAGGTTTGATGTTTATGCGCGGAACGTAGAAAATGGCGGTCATTATGGCCTTTACGTGGCCGGCAATGGCGGTGAACTACCTGAAGGAGGAAACAGACTAAATGACTGTACAATGATTGTACATATTAATTGATGCATCCAGGAAGCCAATCATCGAAGAACTAACAAGAAGGCAACATTGACGACGACGACGACGTCGACTACGTACAAACATGAGCGCCGGATAGGCGAGCGCCGCGATGCTGACCGCGATAAACAGGCTGCCCCGGTGACAGCCGATGTGATCAGCCGTCCGAACGAGTAACAGCGGAAGGCCGCACGAAGCCAGCGCCGAGAGCGCTTCGACCAGCAGACGCTCCTCGTCATTCAGACCCTGCGAGGTGAGCCCGAGCGAAACACAGTACGTTCTCTGTTAGCCGGTCAATCGTAGCTGATCGGGTAGCCTGCACTGATTGAGTAGCTGAGTAGTAGATTGAGTAGAGAGATAATATTAGTTACATAGTGGTAATAGTAGTCTAGATTCACCGTCGTGGATTAAGTCTGCGCCTCGCAACCGGAGGAGACACATAGCAGGTGCGCGGGTTCGAGCCCCACCGTTGCCCCACATTTGTATTTATGGGGGCTGTCCGTCTATGAAGTAATGTAAACTAAACAGTTCCGTGGACGTTAAATATTGGCTGAGGGTCAACCCGAAAACTTTACTTTAGTATAGATTCACTAAACAGCTACTACTAGCCAATAGCCAATTTTGATTGGTGAGTAGATGATTTTGTACACAACTGTTATGCAATGTGTACGCTATTTCCAAATGGTTTAGATGGTTGGTGTTTTGGTTGCATGCCTACTCATGTTTTTATTGTAATCTGTTTATTTATAGGGCGGGTTCAAATGAAAAGGTACGAAACAACACGAGGTGACGACGCATGCTTCCATTGCACGCTGTCCCGCTTGGTCTCACTCCGTTTTCGGAACGCAGTTGTGGCACCAACTCTCGTCACCGGTAACGCTTTGTTTAAAAAAAGCAGGACATCTTTACTTTAATACTGGAACAGTGCATGTGCTGGCAGTGCTAGTCTCTAGTTACGTAAACCATTTTGCGGACGGTTTACTGAGCTTCTTCGGAACTTACTGCATGAGTGCACATCTTGCGATATCCCAACCAATCGGGCATAAGTGTTCACAACGCTTCACCGCTGGCCCACACCCCACCCACGACACTGCGAACGTTCGCATTGCGAATTTTGCGCACGCACTGCCGCGTTAATTGGACGGGACACACAACTCCAGCGCATCTCTGTTCCGTCACGCGCAGGCTCATAACCACGCCGGACACTTTATTCGCATCTCTATTTGTCTAGCTGCGCTATCTCAAAGCGGCATACTGAAATTTCAACCTGTTTGTTGTTTCAATATTGCTCTTGTTACTTATTTTTATATCTTTGCTATGTTAGCAATCTGGAGTATACAATCGTCTCCGCGCGAAGGTGTGGTCGGTCACCTGTTTGGTTGCTGCAACGTTTCGCACATTTTCAATTAAACGCATATTATATTTGTCGATGGTCTGTATGCATATTTTTAAACAAAATTTTTGACCGCTTTGGGAATTGCCATAATTGTATGGCTCATAATATTAATATTATCATAATTGTTGCTTCACGGCTATCTCAGCTCTATTGTATTAATCGAGTGGCAGCAACAATCAAACGGAGTCACTTTCGTTTTGTTTAGAGGCATCTTCTGAGTACAATTGAATGTATGTCTACTTGTTATAATGACTAATATTCTTGGCAAATAATGACAAGTTAATTATAAAATAATCAAACGCATTATCTTACATAACGACGCCGCAAAAGGATATACTTTAGCAATATATATATATATATATATATATATATATATATATATATATATATATATATATATATAATTTTTTAAAGAATGCAATTCTGCCAGCGAGGCAGTCGATAGGTTCCGAAATACGTTCTTAGGAGCTGAGTGCAATTATGCAATTGTATTGTCGCGAAAGCAAACCTGGTGGGCAAGATGTTGCTTGAGGAAGGGTAGAACTGCGCCAAGGGCAAGGTAGAGAAAGAAAGATGTCGCTTTTGCACTTCGTAGGCCTCGTCGACGCACATAGACCGGTCCAGGCTGCGGTCGATAGACATACTGTTGAGGACGCAGCTGACCCATTGCGCTGCCGAAAAAATCGATGTACCTTGGAACCTAGAGATATCAACATGAAGCCGCACGACAAACAAAAACAAGTCATTCGTCAATCGTCATCGCCGCAATAAAGAAGAAACGATGGGAATTGCTATGAACTTTCCCGCCGCGCACCAAAAAAATAAACTTTTCAAAGTTGAACAAAAACACGCCAATATAGTACAATACAAATGCGCCTTTATTCAAGGGATTATTTTCTTTGTAATGCCCGCGGAATACGGAAGAAGAATAAATGGTTGATTCATCTAGTTTGAGCCACGTCTAGTGCATTTACAAGTTGTCCACTTTGCAAATTGTTGCCGTGAACTTCAAACGTAGTTTATAAGATATCTCATTTTTACAGTGTCGTATACATGGTAATATTCTGTTGACAGAGGTACAGAGGACTATGGAAACCTAGCATCGTAGGTTTAGTGCGATTGAACTTGTCGCACTGACAAGTTCAATCGCCAACAATCACTAATTTAAAGCCTAAACTATGTGCACTAATTTTAAGGGGTCGTTGAACTTAACACAAAACTGTTTAGGAGTCAGAGTGAAGTTACACTTATGTACAAGAACGTCACTTATCAATACAGTGTTTCATTAGAAATTATTAATAATTAAAAATACTTATGTTTTTATGATAATTTAAGTATCCCAAATTATGTTTTAAATACACAATATATATCGTATATGTTCAGAACTACGCAGCTAAGAAGCTTCCTCGTAAAGATGGTGCTAAACAATACCCCATCATTTTAATATATGTGTTTGTATAGTGCTAGCATTTCGCAAATCACGTACATGAATGTACACGATTTAACCGCTGAGTGGCGCTTATACGAAACAAAATTAATTAAGAGAACACTATTGCAGGGGGATCTTCTTGAACTGGCATTTACATCATGTCAACAATGGTATATCCATTCATACTTAGTAAATATAAACAGGAACTTCTTGTTCATCATAAATAGCTGTTAAGTGCATGGTGTAGTACTGATCACCTCGGTTTATCTTGGCTGAGGGCCGAAAATCGACACTTGAATGTTCGAAATCATTTACACGTTAATCAGATTAACTCGTTCGCATTAAACGGTCTTTCCCCAGAACAGGATCCTTTGAACTTTGCAAATTAACAGTTAAAGCAGTTGCATCCAGTTAGGCCAATAGCTCGCCTAAAATTTGCGACGTGCGCATTTAAGTTACCATTTAAAGATATCCCCCCTAAAACCACTTGATTGCTAAGTCGTTATAAGCCAGGGCCCTTATATGCTGTTGCAGGGTGTAGCTTTGCTATTGGTCATAGCGGAGACGATTCATGGGCTATAAGAACAGTACGTCATTTCGACGTTCATCTGTTAATGCACTGCTTTCTACTCCTTAGAGCTTAAATAAAATTGTATTCATCGGCAGTAGTACTGAACCGATATTTTAAAGGTGTATTACCGCAAAAGTGCCCTGTTTGAAAGAGCTTATACAGCATTCTCAATCTCAACTGACGGCGGGCAACCATATTTACAATATATCCCGCGGTAGCGAATATCGTCGTTTGTGTCTGCACGCCCGTCCCTGTCTCGGCGACGCCACTCGAATGCTGTGATTTGGTTGCCAAAAGCGACATTTGCGACATTAACACAATAGTAGCACGGTTGACATTGTTTTTAGCGTGAATTAAATGCAATCTCGTTAGCCTTCTATTTCTTCAGATTTGATCACTGATGGATCGGTGGAACCTCCTCTTTGAATGCACATAATAATAGTGTAGCGCGTTTCGCGATTGATTTGAAGCCTAAACCCGCTGCGCATCTTACACATCACGCACGATCGATTAAAGAAAACCCGGGACACGCACATCATTAAATATCTTTCCACATTAAAATAATATATATGTATATATATATATATATATATATATATATATATATATATATATATATATATATATGCGTATGTATTTATATATATATATATATATATATGCCGCGGGAAAGAAAGAACGCGCCATTTTTCCTAAAAGTACGATTGATTCGACGGGCAAAAGAGCCGAAATCACATCAACAGAAGAATGACATTTCATGAGGCTGACACAACTATATTTAGTGACTACCATGCTGATGCGTGTGTTGCTTTTACAACATTCTGATTGATAGGTAGGTCTTTGGTGCAGTTATGGCGACCGTGTGACGCAATTTGTACTAAACAAGTGTCTGTTCGCGACAGTGGACGTGCCAATTTATGGTGTCTGATTTGTTGCTTGTTTACCATTCATTGGTAACCGCGCACAATAATTACGAATAGAGCCATTCAAGCACGTTGATAACAACAGCTGTTAATAAACTGGTGTACAATTATTTACATTTCGCTCCGTGGTATCGATGATATCAATTTCACCACAGTATTTTACATAGATATTCGATAATCTGAACTAATTTTGTCTTCTTAAGACAAAGGCACAGGTGGTACTGGTGCCAAGTTATTTTGCATAGCACAGCTCTGCTTTGTTCTTCACCATCTGTTCATTTGGTACTAATAACATTTGGAATTGATTCTGAGTCACAAAGTGCTTACTTTTCATTTTACTGTGCTGCTTGTACGCTTTGAGTGTGTCAAACTGGTAATTGCGGTGTCTAGAAATAGATCCTTCACTTTAAGCCTAGTTGGGTGGTTTTAGACACGTAGTACTCGTTAAAAAAATCTAAATCCCAATTGGAGAAGTTTGGCCGCCAGCTGGTTTTTGTTTTTAAAAACTTAAATTTAACTTTGCCAAACTTTTTGGCGCTGTCGAAAAAATTGCTTAGAGGTTTAACTACGTTACAGTTATGAGGTTTGAACGTAATTTTGCAATTCTTTTCAAGTATTTTAAAGCCTTACTCCATGGCGCCTATGATGGATACCGCGTCTGCAAATGGCAACGTTTGCCTCAAGAATGACCCTCTCTTCGATCGATAGAGATCCAGTCCAGCGTATTTATTCCGTTTTCTGGCTTACGCGTGCTTCGCTATCCACACCGGGTCAACTGAGCTGTGATGTAAGCAGAGGGCTGCGGTTGTGCACGAAACCGTTGCATCCCAAGCCAAGGATTTCCCTTATGACCATAATGCTATATTCATTCCATCAGGTCTTGCTTCACCAGCGCACATTAAACCTCTCTGTAGATGGTATTCCGGCTTTTTCAAGAGACTTTTTGATCATACTGTTTAGTTCAGTAAGTTCTGGAGAATTATTATTATTATTATTATTATTATTATTATGCGCGCGTTGGAGTAAGTGAACGGTTGGGTGTTGGCAAAGGAGGCGGTTGTGGATGAAGCCCGCACCGTGTCGGATCGCACCGTAGCTCAGTCAGTGTGCTCAGGACGTTTCATCGCTCATTCGCTTCGCACAGTCACAGAGCAGCACTCGGAACGCCGCCCTCTCTTCTAAATACAATACAGCACAGTACGCGGCGTGCTATGACATTGTAGCGCGTTCTACAAGCCCTTCGAACCGTGGGCTGGCGTGGTTAGCCGACGGCCTCGAAAGGGGCACCCGACGCTGCTACCCATTTATCTGGCGATCTGAACGACGGCTGGCTGCTCCGCTTCGTTCGGGGCACATGCATCCACATCGCCGCCCCTGTTACCGCCCTTGTCGGCGTCGGCGTTACCGTTGTCGCCCGGTGTGTGCTCGCGCCCGCGCTCGTGGTGGTCCCTTTGCGGTTCGTTGACCACCACGGTACAGACGGCCGTCATAGTTCATGGTTGTTGCTGAGGTCATTGCTGTTAATATTGTTATGACTAAGACTATTGTTGTTCCTGTTGTTGTTGTTGTTGCTGAGACTATTGTTGTTTTTGTTGTTGAGGTTATTGTTTTTGCTGCTGCTGTTATTGCTGTGTCTTCCTGGCCGTTGTGGTCGTAATGATGATGGTGGTGATGGCTGTGCTGATAATGATGATGATGATGATGATGAGGCCAGCGGCGAGCGACGTCTGCCACACAAGGAATGCGTACAAATCGTCGACAAATCGGCGGTACCGAAACCAACAGCGGTAGTAGTTGCAGCAGCAGCAGCAACAACCACAACGACAAAAGCAGCAATAACAGCAGCAGCCACAACAACAACAAGATCACGCATCAAGTAATTACGGCCAGATCATCTGCGCCATACAGGTGAAGAGCACACAGCTAACTCTTATACACACGCTCCATCTCATTATCTTTCCCTCTCTCTCTCGGG
>QVRM01001176.1:0-53747 GCA_003439945.1 Dermanyssus gallinae | reverse complement strand
TTCAGCTTCAGGGCTGATTTATCGTCCGAGGCTGCGTGGATGTGCGGTGTTTGGCTCACTGGCCTTGCGTCTTGCCGCCTGGCGTGATCGACGGAGACTACTGGAACTTTGCCAGCTATCTTGCTGCTGCTGTTGTTATTATTGTTGTTGTTGCTGCTGATTGGTGCTGATGCGTCTACGATTGTGGGGTTGTGCATCTAAACTCGAGTTTTGCGTGTACGTACATACGTCACCGTCAGCCACGTCAAGGACACAAAAGAAGAGCTACACATCTCACGATGCGTTCGTTACACACAGACACCCTCTCTCTTCTCTGGCCTTCTTCAAAGCCTACGTCTTAACGTGGTTAAACAAAACACGTAGTATTTTGGATGCAGCTGCATTAGCCGAAACGTAGAAAAGAGGGGGGAGAGAGAAGATGGGGAGAGCGAGAGACGTGTAGTCTGCAAAGTCTGCCATGAAACATACGTACTTTGCTCGGACAGCAAGCAATTATGACTCTGCACGTCATGTTATCATTCGTCCCCACACAGCTGATTCGAACTGTGAGGTCTGGCGCCGAGAAGCTCAGCCGACATGTGTCTTGGCCATGTGCGTGACATGTTTCTCGCTTATGTGCGTGACATGTGTCTCGCTTATGTGCTCCATATGTGTCTCGCTCATGTGCTCCACGTGCACGTACCGTGGTGGGAGAAGGAGATGGGCGGCGGGAATATTTGAATTCTCGTTCCCTCTCGACTCGAGATCGGTGGCGGCACGGTGATTCGCATGCACCTTGCGACCGGAGGGAACACATAGGTGCTGCACGGGTTCGATCACCGCCGTTCCACATTTGCATCCTGTGCAGTTCGTCTTACGAAGCAATGTGAAAACAGGTTTATGGACGTTAAATGTTGGCTGATGGTCAGGGTTGGGTCTGTCTGTCGGCCGGCCGGCCTGCTGGCCGTATGATATGATACGAACCTCTCGGATCGATTGCGTTGGTGCGATGTTTATCTTAGCAACACTTTACTTACGTGTAGTGCATGCACGCAGCCTTTGATGGCAATCAATATCCAATAAGGTGTGCGAGTTATCGTGGCGAACGTGTGCACTTCATATAATATATATATATATATATATATATATATATATATATATATATATATTATAGGGCCTATAAAAGGTACATAAAGCAATGCGAAAAGCAGTACTGTAAACGTTATATCTTGGCTTAAGGTCAGCCCGAAAGCTTTATAATATATATATATATATGTGGCGTACAACCAAGCAAATAAAACCAATTTAACAACTAACGTTCGTTGTTAGTCATGCTTTGGACTTTAATCCGCTCCTCCAAGCCAGATGTTTTTACTCATATTCACGCTAGTATTGTCGAAACAATGGCGATACTATCGTATTCACCACAGCAGCTGAGCAGCACCAGTACCATCATCCAGATTCAGTACCATCAACGCAGTATTTACCGTCGATCTTTCCAGACAGGTACCACAAACTGCCGTGGTTAATGCAGAGAAGGCAGCAGCGACAACGACAACAACAACATAGACGGCAGAAACAACAACAGCCGCATCGGCGACACGAAAGCGTTTAGTTGGGGTGGGTGGTTGTCTAGGGGGGTCTTCCTGGGGGTGCGGTTCTGAACGATTTGATAACGATGTCTAGTCGACGAGTGGTCACCGTTTTACACGTAGCAATCAACGTAGGAATTCAATATGGCTGTATTTTCATCAAAGAAGACAAATAGTGGAATAGTATTAGTCTTCATATAGACAACTACTCGACACGAACTATATAGTAGTGTCGAGGCCTGGTGGCGTGGTAAGTGCACCCGCCGTGCACCGGAGGTGGAGGGGGGATCCACATAGGTGCCGTACCTGTTCGATTCTCCCCGCCGTTGCACATCATTGTATCGATAGGATCGTCCGTCTTATGAAGAAGCATTGCGAAGCGGCGATTCCGTAGCCGTTAAATGAGCGGCGCTGAGTGTCAGCTCAAAAGACAACAAAAAAAGTTCTGTATAATAGTAGTCGAGGGGAGATGGGGTTGCGGCGCTGTGGGCGTACGTAATAGTAGTATTAGTAGTAGTAAGTCGAGCCCGGTGGCGTGGTGCATTCCGCCTGCGCCTCGCGACCGGAAGAGACAGTTCATAGGTGCGCGAGTTCGAGCCCCAACGTTGCACATTTGTATTATGGGGGGTCCGTCTATAAAGCAATGTGAAAGAAAATTCCGTGGACGTTAATCTCAGCTGAGGGTCAGCCCAAAAACTTTACTTTTCAGTAAGTCGAGTCCAGTGGCGTGGTGCATTCCGCCTGCGCCTCGCGACCGGAGGAGACACATAGATGCGCGGGTTCGAGCCCCACTGTTGCACATTTGTATTTATGGGGGTCCGTCTGTGAAGCAATGTGAAAAAACAGTTCGTGGACGTTAAATCTCAGCTGAGGGTCAGCCTGAAAACTTAGTAGGAGTAGTAGTAGTAGTAAGGTAAGTGTTTTTTTTCTTGTAGTAAACACTGCTTGCGCTGGCTCCTCAGGCACGCTCAATCAATCGCCGCACGCGTGCCCTAGATGTAAGATGCTGGGCAGGCTAGACACACAACCCCAAGTGGCGACAGGAGGCGGGGGGAGGTAAAAACATATGCGCTTCGTGGGGTGCACACTCCCACCGTCTCTGGTTGGCCGGAGGAACGCTCGTATAGAAGTGCTGCAGTGATGATGATGATGGTTCTGCTGCTGTTCCCACTCGTTCGCAGTTGTGATTGACCAACGTATGTAAACGCGATGTGCTTCGCACGCATGTGTTGGGCTGTTGCCGTTGTTGTTGTCGTCGTCGTCGTCGTCGTCATCATCGTCGCTGTTGACAATGTTGACGATATACGTCAACGCCTCGGCTGGTTAACGATTAGCATAATTACAAAGTTGTGGCCGTCGGCTTGGCGCAACGACGTGCAGATTGGCGCGAGGGCGGGAAAGTGGGTTGCCAGCGTCTGTCTCGGCACGCTGAAGAACAGCGTGTCTGGCTACGACTGGCTGTTTCGGCTGTCTACGAGCATGACGCCATGCCAATGCTATGAATGCCACACAGAGGCCACATCTTACCCAGTTGGGGGTTTAGATTTGTCTCAGATAATGATATTCAGCATTCACTAGTAATACTAACTGATCTCATCATCATCATCGTCGTCATCATCGTCATCAGCAGCATATGAGTAATCGCAATCATATGGTGCTACTAAAGTACGGAATATGCAGCACTGTATTGACGTTTATTTTGATAATGTAATTGATGATTGCATAGTTGGGAGTTTAGATTCATCTCAGATAATGATATTCAGCAATTACTAGTAATACTAACTACTATCATCATCATTGTCGTCGTCATCAGCAGCAGCAGCAGCAGGTAGGAGTAATCACAATAATATGGTACTAATAAAATACGGCATATGCAGCACTATTGCCATTTATTTTGATGATGTAACAAATGCGTGACTCATTTCTCTTAGCCCGGCTGAACTTAAGTGAAGTTATAGTTAAAGTACGTATTCAATTGGTAAGTAATGTATGCTTGCATGTCTGTCTGTCTGTCTCGTCTATGCGTCTCTCAATACGGCGTGGCCGCTTGACGTAGACTAAGGTTAGACACAGAGTGCTGCTAGTTCTGTGCTGCTACAAGAGCTGAACATAGCCCAGAAATAGCATCCTTTAATCCCGGCTTGACGAGGACAACAACATGTGGGCGAAGACGACGACGCCTTCGTTGTATAACCCAACAAAAGAAAATTGATACATTTTGAAATTATTTGAATGGATGATTGCATAATTGCAAGGTTCTCTTCCCTACTCACATATATATATATATATATATGTTTTAATGGAATTGACATATACGGTGTTATTGCTGGCAAACGAGTCAGCGTTCGTCTGTTGTGGAAGCGAAAGAGAAAGAAGCAAACACGGAAAGGAAAACTTAACGTGAGCTAATAATAGAGAGGCAAGGCATGATAATGGCAGGCCGATGCAAATGCGATGGCTATTTTCTTTTCTGCTATTGCCTCTGCTCGCCGACGATGCCGTCGTTTCTTCTTTGTCGTCGTTGCCGATATGCCGATCTGTAGCAACCTCCTCCCATTAGCGACATAAGCAAGGCTGGAAAGTCTTAGTCCAGAAGCGTATCATCGTCCTCCGCTATTATTCATCTGCAACCGCCACCTGTTGCCGCCGCTCTCATTGTCGTAGTTGTTGGTTACTGTCGTTGCTACTCTTGTTGCCCCTGTAGTTCGGGGACAGTCGCCGTTCTGGCAAGATACTGCAAACGAGCCAACGATTAATGAGCTGGGCAATGGTGACTGCAATGAGTTCCAGAACGTCGTCACGGTCGCCGGGCGTCAGCGCCCACTAACACTTGCAACACGTGTAAGAAGTGGCCTAAGAAGCAGAAGGTTTTGATAACGGCGAAGGGCGATAGCGAAAAATGAGCATGACGAGAATACCCAAGACGGATGCATTTGACGCATAGGCAACAAAAAAACGACCAAAAAACAACCAGCAAATGGGAAAGGACGCTCGTGCCCATTCCTGTCAGTAGGACTAATTATAGTTTATCAAGATTTCAGCAATGTCAATTTTAGCTCTGCCATGGTCATTGCAAAGTCATGCCGAAGCAATACCGAGTCTTTCGGGGGCGGGCGGGGAGGGGAGGAGTTTAATGGGTTTGTAATCCCCACAAACGCACTAAACCTGTGTTCCTCTAGTCACGCTAGCTTCTCGTGGCGTATGTGCACCAAAAAGATCCTCAAAACAAACAAACAACCAGAAAACGTATAGAGATGCGTAGGCAAGGAGGTAAACTTAGATACCGGTCGGCCGATACATGGGTAGACCGATAAATTTTGACACTCAAGACGGCCAAGGAAACGGCCAGAAGAGAAAGGCTTGAGCAGGTCTCTCGGGGAAGTGGTCGAGATGAGGAGCCAAGGGAGGGGGAGCAGCCGGGCCCTCACGGTCTCAATGCACCCTCACAGGACGGTTTACAAAATGGCAGTAACCCCCTATCCAACTGCAGGCAGACATGGGGGATTATAGAGAGGGATAGAGCTGAGTAGAGGAGAACGAGACAGACGCCTCTCCCACGGGCCGTGGCCTCGTCGTCGCCGTCGTGATGCTGATGTATGATGATGATGATCATGAGGCTTGCAGCGCCAGGCATGTCTGACTTCAGTTTGTTAGCGCCTACGGCGTTCGACTATGGCAGCCCCGGGCACCCCGGGCGCGTGTGGTAGCCGCGTTGCGCAACGCCATTCAAACGCGAGTTGGCAGCCGCTTTGGGCCGGCCCAGTTGCATTCACAACTTCTCGCCATTCTTCTTCTATCTCCGCCGCCGACGACGACGGCTGTCGCGTGCCAACGTACGTAACGAGGTCTAATGCAAGCTTACACATTCGCCGCTTTCCATTTAATCGTCATCGACTGACTTGTTCGCTGCTGCTGGCTCGCTAGCATAGGCTTAGCCTCGCTGACTGAGTGAACAGTGTTACAGACGAGTTTGGTACAAGTCCAATAGTAATACGAATTAAAGTTATAGCAACAGCTTTGTTATACCCTCCTCTGATATACAAACACATTATATATATATATATATATATATATATATATATATATAAGCTGCTAAGTGTGCAAACATATTGTAAATGATTAATAAATCATTACAATATTTGTATGTATATATATATATATATATATATATATATATGCGTCGACGGAAAATGACAAATATCGTCGTTAGCATCTCTGGCGCTTGGAGTCGTAGATTCTTCGACCTTCTTGGGTAAACCTTAGATGTCTCAACATGTCCGCTTATGCTGCCGCTCTAAGCGCGTCTGATGTGAATGGGTGCATTTAGGTATACATTTCAAGCGAATAATAGCGTCATCCATCCATATAATCTCATCTGGAACGGCGCAGTCACGGCCGCCTCCTCACGAAGCCTAGGCCGTCTTTTAACCATAGTTGGTGTCGTAGTAGCAATTTATTTGAAAGCTCTCAAATATAGCTGTTTTTTTTTCGAGCTTGCGAAGTGCTACACATGTATGTTGATAGTGTTTAAGACAATAGAGGGGAAATAGAAGAAAACCAGCACGGTTTCCGAGCCCTACATTCTACACATACAGCCATCGATAAAGTACTAAACATAGCTGAAACACAGAAAAATGCTGACCATCATCTTAGAGGTCAAAAACGTGTTAAACACGCTTCTGTCGTATGTCGTAAACAAAGCTACTTGCAAAGACATAGACTATGCAGTCACCGTCGGGGTCCCCCAAGGGTTCGTAATGAGACCAACTCTATAGAAGATAACCTACGATAGAACACGCGGACTTCGACATCCCCCAGGAGTCTATTTCCATCGCCTACGTACACGATCTGGCACTGATCTTTAGTGTTCGTGACCAGAATCTACGCGAAGAAACATCTAACAAAGCCGTGTCGCATGTCCGACAATACCTCAACGGGCTAGGCCTCATATTGGCTTCACAAAACTGAAAACAGCTCTTTTAAACCAAGGGGCCAGAGGCGCCCTCCACAAAATCGAAATATTTTAGTCTGAAGGGGCACCCAGTAACACCCATGCCCATAGTTTCGTACCTGGGCGTGATCCTGCATAAAGCTCTCACAGGAACACCTCATGAGCGATATGCAGAAAAGAGCTGCCAAAGACTCAGCAGAGCTACGAAAAATACTTCCACGGACTAGAAAAGCAACCGGCTCTTGGCGCCGGTTGCTTTTCTAGTCCGGTAGGTGGTAGAAGGTCTCTCAGTAGTAATATATAGCATCATGCGATATGCCGCACCCTTGTGGGAGCGCACAAACACCAAGGTTGCAACACGCCGCCTCGTCAACAAGATCCAAAGACCTCTGACGCTCGACATCGCGCAGTTAAGTCGCACGTCTTCCCCTGCAGCAATGCGCGTCCACTCTAGATCGATTCGCTGGAATCTAAAAGTTAAAGAACTAGCCTCAAGAAACGTCTCAAATAACGTCGAGCCGAAGGCAACACTGAATCAGCTGAACACATCCTTTAAGCAAGTGGAGCCAACAATGGCAAGCAATCGAGCCGGGCCGTCCTGGCTACTAGACAAAATCAGTGCTCCCTGATCTCAACAAAAATAGTACAGTCTAACACACGGCTCGCGTACCTATCCACTCGCGCAACTGCTATCGAGCCACGGTGAATGTTTTCAGCAATGCCTACACAGCATTGGTAAAACTGGTTTCTCCTTATGCCTCAGCAAGGGTCTGACAATGCAAGGCACTAGATTTTACTGGATTTGTGAGTCCCACACTATCGTAGCTTTAACATCGACGGTGGATGTTAAAATGGTGTGCATCATACCAACAAATATATACTAAAAAAAATATATATATCAGACTAGAGGCTTCAGAGTAGAGGTAGCACCAGTTATTTTGGAAGCTCTCAAATACCGCTGGCAGTATTCCAAGCTTGCAAAAGGCTACATACTTGTGCTCGTAGTGTTCAAAACAATAGGACAACTGGGCCTAGCCGTATCGAACCTACGAACGACGAGAAACTACGAGAGAATTCGCGAGCCTCATTAACACCTAAAACAATAATGGGACGACAAGCGGTGAAACAATAGTTCTCACATGCTTACTGCAAAAATGCCCTATGCCGCGATTCAGCGTGAAAACCTCACCGCTGTATCTATACTAGGGCTCATTATGAGAGCTAAAGCGTGTGGTAGTCCAAAACGGACCTCATGAGTGAGCGAAACACCGGCAGGACAAATAACACGATCAGACAGCCGCCCCTGCTAGACGTCTTTGCTGGTACCACGTAATGTGTCAGTTTTTATTCAATACATACACACATACTTGGGCGCACAAATTGCAAGGTACGTCTTTGCCCAGCAACTCTGCGCCGCCTGGGGCCGGCGAACCTTCAACGCCTTCAACGCCTCTGCGTGCGTCAGATATACGCTGCGTCCGAACTAAGAACGTTGTTGTTCGAATCTGCGGTCCAGTTTGCATACGGGTGTAACACGGGCGTCGCTGGGCCAGACGGCGACTCGTGTCGCCCTAGATAATGAAACAAGCACATAGTTTTGTTTGCATTTGTAATAAGCTTTTCCGCTGCGCAGCTTCAACCGACAGGCGAGAAACGACAGCCGGCCTAAGTGTTCCATAACCATGGGCCCGTCAGCTACAAGATCCGTCAACCGGTAAGGCGTCGGTCGTTTTTTATTTGCTATTATTACAGTTGTGAGGTATGGACTCCTGAGTCTTATATTATTATTATTATTATTATTGTTATTATTATTATTGTGCAACACATTTAGACACGTCCCGAAAAGCCGCGAGCAGACAAAGGATGTCTAATCGATCATTTCTCAGGATTCCAGATGACGGTTCTATCATCCAGCCGGTCAGTGGCGTAAATGCCGGCAAGAAGTTGCGCAATTGCAGGCCTTACGGCCGGTGTCCTCCGAAATAGAGTGAAGGCGTGACTCGGCGTTGCACTCAAAGTGGAGAAGTACAAGACTCCTCATTTCGAAGCTCAACAACGAGCCCAAGAAACGAGCACACCACTGTTGTCCGTTCATCTTTGAGACATTTGGCGTGTGAGGACCCAGGAAGGCCTGATATAGCATGGCAGGATATTACCTGTTATAGCATCGCAATCGCTTCAATATTATTGTAACGACGGTTGTTGTAACAGCTGTGGCTGTGTTTGTTTACCTCTACTCATACTTTCAACTCTGTTTAACGATTACGCACAATGGCGGCTAGCAGCCGTAACGTAATCGTTAAATAGGACACCGCTTTATGACACCGCTCAGCGTCATGGACTTATCGTACATGACACTAAGCATAAGCGCTTTATAAATCAGCTTTATAGGCAACCCAAAGCACGACATACCCTATGCAGCGACTGTATAGCGTTCTTTGGAATGCTAGTGATGATGCCACTTGGGATTGTGTCGGTTACCGACATGTGCCCGCCATTTGCATCATTGAATTTGATATATATATTAGGCAAGTCAAAAAGTTCGTCGGCTTTCTGGGACCACATTTTTGAAATTCCCGCGCTCTGCAGCAGGGCCGCCTGAGAGTGCGGCTGGGTGTTTACATCCAGGAGCAGACCCGTGGCGGCGCGACGGTATACCGGTTCCAACTTTACCGTTTCGTTTGCGGAATTGGCAGCTGTTTGCAATGGAGGACAAAAATACGCATTTTCGACACATTATAATGTTCTCCTACCGTGAAGGCATAAGTGCAGCGCAAACAACCCGGAGGATATGTGCAGTCTACGGCGAAAACGCAGTACACAAATCCACAGTCGAAAAGCAATTCGCCCGTTTCAAAGCTGGAAACTTCAATCTCGAAGATGAACCGAGGTCAGGACGACCCAATGTTGTGGAGACCGACGAAGTCATAAGCCTGGTTACTTCGAACCCAGGTTTGACCATAAAAGAAATTGAAGATGTAACGGGAGTCTCCCACGGAACCGTTTGGAATCGCCTCCATGATGCAGGTTTCTCGTGCAAGCGGAATATCTGGCTACCACACGACCTCAATGATAGGCAGCTTGAAGGGCGAATACCTGTCACGCACTCCTCCGGAAGAACTCGAATGAGCCATTTCTGAGGAGATTGATAACCGGCGATGAAAAATGGATACTCTACAGAAACGTGACACAGAAAAGAAGTTGGGTCCCCAGAGGTTCTCAGGCCGCAGCTATCCCTAAACCCGAAATTCATCAGAAGAAGGTTATGCTGTGCTGCTGGTGACACTGTAAGGGCGTCGTGTATTTTGAGCTGCTTCCAATTGGTCAGACGATCAACTCCGTCGTCTACTGCAGACAACTCGAAGAGTTGAAGGCTGTAGTAGCAACGAAGCGCCCGGAATCGTCAAACAGGTGGGGCGTCACTTTTCAACATGATAAGGCGACACCACACAAAAGTTTGGCCACCCGGCAAAAATTGGCGGAGTTTAACTGGGATGTGCTGCCGCACCCAGCTTATAGTCCCGACCTCGCACCATCTGATTATCACTTGTTCAGGTCTCTCCAGAACTCCCTTGATGGCACAACATTTGAATCTTTGGAGGCTATAAAAAATCACCTCACTCAGTATTTCGACGAGAAGGACAAGACGTTCTGAAAGAAAGGAATCATGGATCTACCGAGGCGATGGGCGAAGGTTATCGAACAAAACGGTCAATATATCATTGAATAAAAATACTGTTGTCTGCACAAATAAGGCTCTTTAAAATCGGGCAAAAAAGCCGACGAACTTTTTGACTTACCTAATATATATAGGCTAGTTCATTTTTTAAAAAGCGATTTAGAAAAGACAAATATGACAACAGTCGCTTTTGGAACGCAACACAACAGTATGGACAGATTCGATGCTACGTTTACGCTTTAACTGAACATACGTGTGTAGATGTTTTGGATTCAGATCATTTAAATTAGAATACAGTACAGGCGGTTTCATATCGTACAGCAACGACCAATGTTACAACATTTAAGAGCTTAGCAGCAGAGCGAAACATTTATACTGTTAACTGGGTTTGCGCAGGTATAAGAGTCAAGTATTGTAGCGCACATATGATCCAATGCATATTGTGTAGTCGCGTCAGTTCGCGTCTTCTGGACTTTTTAAACAAAAATCCAAAATAGAGAAACAAAATGACACGAAATATAAAACTGTACAAATGTTAAACACAAGACCGTCCAGCTCTGGGGGGGGGGGCGTACATCTGGTATTATTTTCTTTAATGGTGTATTATTTAATTTTATGGTTACAGGGAAATTATCTGGTTTGATCTTATGTTGTCGGTTTTAACTTCATTCGCTACAAGGATTCGTCACGCAAGCGGACTAAACGAGCTCAGAGTAGCAGAACACGGATTGAGGTGATGGCTGCCTTCTGTGTGGTCGCATAATAGAATGTACCGGCTGTGCGTTTCCACATAGACTCTTTTGTCAGTTCCGTCAGGACGACGTCGTTCAAAGGCGTCGGTAATCAGGTCGTCTCAACAACCCAACTTGGTTTTCACGAAATGCCTGGGTGCCCGAGCGCGTAGCCTTTAATTGGCTACCGTCGAGCAATGCAAGACTAGCTCTATGACGGCTATTGAAGGCCCCTAACGATTCGTTAGTTTAGGCTTTATTGCAAAAGACCTCGCGCATTATTGTTGACTTTTGCGCAGGCCGTCTAATAACTAAGCATTCTATCGTTACATAACACTAATCCGCTTAGCAATCGCAATAGCTGCCTTGTTTGTGCCCGACAGTCATAATGACATAAATGCCAACTAAATGCCAGGGAAAATTTACGTATTAAATTGGTAATGTATCTACGTACATATACGTTGAAAGCCACAAAGTACTCACCCAGTCACACTCACTGGCGTATTACAAATACTTTTTAATGACTGTGTCGTCACACACAGGCTCGTGAGAATTTTCACAAGTTACATTCCGGGCTTTAGTTTCACCGAACATGGTTCCACGTATCGAAAGCGAACCTGAACGTACTCGACAAAATTAAAGCCAGTTTTTTTATCTGAAAATAGTGTTAGTATATTGGTCTTGCATTTTGGCCTCGACACCATTCATTGTGGAGGACCTCAGAACGACCGAGAACGGAGGCCTTTGAGAATCATTTTGATAAATAGGAATGTAAGTTTGCGGATGTTAGTTGGCCGCTTTTACGAGACTACAACCATGACCGTTAACTACTGGAAGGGTCCCAATTATAAAATAGGTACTTTGTTACCGGGTTTGCAATACGTGGATTTCATACAAGGTTATGCGTACGGAACGAACGCATGTCATGAAATATTGACCAAGTGCCAATGTAACCTACGTGGGTACTCGTGTAATCTGTATCACCTCCAACAGTGTACAAGAGCGATACGGCTAACGAAATCTGGTGTGGGAACGGTCTTATATTAATGCATATAAAATAATAAATATATAATTTGATAATATAATATACTAAATACTGGTTGATAAAATAAATAACATTTCACCGATTCTCGAAAACTCTGCAGTTGCCATACCAACGACAACCAGATTGATGACCTGGCGTAATGCGGTCAACATCTGTCGGAGACCTTTTTGTGCTTATTAAGTTGCGCAGCTAAATTCCACGTATTCGTCTGCTAAAGTGTCTAAACAAATTAAAAAAAACCTTGTATATATATATATATATATATATATATATATATATATATATATATATATATATAGACTATGATTGATTTTCTTATTACGACTCGATTTTTAGGGTTTCTTTCATTCGTATTGGACTTCTTAGCGCTCTCGCTTTGCTAGTTAAACCAACGGAAGAGCGGCAACGGCCTCCTATGCGTTTTAAAAATCTCCACTTCTCTGCTAATTAAGGATTCATGAATGGGCAGGCATCCTAGATCAATGTCTGGAACAAATAACCCACCTCGCAACGTCATAGCCTAGAAGTGGCCACCTTGAGTGCACTCTCCGCTGACAGGACCTTGTTTCGCTAAGTAACTAAGCTAAGCTCTAAGCAATCACTCTGCGCAATATGCTTAATTGAACAGCACGCCGAGCAGGCACAATGCGTTGCTACGTGCTGCCTCTATATGTACGTATGTATAAACATATATAGGCACCAAACATATATATATATATATATATATATATATATATGAGTTTTAGGCTTTTCGACCTAAGAGCTGTTACGGCTAACATATATATATATATATATATATATATGTTAGCTGTAACAACTGTTGGAATGTTGTTACAGCTAGCATATATATGTTTCCCGATATTTCAAATTATCCAAACATACATCACATATGACATACGGCTACAATATATACATATATACACACACGCACGCATACAGGTGTTCATACGAGAATGAGTAAACGTTTTTATGAAAAAAAGTATGCAATCCAGCGATTGCGGACGCCTTCAGATTGCCTTCGATTGCGGCAGAAACTATATCACTACCCCTGTTTACTCAAAGAAGGAATATGAAAAGACTCACCTTTAGAAAAGTTTCAAGTTAGATATGATTGCGAGCAGTACACTTATTGTGTACGTACAGTTAGACAACTTTTCTACAGACCGCTTAAGGTCGTCTTATATCATAGGCTCATGGTGTACGCCGACTGATAAAATGTTACTGGTACATACGAAATATGATTCCATTATTTGGATGCTGTTTACTAAATTATGATATGCTCGAATTGTTTGTTTTTTCAGAAGCGGGCGTTTTACAAATATCTATAGAACTTTCATTACTTGTTTATTAATCGAACGCGATATGATTTGGGTGAAATTATTACCGCTGTGCTCAGCTGTTGTTTAGCACACAGTGGAGCGCACCTGTGTGATTAGGCACAGAGTCACATTTTCAAGCAGCCTTACTCCTTGATATCGTCGACAAGGGGTGCCGACGACTTTCTACGATTAAACAAGCGAATTAAGGGAAATATTTTCTTCGAATGATGAGACACTCTATTGCGTCAATAACATTTTGACGCGCGTTTTAACCAGACCGGCCATTCTTAAATTGGTTTGCATGATTTCCAACTAAGACTATATATATATATATATATATATATATATATATATATATATATACCGAAATAATCAAAAGTGGTTGTATTAAGTTCTTTAACCTGATTGCAAGGGCCCCAGTCATCTTATCGACAAACTAATCATACCTGCATGTTTAGAAGACAATTCCTCATCTTTTGAATTCTGCATTCTACGTTAGCTCAAAGCAGAACAAATGTTGCATTGAAGATAATTCTCAAGAAATTAAATTCTTTGCAGTTTTTATATGTTGGCTTTTTCGCTCAATTACCCATTTTTTAGAAGGCATTTCCGCCCCTTGTTTCATTGAAAAAAAATATTTTGCTGAGTTGTACTAGACCTCGAAGTTGGTTGGAAAAATTCTGGGAGACCCTGTATATACAGGGTCATTCATATCGTTGTGCACGCATTTCGAGGTTTGATAGAACTCGGCAACAAAATAAGTTTTCCCTATGGAGGGAAGACGTGGAAACGTCTTGTTTAGGAGAGAGAGTGAAGTTTATAAAAGTAGTTTTTCTGCTTTTTTTTTCCTACATAGTTGTGCGAAATCTCTGTTTGCGGGAGAACCAGTCAACGCATGAAGGAACCGATTACACCGGCGTGTTCGGAGGAAAATTCTGCACAACGGAAGACACTTCACTAGCTTGCCTAGCAAAAAGCTAATACCCAGATTAAGGAAAGTCATGAAAAGTCGATATTTTACGTTAACGCCTTTTCATGAAAAATCGTAAAATTTTTCCATTGCGACCAAAAATGTACGTCCGAAAGACTACTATCACGCAATAGCAAATTTAATGCCCATCATTTTCGTATCAAGGTGATGGTGCTGCGTTACGTAGTTGTCAAGTCACTAAGCTTTTTCGACAGTCATAGTTGTTATGTTTTACGTGCAAGTTTTCACGTTCAGAACCGTAAAAATTTGCCAAGACGTTTCCGCCCCCTCCTTCCACTAGGAAAATTTATTCTCTTGTTGAGTTCTACCAAATCTCAAAATATGTACCTAACTTTCTCATACGCCCTATGGAAATATGCATGCCTTCGCTTTCGATATGGCTATCGAAAAAGCTTAGTGACTTGACGACTACGTAACGCAGCACCATCACCTTGATACGAAAATGATGGGCATTAAATTTGCTATTGCGTGAGAGTGGTTTTTCGGACGTACATTTTTGGTCGCAATGGAAAAATTTTACGATTTTTCATGAAAAGGCGTTAACGTAAAATATCGACTTTTCATGACTTTCCTTAATCTGGGTATTAGCTTTTTGCTACGCAAGCTAGTGAAGTGTCTTCCGTTGTGCAGAATTTTCCTCCGAACACGCCGGTGTAATCAGTTCCTTCATGCGTTGACTGGTTCTCCCGCAAACAGAGATTTCGCACAACTATGTAGGAAAAAAAGGCAGAAAAACTGCTTTTATAAATTCACTCTCTCTCCTAAACAAGACGTTTCCACGTCTTCCCTCCATAGGGAAAACTTATTTTCTTGCCGAGTTCTATCAAACCTCGAAATGCGTGCACAACGATATGAATGACCCTGTATATATATATATGCCCTTGGTTTTCTGCCATAGAACCGTTTATGTGATACAAGTCGGGCTCTCATGAGGTCCCGTATTAACAGAGGAGGGACAATAGCGGCCGCCGGATGATACAGACCGAACATAAGCAGCTTCCATCTTCTCTGTAGACTGGACCCAATGGGATTTCCGACATTGAGGAACAAGGGAAAACAGCTTACGGTAATCATATCACGAAACGAACCACCATCGACTATCGAATATTTATATATATGGGTGGGTAGTGGGTATCGACGGCAAACATATGCATACATGCAGCGAATGTGAAGGCCGATAAATGAAATTGTAGAGCTCGTTAAAGCAAACCTTTTCTCCAATAGAACATGGTCACAATTACTACAATTTGTGACACTGGTTTTTTGCCCGATATAGCGCAGAATGTGTAATTGCGAGACAACTAGTCTACTTATACAGAAACTAAGCCGTCGTGTTCGTAAGAAAATTCTGCTTCTTCTGAAGAGTATATAACGCCGGCCGGAAGGTGCGACATGGTCGGTTAGAACTGAATTCGCAAAAATGAAGGTATTTCATTAGCTTTCACAGCAAATGCCTCAACATATTTGCCTTATGACCATTTACGGCGCTTCCACATTCAGGCAACGCAGATTCATGACGATCATTTTAGTACCAAACGTATGGCAATACGATATGGCTGTGGTTGCGGAGTAAACAAGATTTTTCGGAGGGCATGTCGAGATTGAGTGCATGCATAAATGACTGTGAGGCGACGTTGCGGCTGTCGTGCGACACGTCGGCGGTAGTGAACGTCGCCTCACAGTCATTTATGCATGCACTCAATCTCGACATGCCCGCCGAAAGATCTTAATTACTCCGCAACCACAGCTAGCATTGCCACAACTTTCTCGATGGTGAAGTGTGTTGCATGGCACGTTTAATCAGACGGCTGTATAAGCGCAATACGATAATGACTGCCCATGTTATTCATAACGTTGCTCAGTGATCTGCCACGTATCGTGAAAGAGCGGCAACCAACAGCCTTGGTCCTGCTCTACGCAGATGACCTAATAATAATCAGTAGGTAAAATCCGTTGTAAGGCCTGCAGGCATCGAATACTTGATGAATATTTCTTGCGGAATAGCCGCAACGTTAACGTGTCAAAAATAAAAGCTGCTTTGTTACGGCGTGGGGGGCTCGATATGATATACTTCTAGGCCGCTTACATTTATCGCAAGCAGCCGCTCTAAAAACGTTCCGGAACGAGTATTCTCAGAAAATGTCTCTAATCTTCAGATATTTTATTTATCACAAGTTATTTTTTCTAATAGAGATTAACTGGTACAATGCATAATGCACACCAGGCAGGTTGTTAGATCCACAAATCCTGATTGTGTAGAACTCACAAACCCATTAAAATTCAGTCGTCCTCTTTGTGCCTTCTTGAGGGTGGCCACAGCACTGACTTCTCGAGAGATTACTTCACCTGTCCACTTTATATTGCCATTAAGGCTGCCACAACCGACTTGGTGCGGCGTTTATTTTCGCCTCGGAAAAAAATTCTGCGAATCTTCTTACCGTAAGCTAGGATTCACGATCCTTGAGAAGGACTTGGCATGTCATGGAATTATCACCAGCTATGACTAAGCAGGCCTGGAAAGATTCTCTCCGTCCACGCCGACATGCTTTCAGCTTGAGTGAGAATGCTCATAAACCGTTTTGACTCTGAGTGCCGTCTACACTGTGTTCAATATTACATAGCGAGGTGCAGTTCAACAAACAAATAAAGACAAATGCAGCCTTGGCTCAAACTGCTACGCTAGAACTCTCGCAATGCCAATAATTAAACGCCTGCAGGGTATGATTTTGCCATTGTGAGGTAGGAGTTGAACATGAAAGGCTAACGCCATAAAACGCCACGCTTACCTATTGGCTGCTAAGGGAGTCGTGAGGGAAACGCACGTTTAAACGGGAGTTCATAGCGCCGACTCATCGTTCTCAAGGTTTCAAAGCCATTGTAGGTATGGCCATGAAGTAGGCCATAATTCGCTGCTGCGTGCCGAGTAGTAGTGAAATATTAACCATATGGTTGCCACGAGGGGTCAATCCGCCGACGCGCTTCAACTGGTTCGTGTCTGCTGTCCATGTATGCCGGTATGGAAAAGATGGCTTTCTAAATATTGTACGCGTTACGCTGTACGGCCGTTGATGGTGTTGCTGTTGCTATGACCGCGGTCGTTGCTGTTGTTGTTGTTGTCGTCGACTGTCGTTGTCGTTGTTGTTGTTGTCGTCGACTGTCGTTGTCGTTGTGTTTTTATGTGTGACCAGAGGAAGATTGCTGTTAGGCATCTATCTGCTCATGCTGGTCATACATATATGATGCGGCTTATGATGCTTACAAAACTGGATTATCAGGCAATCCAGCTAGTGGATGATACTACAGTAGGTAACACTTCTCGTGTTGCCGTGCCATGTCATGTCATGCTAAAGGCGTTGTCGGCTAGCCATTACGATGAACTTGATAACTCTTACAATAGAAACGATGGTTATCTTATGTGCCGTCGGACTACAACTACAAAATGTAGTTAGAGCAAAAGCAGAATTAGCAGTTGTGATCATTGGAAGAGTACCGAAAACTCGTAGAACTCATAGGTTACGTGCGAAGTACGGCAGAGGCGAATACGGAATTGAAAAATTGGTAGCAGCAACCTCTGTTCATTTAGATCTATCGACAGTCTACAAAAATCAAACATTAATTAGAATATAAATTAGCATTATCATTCGCGTTCAACACGCCGCTTCAGTTTTTCGTATCCTGTGTCGTAATGTCAGTGTCTTGACGCTGTTGAGAATGAGTGAAAGTGAGCTCTAGCTGCTAACCAACCCTACGAGCAATTATTATTTTGCTGCAGTTCTATTCTGCTGCTGCTAGTGGTTCAATTGCGCCATAAAGCAAAGACTATCGTCGACGACATAAAACAGCTCGTTGTTGTGAGTTACAAGCCAGAACTATTAATATCAAAAGCGCGTAGGCCGTGTCATCGTGGGCGTCGAGGCACAAAAAGTGCTTCGTATAGCCAACGTGCTGATCCTTTATTTTTTTTTAAACTTCCTCCTCTGTTGTATAGACGCGCCATGTTCTGTACGACAATGCGACTACGCCATTGTTCGTCTTTAAAACGCAGGTTTTTTTGTTGGTTGCTGTATCCTATCTGTGTAGTGTGAATAATAACGTTGCTTCTGCTACAGGTGCCACAGCTCACACACTGCGAAATGATAACAAACCTATATATCTATATATATATATACGAGTATATATATAGTCCTGTTTGTTTGCTTTCAATGACAGTGGAAGAGTGCACACAGGCAAGAAGGAGCATACGAGGCCATCGAGACATGTTGATGTTCACTGCTGACGTCTATGTAAACGAGCCGCAGGCCAGAACAACATCTGTGAGCGACTTGAAGCGCATACGCTTACAGCTGTGTAAATGCAGCTATAATTATACTCCAACAATAACAATAACATCTCGTGGCAACAACAAAATCATAATAACAGCATTGCTGTAACAACAACAATAACTGTAGCAGCAGCAACAACAACAACAGCAGCAGCAACTGCAACTGCAACAACAACAGCAGCAACAACGACACGGGCTGTAAAGACAATGACAGCAGAAGCACTAAGAAGTAGAGCGGTACGACAAGAACAGCAACAAGTATTATTACTTATCGTCACTCTAACTACTCCACTTGTCGTCGATTGGTTTCAGCCGTCACCGCGGCCGCCGCAAGCCTGCCGCAATGTTGTAGCTTGTAGCTGAGACATTGTTGGCCCAGCAGGCTAGAGGATCGTGGCGACAGGGTGTTGTCGAACGTCATTTCTGTACTCCATCAAACGTCATCTCTTGTGGTTGTTGCTGTTGTGGCTGCTGCTGTTGTTGTTGTTGCTGCTACTGTTGTCGTTGTTGTTGTTGTTGTTGTTGTTGTTGTTGTTGTTGTTGCTGCTGCTACTGTTGTTGTTGTTGTTGTTGTTGCTGCTGCTGCTGCTGTTGTTGTCGTTGTTTGCAACGTCCTTCTACACAATTCTTATGGATGTTAGTTTACTGTATTTATGTGACTACCGTGGGAATGGCCCGTCTTTTTTGGGCTTGCAGAAGTATGTCAACGTATGTCATCAACAATCCGAGTCGTTTTGGTGAAAACCTTAATGGAGCGAGGGGGGCATTGTTGTATCACACTTCAACCGGTCCCACACATCGTTCTTTACACAGTTGTATCTTCCCACAAAGAGATATTTCGACTCACAAACCGTTTGTTCAACATGTGTGCTATGACAATTGCAGTTCTGCGACGGCAGCAGCAGCAGCAGCAACAGCAGCAGCAGCAGCAGCAGTAACATGAAGCCTGTGAGGGCTGCGTATCCTCCGAAGCCAGATACGAACACTTTTGACTTCTATCGCCGACGGGCTCCTACCTCTGCCCTAGAGATCACAGGCACAAGCCGTCATACTGCAAACCTGTTTGATGTGTTCTGCGATCTAAAATTTAAACTTTTCGAGTGTTCAGCGATCTCCAGAAAAGGAGGAGGCTGAGCAAACAAAATAAGCAGCAAGATGTATATATATATATAGAGTGAGAGAGAGAGGAGGAGGAGGAGGAGAAGAAAATGTCACCTGAGCAACAACTCAATGTGAGCAAATGCTACGTCAGCGACGAAAAGACTAGGCTGAACAAAGATCAAGTAGTCTCCTCCGTCCGGGAGACTCAATCTGTTCAAAATCGTGGCATCGAGCGACCCACACGCCAGAACATACACAGAATAGCCTCCCACCCATCCACACGTGCGCGCTTCTATGTCATTTCTTCGACACTTTCTCAGCTCTCGCCCAGTTCGCTTTGTGTCGGGATCACGCTTTTATTGTTCATTTCTTGGCCCGCACGTTTGACCCGCACGAATATTTATTTTTCTTCCGAATCTCTGCAACAACATCGTCTAACAACATTCGTTCGTCGGCGGCTGCGTAGTCAAAACTGGGGAGCAATTTTTAAACAATTTAGGATCGTTCTTGCTATGCTGCCGCCTGCGATTCGGCCGGCCGGCGACCAAGAGTGCGCCGAAACATGACGCAATGACTCTGACGACGATGAGCTGTGAAAATCATTGTGCAATTTGCTTTTTTTCCATTCACGTTCAGCGAGCCTCAGCGAAGGCCTCCTTACTTCGCTGGTTGGCACTGGACGCGTACGTATTACGCGCTTAATTGGAAGGTTGGACCTTGTTGTAGTCGTTGTATTAAGTTCGTCTCGTTTGTCGTAATAAATCGTAAACACGCTTTCACTCTCACTACAGGGGATGCTCTCAATCACATTATTATTTTACATTGTGTGACATTCGTGACACTTTTGTCGCCGATGTTATGTCGATGTAAAAGTTAGGCAGCTTCTGGCTAGTAGTCTCGAGCTCATTATCAGGTATGTGTCGAGTTAAATTGGTGCAAGCACTAGCAGCATAAGTGCATCTGCTTGCAGAAGCAAAAACAGAGAAGACGCTATCGAAAGTGCGAAACGAACTATTTGATTGTGCGTTTGATTCGTAAGATCCGTAGGCTAAAGTGTGTGTGTGTGTGTGTTTGCTTTCGTGTATGCATATATGCACACATTGTAGCGGCCCAGCGTTCAGACCTGAACCTACAAGGGCACGAGTCGTAACCTTGTTCAGTATCAATCCGATGTGTTACTGCTAGGTAGGTGCTGTCAGTGATTAGTTGAACTAGATTGTATAAAAGAAGAATGCTTCTATTGCACCAAGCACGATACCATTACGTCCACTGCCGCCAGCGCGAGAGGTACCAAGCGGTCTGTTCCTTCTCTCTGTCTCTTTTTCGTTTGCACTTACAAAACTTCACCAGGCTTTCTTCAACATCCTGAAGAAAGCAGGATGTTGCAGTTGTTCCCTCTCTCTCGCTCTCTCTCTCTGTAACAATATCCAGCCTATGATATACCGTTTGCGAGGATAGTACAGGACGGTATACAGCGCAGAAAACCTCATTCCTCCCTAACACAGGTGTAAAAACCGGGACTGCGTTCGCTCGACCGCAAAAGATCTCGGCACGAACTCACAGCAGTAGCGGCGGCGTCACCATCACCGCCACCACAACAACAACATGACCTCGGGAAAGACCTGTTCACCTGTTGTTGTTCACCAATGTTGACGAGCTTAGCATACATGGACCAGCAGCCATAGACGGGCCCCGCCTCAAGCTACACTGAAACGACGGCGCGCAATAGTTACATACGGCGCGCCTCCTCTTCAACGAGCTAATTAGCTGTCTGAGAGGTTTCCAACGAACGAAAACTCGCACCCTGGTGAGTGCGGCTGTGACCCAAGTGACACTCCGTAGGTAGGGTCAGGGAAATGTAAACACATTCCCCTCACTCTACGGACAATGAACTGACTGGCTGGCGCAATCTTTTCTGGCCTGCCATAGCGCCATGGTCCATAATGTATCATCACACTAATACATTCGTCGTGCGTCGGGATATCAAAAAAGTTTTTATTTTTCTGGCTCTCTCCTAGTCACAGGAGTTTGTCGTTTCGGAAGAGCTAGATGCTGAATCCAACGCCTGAGGTCCATGTCGACGTGTCGTCACATTTACCTGCCTACATTTACTGAGAGCTTTCTTCAGCACGCTTTAATTAGCAAAATACGATAAAAGAATCGCTTCTCTAACAATAGACACTGCCTAGGATGGTTTCAATCGCAAGTTGCTCTGCAAGTAAAAAAGAGCCGACTAACCATGATAACATATCATATTACAACATAAAATTGCCTTTATTATTACCTAAAAGGGTGTGTGCTTCAGTTATCATGGCCAAATATATATATATATATATATATATATATATATATATATATATATATATATTGTTTTCAGTATACGTACTCCTGAAAGAAGAACGTAACTAATCGCCAAATAGGCAAGTTTTATTTGAATTTGCATGCGCCTATTTGGCCGTCCGCCAAGCAAACAGTCCGTTTACAAACTCACAACGGGCGACGGCTTTTGGAGCGATTGAACGCCGGCTCCTTCGGTTATTGGAGCGCACATAAAAAAGTTCCTAACAATTCACATTTGCTTAGATGACGTAAAACAGATATGTTGCCTTGTATAAAAAGTGAGTCAATACTAAAAACAACATCATCTAACACGTTTTGAAGGCACCTGATCCACAGACGTCACAGGAACGTGTCTTGGATACCATACACTAACTTCCTGTATTTCGACATTGGGGGTTCCCAGACAGGAGAACAATATGTAAAATTGAAAAACACAGAAGATTTATAAAGACGAATGTCCGCATGAAGAGTCGTTAAAATGAAGCAGCGGAAGATGGTATTTATAATATATTATGTGCAATAATGTCTTCATAGCTTTGGTAATGTAAAGGCTTTAATTAAAATCAGGCGTAATATATATGCCTAGGTCCCGTGTATAAGAAAGAGTCGGTAGAACGCGGCCGTTAATGACATACATCAAGCTATGTTTTCTTGCACACAAGGTAACGGTAGCCTTGGAGTATATGTATATATATATATATATATATATAATTTCTATTGTACGCGCTCACAACTAGTTCGTACCAACCAAGGCAGGATAACTGGATTGTATGCCCTGAGTTCTCACTTTCTGACTAATCAGTGAAAGTGTTGGGCGCTTCGTTTCGGAGGTTTTGGAACTTTAGCGAGGACCTGGGCTATGCAGCAGCAGCAGTACGGCGAGGCTATAGTGGTAGTATTAGGTAGCACCCTACCGTCACACGAAAATGACTTACGTTCAATTATGGTTCATTAATAAAAGACTCGAACGCACTGTACCGTGCCGTTCTGATCCATACCCACTGGTCTGGCGAGTTATGAGCGTCTGCGTCGTTTAACAGCCTGGCCCTAATTGCATTATCAGAAAAAAAGAGAACCTCAAGCAGAAGTGTGGACCACCAAAAATGGTGACGACGATGAAAGCAAGGCTGCTGGCGAGTGGATCGCTCACCGATGTTCAAACCGACAACGCCTCACGTCGTAATTGATACCAAGCAATTGTGGCGGCTTGTGGATCTTTAAAGTGCACTCGAACGCAGACGAGAACCAGAAGCTTACTGCAAGGCGTGCCAAGAAGCAGCACGCTTACGCGATTACATAGATTTTTAGAGAACAGATTTGTCGACAGCAAAATGCAGCCTCTTCCGACACACTCGCTTCGTTTCAAGAGCATCGGTCTGCTTCGTGATATCATGTAGACATAAATTCTGCTATAAAGCAGCTGAGATACACAGATCATTAATATGTTTTAGTGTTTGTTTTCTAATTATAATTTATAACCAATCAATAAAACTGGCGAGCTATTGTCGCCCGATTCGCGAATCACATTTATTGGTAGTGCGTACTTCTGTAATACAGACTTCTCGGTCCCGACGTCCAGACCGTTCTGGTCGTCGGAGTTGTCAATCAGTCGTACATGACCATTTTTATTTCACAGGCCGTACGAACCGTGCAAAAACTTTTAATGAACGTCACACATAAAACATGTACCTGCTGTATGTGCACGCAACGAACGCCTGGCATAGATTGTGTGTTGTGCTCTGTACCTAAAAATACGCCCTGTCCTTGTAGACCAAAGACTGGCTCGAAAGAGTCGTTCATACTTTTAGTTCAGGGCGCAGTTTCGAGTCTCGGCGACGGTACAGTGTCTTGAATACGTCGAGCACTTTTCTCCACGCGCAGGCCGACCAATAGCCTACACACCTACACAAACTATACATTTGCTTGGAGAGGCCCTACGAGGCCCTCGTAATTTGGAGCGCCTAGCGGTCATTAGCAGTTGAAAATCTCTTACGCCACCGATAGCAACCGCGCATGTGCTGTCGAGCAAGATGACTTAGTGGCAAAGCCTTTGCCTTGCGTTCGGGAGGACTGGGTTCGAGACCCAGACCGGCCACTCTTATAATTGGTTTGCATGGTTTCCAATTTAGACAAGGTATATGCCGGAGTGTATTAAAATTAGCCATGACATGAAAAAAACCGTACACGGGCAATAGCCTCACGGAAAAATCTTTAAAAAAATGTGCTGTCGCGGTGCTGCGGTTTTGATGCAGGTCGAACTCTGCCTTACGCGAGGCGAGCGTTAAAAATGCAAGCAAATCGCGCTGTGCCGACTGGCTTGACTTGCTAGAGGGCTATGCGCTGATCTCTCGGGTTCGGCGCCACTGCATTGTTGTGAACGTCCTGACATGACAAGAGATTGAGCGTTCTGGTGAATTTTTTAGCTTTAGCGTACCTTGCGTGGGCGCTACCATCGCGGCTGTTTCATACAAAGATGACGGTTGTTGCCGTGCTGCCAATTCAACTCAGATATTTATGAGAGCGACCGTGGGATGTTCGCGTTTGATATGACGCTTTTTGAGCAGCTGTCAGAGCCACCTTGATGGAAGATGGCTTGATATCGACGGCCTTCCTCGCAAGGACAGCGCCCTAATCCCTCTAGCCAGTTAACAAATATTATGCGGACTAAAAGGTTCGTATCATGGAATACAAACAATACACGGACAAAAACCACGTACCTTTCGTTGTACAGTATAGTCCCCTCCTCCCGAAGCTTAATACATCTAGTCCAACGATCGTTAATGGCATTTAGACCACGAGTAAAATGTTTAGTTAGGCACAATCCTTAGACCCAACATACTCGTCTATCACACCATTGTTGATTTAATATCTTCTCAACAATGTAACGGCTGCCACTACTGTACATCCCAAGCAAGAGATAATTGGGAGGTGCTGAGGACAATGGCGTTGTCTTCGGCCTGTTAGAATCCTCGTCTGTTTGAGACGGGAGCCGACGGAGGCGCAAAGGCACTCCTCCAATTGACTAGCCTTACAGCGATGGCCTTACAGCTGGACAGTGGTGCGAGTTGCATCCGTTAACATCGAAACGCTGAGTAGTGAATGTCTTTGTTAAAAAACACAATATTGTAGCCCGCGAGATCGTTATGTGAGTCGACCGGAAGCACTATCCGTAGGCTCGCACAATTCCAGCAGCTCGTCCTTAAATAAGCGGTGCTCTTTTGGAATGACTTGACCGATCTTTGTGGTTGGACTCGTCAAATAAGTGCCACCGAGTTGTCCCGATAGTACTTCCTCTTGACCTCGGCTGCCGTCTTCAACTTTTGTATGGCTTTTTCCTTTTGCACTACTTGCATAGGCAGATTAAGTCGGCTGGAACGGAAGCCGGCGCCACTGTTAGGGTGACAATCTGCTCGACCCTGGTGTCGCCTTTCTTCCTAACCATAATGATCTCTGACTTCTTTTCTGCTTCGTCATCGTATGTCGTGGCAGCCCTAATAAGCATTGATTTCTGAGCTTTAGTGAGAAGCTGACTTATGATACAGCCTCGATTGCAGAGCACTTTAAGGGCATCGTTGGTTGCCTTGCACTCCGTATGTAGAACTATGATTAAATACGCGGTCAACTTGGCTCTCCTAGCATACGAGTATGCAAGATGCAGTCATGAAGCGAAGTCCGCTATCCCAGAGAGGAGTTCGTACTTTCTGACGTCCAAGCAGTAATTCGGCCCTGGATAAAGATAACCATTTAACGTATTATTTGACTATCGTCAGGTCGCCATTATATAGTATTAGCAATTATAGTACCAGGGTCCTATTCAACATTTTCTTGGCCTCGTTTGTTATTTCTAACTCTGATCTGTGATGCCCTTTTCATCTCGGTGGGCTGCTCAATATTAGGCAGCTGCACCCGCAACGAGCCTCGGAGCTTTTTTACTGAGAGAATGCCAATGTGTAAAGCCCTATTCTTTTTCTCTGTGAAACCCTTGTTTCCATTTGAAACCCTTGTTTTGTGCCGTCTGCAACTCGAACTGGAATTGCGGCTGGTCGAGAACTCTCCTTCCGAGCCGAGCTTTCCAGCGTCGAATAAATTCGAGGCAAAATGCTGCCGCCGAGTGCGTCTCTGACGCGGCAGAGGGCACATTTGTATTCATCAGGTTTTGGCTGGCTGTGGGAAGGCCTGCCTTGCCGCTCATCGGCACTGCGCGTGAAAATAGTAGGAGCAGCTCGCACATTCTATACCAGTCCCATGCACAAATCGTTCCACGCACCTCACGCAATTGATGGTTACATGTGTCGGGGCTTGCCCGGTGTATGACCTTATCTGTGGGAACGTTTTTTGCTGCTTTTGCCATCTCAATCGTCATTGACTGTTGCGTTAGTAATGTAATGCGTACATTTTCTTTACTTTATAACAAATTGCCAGACTTCGGTCGCGAGAACTTCCACATGGTAGCCCGTACCACAATCTCTCTCTCTGCACCACTGTGGTTGCGGCTTCTTAGCGGGCCATTCAGCGACTGGATGGATCTTAACTGAACTGTGTGTTCAGAACGCACTGTAGGTAGTCAAAGTAGATTACGTCGAAGCAAAGTTATTCACACACTTCAACAGTCGCCTTAACAGCAACCAGCAACATTACGAGTTGCACTGTTGAATCTAAATGCTGCTATTCTGTTCAATTGTAATAGATTGGTCGCTTTAGAGCGTGAAACGTTTGCTTACGAAAGTTGGAAAATTGTGCGACAAGACACTAAAAAGCTGTAGAAAATATCCCGGAGGAGAATTGCAACCTGTCTGTTGCGGTACAAATTCACTTGGTGAAAGCTGCAGAACCACCGATAAAATCACAAATTTGTGGAGCGCAACAAAACGCTTCAACACAGCAGCCATGGACAGCTGTGAGCGGACGCTAGCATGGCTTATGTCATAATTAATCTGTACGCATCTCGAAAAATACAATAAAGTTGTGAAATAAATGAAATAAAAATAAGTCGTGTCATTTCTAACAAAACTACAATATTGGTGAGGTGGTGTTGTTTTGTTGGTTTTTGCAAGATGTATACGGAATACCCAGCTGTTTTGGCACTTGTTTACATATATCAGACTCAAGGACATTAAATCACGCAATGTTCATACTAAGTTCGCTAACTATTGTGGTATTATTAGCGTAAAATATTGAAAAAAAACCCACAGAAAAGTCTAAAGGCGGTAAATCGCAATATCTTATATGCAAGTGACCCGTCGGCTGTACGGCTTTTGGCCCCATGTTGTTTGAACTACAGTTCACTCGCATCGATTCTGTCCGAATTTGGCGAAAGACAAATAAAGATCATGCTGCCAATACGCTAGCCATGTATCGCGGAGTGAAAAAATACGGATCAGTGATTGGACCTTTGGACCAGAGGCTGCACAGTCACATATGGCGCACATTACGTACTGAACCTATCCTGTAAAACATTTGCACAAGTTCACGAATGGCGTTCTCACAAGGCCGCTTATGTCGACTCCAAGCTCCACGGAGAGCTCACCATCCCTTTCAATAATGTTATAAGCAAAGTATTAAGAGCCGGCTAACTGGCTAGGCTGTTTGAGACCCGGCAAGTATTAAAATGATACACTGTGCACCCATCAGTGCCAAGTTTACATAGACAGCCCTCCTCTAGAGCATGAAAATTCAGGGGACTACATAGCTTGTACTAGATGCCACGAACAGCATATCGCGTGAGGACTGTGCCCTTGTAGGGGGTCCTCCCAGGGCTGAGATTTCATCGCCTGCGTTCTGTATACATTTGCTAGGTACTTGTCGGATTTTGCTCGAAGAATTTCGTCCTAGTAGTGGTAGGATGCCCGAGGGTGTGCAAACCAGACCTTGCCTGAGATACGAGGTAACCCAAGAATCCTTTTGAGAAACGTTGTTCTGATCTTATAACGGGTGGTACGATTGTCTAGTCGTCCGAAGAGTCCCGGAGCCGAAGTCGTATGCGGCTAGTCACCCTCTTGCTAGACACTTGATCGTTTTTTTCTTGGCGGCATTGACGCTAAGCTGGTTGTTGTAGCAAAATTGCTGCAAGGTATTTAGGAGACCCTGAAGATCGACCCGTACTCCACGGTTTAGGACAATGTCGTTTAGGATGTTGTCACTTAGAAGAACGGAAAAGAGTAAGTCAGACAAGTAACGTTGTCTCCTCGAAGGTATCCGGAGGTCCGCTTAAAGGGGTCATGCTCGCACACTTCTTCATCGAAAGCGATCGGGTTGACCTAGAGCTTTGCCGCCAGGAATCCCAGTATTGATTGACCAACACCGCAACGACCAAGCATATCCAACACAATGTGCTAAAATTTGAGATAGCGACAGGCTTATTCTCCACAAGGGCTCCCACAGACTGTCATCGTATCCCTTTTTTTTTGGCAAAGCTCGAGTTGTTCTAGGGAAATTGCGTCCTTGACTTCTTGGTAGAAGGAAAGCCTGTCCTAAGCACACTGCACAACCAACTTGAACACGCGCTTTTCTTCGCAATTCTTCTTAAGGATGGGTCGGTCATGAGAGGGCTTTATAGCAATAACACTGATGGGCGTAAAAGCTTTCTATAAAAAAAACGCTTAGCAATAAACGTCTCTGTCAGAACGATGATGCCAAACTCGCAGAGTTGCTTCGGCGACGCAACTGGTTCTCTCCGAGTCGCCTTGGTCATGAGGTTGGCGCTCCGCTTGCATCTTGAGATTGCGGAACTCTCGAAGCGCCTTCTCTATAGATTGGTAGAGCTATGGGATCTTTGTTTGGAGCTGGACCGCCGGTTTTTTTATTTCGCTGGCTTTAGACTTAATGGGCTTGTTCATGCCCTTGGCGGTCTGCAAGATCTTCCGCGTCTGTTTTTAGCACAAGGCAATACCAAAAACTTGTATGTGATAATAAATATTGTACGTATGGATCGGCATTATACAGTCAACTATGACCTCACTACTGTCAGAGGTAGACGGCGATAGCTGATAGACTAGGGACAACATAATACATTGCAGTTAAAGCCGTAGCAGAGAAACAATGCTTTGAACACTTTTAGTGAAATATGACAAGGAGAAGTCGAGAATTTCGACACTATTTTCGACTTGACCGCCAGAACGGTGCAACATAGTGCACGATGTTTACTTTATTGTCTCTCTCGCACAAGGCAGCCTCAAACAGAGTGAGCTCTTAGCTGAATGATTCTATTTAAAAGTCGACCTCAACATGCATGACACAAAAATCGATTCCGCGCGTATGCTTGCGCGCTGGGTGGATATTTACCTTGTAGCTTTAAAACTCGTAGACACGGCATTGTTTACCAACTCTACCAGTTCAGGTCAACCGTTACAAATGACGTTCAATATGTTATGTTTGCATTGGGCTAATGGGGGTGTTTAGTTGTGTTGGGGCTACGTACACACGGCACTGTGCTAACTTCGCCAATTGAGGTCTACTCTTAGAGAAAACCCCACTGTATTATACTTAAATTAAGCAAACAAGATTTCGTTGCCACTGTTTCGTGGTGGAACTTTGTGCTCCGTTTTAGCCCTTGAAAGTTGTTGTTTTCAAATCCTGAATGGTAACCACTCTAACTTGCACATGGGCCGACTCGTATAAATCATGCTACATAATACTTAGCAATAATCGTAGATTATAGTAGCAATATATTAGATATTATGATAGTCGACGAATATAGTAGACGGTGGCGATTTGTAGGCGAACCTCGGATATGTTGTAGGTGATGAGAGGCGAAGAAGCAAGGGTATGATAAATGGTGCTGCTAAATTGACACGCCCGTGGTCGAGCCGCTATTAACAAGTGTAACGGCTCACAAAGTTAGCGGCAACGTTAAATTTTGGTTTCTCTCTCTCTCGCTATATATATATATATATATATATATCGCGCTCTTTCCACGTGTCTTCTCTTTTCATCTCACTCTTTCCCGATCAAGGAAGGTGGTTATTTTTGGCGCGCGCTGATCGTAAACCGGTCAGCCTTCGCGACCGTACCAGAGACAAAATGATGGCAAAGTGTTCTCTATTTCACTTACGGGGGTGTGGCTCTGTGGGCGTATGTGTATGTGTAATGTCTGCAAAGATCTAACATACATGTGCTATCGTCTCTTAAAGCACACGTAGCAGATACGTGGATAGGTGGTGGTTCGCAATGAGGCGATTCCACCCCCCCCCCCCCCGACCGTCCAACTGACCAAGCATAGTGGCGCTTATGCTTGTAGCCGGTGGATGAAGTCCAGGAACCCAGCAGCGGCAGGCTAGAACATCCACGCTGTGAAGCTTTCCAGGATGTCAACAAGTTGACCTTTCCGATTGGCAACGTCCAACGGTGACAGCGTCAGCGGCGGCGGAGTCGGAGCCCGCGCCGTTCCCACGTTACCCGGAAATGTATCGAGAAAGCTGTTTGATGCCTCGAACTTCGGCGCAGATCCGCTGCGACTCAACCCCTCCGTCGCGACTCAACCCCTCCGTCGCGACTCAACCCCTCCGTCGCGACTCAACCCCTCTGTCGCGACAACGAGCGAGCGGCAATTGCGGGGATTATACAGCCAGCGGAACTTCGGCAGCAACAGGTTGGTCGCACTAATGCATTTCCGCTCTATCGACTAATAGCATTCTTGACGGTGCGATTTTAACGAATCGATTTGCTTTCACTGTGTCGTCGGGCGTGTGTGGGTGTGTCTGTATGTATGTGTGAGCGTGGGTTCTTGCGATTTCTGCGCTTGCAGTTTCTTGTCATGTCGCGCCATACGTCTTCTAAGCTTGTGTACTCGAAGTCTGCAGTTTGCGGCCGCAACAGCTCGACTTGATTTGAATCAGGTAGAAAAAACAACAATATCAGTAACATTATCAACTCGAGCCTCACGACTTCATTTAACTTGCTTGCATGTATGAAAAGATAGAAATCATCGTGTCTGAGGCCGTGATGAATTTGCTGTTCAGACTGCTGCCATATATAAACCTGTATATATATATATATATATATATATATATATATATATATATATATATATATACACTCTTCTGAAGTGATCTCGGCCTAGCCTAGACGAAACGGACACGTGATTGTCACAATGCACACCCGCTAGGCCCATTGGCATAGCTAACCTTCCATAATATGTGCTCCACATGCATATTGTATATATATATATATGCACATATATGTGCACAATATTTAAATGTTAACTGTTTCCATCTCCTTGAGGCGGCTGTCGATCGGTGAGTATGCATCCACCGTTGTTTCCAGCAATCTGAGAACGTAAGTACAATCTAGTGCTCCATCTTGTGAGAGAGTTGCAAAACCACTCGAACGAAGACGGATTTCTGCTGAGTACTCAAAGGCTGATACGGCATTTCCAACAAACACATGGTGTGCGCTGATGTATTATCGTGTATTTGTTCTACGATAACAAAATACGCATGAGAAAACGACCCAGTACAATTGTGTGCTCTGCTGTATAGAGTGGTATACGTTTTCACGCATTCACCTTGTTTAAATTGGGAACCATGAAAACCAATTTAGGAGTGGCCGGTCTGGGTCTCGAACCCAAACCTCCCGAATGCAATGCAAAGGCTTTTGCCACTAAGTCATCTTACTCGGTAAAATGTATATATATATATTATACACGGTACGAAAACTCTGTGATCCTGTAAGCCATTATATTCGTTTGTTTAATGCTTGCATGCTTGATGATTAAGTCCCCACCCGTGAGTAATGCTGCAGCTGGCGAAACAGATGGTCTCCTATCTCACTCTCCATTTTGCTCTTTGCGCACAAGTCAAGAATATGGCACTACGCATTTGGCATACAATAGGCTAGCCTTTTCGATCATCCCACGTTATGGCCTGCGGACGCCAACGACATACGATTCCAAGCTTGACGCATGCATACAACAATCTAACCCGCCGTTTCTCTCCTTCTCTCACACACACAAATACACGTTGAATCGATTGAATTGATTTCATTGCTAAACTTTTCCCTTAATCCATTACACTAGATGACAATAGAGACAACGATCTGAGCGGTCCCTCCATCTGAGCGGCCCTCCCTTTATGCATACGGGTTTCAAGCGTTCTGAAAGTCCAAACGACCCTTTTTCGATGCGTACTGTTCATCTAACTGACATCTATCCGTAACCTTCTACGTCAATCCCAAAAAAATCCCTTAACCCAAACAAAAAGACACAGCCGACACAAGTAAGTCAAACCTTGACGACACTCTGCATTACAGAGAAGAGCCTTAGAGCCGCGCTGGGATTCCTTTGGCCTATCCTCTTCAATTGACCGCTCTATCTATGAATTGCACTAATATGTCTCTCTGTCACGCAGAACACCACGAGTCAAGACCGAACACGTCTCGAAGCTTCGAAGTACCACCCCCTTGGGCTCCGGTGACGACGTCAGGTCACGACGTCCAAAGCTCTCGGGCTCTCGACGCTGTGATGACGTTGACGGTGTCATCAGACTTTAAAGTCCGACCGTTATGATGAACGGAACTTTAAAGTCCGACCGTTATGATGAACGGAACTTTAAAGTCCGACCGTTATGATGAATCGATGGATCATGATGATAATGGCCGACTGGCGACGTACGCTATGCGGACCTCCGCTGACGGCACCTCACGGGGGGGGGTGAACAAGGGTAGACCAGCCAATTTGTTTGCTGTTGCCGAGTTGCTGCACAGCGTGCGCGACAAGTTTATGTCAAATCAAAATGCCATTTCACTAGAAAGAAGTCAGTGCTGCCTTTTCTGATTGAAAACTGCTGTGATTGAAAACTGCAGTGATTGAATTTCCAACACAAAAGCGGCCGCGTGACATTTGCGAATGGCAACATCGCAACCACAGTAAGCTTGTTTGTTGCTGAAAATGAAGTGCAGATGTCTAGTCTCTTGCACAGCGAGCAAAACATGCCTGTGTATATAAATATGAATATATATATATATATATATATAGCATTTTTCATCATGCGGAGTTTTCCTTGAATCAGGACAAACCCACTCTTTTCAATTATGGCAAATGCACCAGGACTAGTATTAAATTTAGCTGCGTACACATGTAGTTGATATATATATATATATATATACACACATACATATATATATATATATATATATATATATATATACACACACATACATATATACATATATGCTGCCGGCCAACGCGCAGTCTAAGTGCAAGAGGGTTTGCCCGCACATTTAAGGTAACACTCGTCCGAGTCTTTTAACAACAAGTTTTGCCGAGGGAAAGTAGGAAGACTGGTCTACTTCTTCATAATACGTCGTAAGCCGAGCTTACTGTTTAAATATGTGGCTTTTTGCTTTGGGGAAATGCAAGAGCCGGTGATACAAATCACTCTTTTGCTAGCCTACTGGCTCGGACACATGGCGGCGCTGTTGTAGAAGGGGCTCCAGGGAGAGCCTTTAAGGACCCTCGTCCACTCGCGAAGCCGAGACCCGGAGGCCTCGTGGGCCTTAAGTAACGCCGTTCTAGTGGCCGTCAATCCCTGCGGCCGTTCGCAAAAAGGTTGGACGCGGCGAGCTGGTCCTCTGGGAATTACTCGGCGGGAGGAGCCACGGCGCCGCCGAATGTCATCAGCTCTACAAGCCCTCAGCCTTGTCCATTTTGCAGGAACCCTTCTCAACTCGGGTCGAACACGGGGCCGAGAAAACCAGATGAGGGTGGGTGTAGCCTTTTTCAAAATCCGCAAAGCAATCCGACAGCAAAAGTGAAACAGTACTAGTAAAATGAGCAGCGCTTCCCTCATCCGCCTCTATTATTATTATTATTATTATTATACACAAACAAGTGTCCAGTGTCTGCACACATCGGTATATGTGCAATATACAGATATAGACATCTACGTAGACCTTTCAATAGGCGACCAGAAATTCCGCGAGGTGGCACCACACTGATTTGTGCAGGATATGGCGGCTAAGTAACGACGTCTAGATAACGCAAATTTTTGGCACAAACAAAATGGACTGCATAATTTGAGTTGACAATGTCGGTACTTGTCGTAGACCTAGATTGACACGAATTCAGTGCCGTGACTTGACATTTGTTCTTTTATAGAAGTGAACGGCTGTGCATATCAAAGCAGAGTTGAACGAGGTCTTCAGGGACTCTGTACCATCCTTGTCGAGCATTTATTTTGGGATTGATTAATTCAAGCGTGGCCGCATTTCGACTAAAGGCGAAGTGCGCCCGGGCCATTTCGTTGATGTAAAAAAATCTATTGAGCCGTCATGGAAGATCGCCGAATAAAATTGCGTGAAGATAGCATATATTGTAGGCATCGGCCGTAGGCGGAGTCGATAGTATACTGCACGAAAAATTAAAAATTAAAAGGCTGTGTGCAAAATGGGTGCCGCGACTGCTGACCATCGACCAGAAATGCACAGGATGAAACGTCTCGATGCTTAAGCGCAGTCGGCATTATTATTTTAGCGTCGATTCATTGCCGTGGATGATACCTGGATCCTTCACACAGTCGCAGCGGTAAAATTGCATGCATTACGTTTCGGATTGATTACTCTATTCTTCTGATCTGGCCCCTTGAGACGTTTACCTCAGAGGAAGGAAATATTCGTTCAATAAAGAAGTCTGCGTCGATAAAGAGGGATGCGCACTATGAAGGTCCCGAGACTTTCTATTTTTCCGAGAGGATCACATAGTTGGACATCAACAATACGAATGCAGGCGTACAGACATCCTTAATGTACTCTGATCCTACCATGTTTACTTGTATCCTCATCCTCGTGTGCGCAAGGTAGAACTCCTATTACGTTCACGAGTAATGGCGTGGCCTCTGCAGCATTGGTGTGTGCAATTGCCACATCTCCTTCCCTCGCTTCCTTCTCTCTCTCTCTCTCTCTCTCTCTATATATATATATATATATATAGATATATATATATATTTATATATATTTATATATATATATATATAAATATATATATATATATATAAATATATATATATATATATATATAAATATATATATATATATATATATATATATATATATATGCACACGTAGAGACGCGTTCTACTGTTGACTTCTGCAAGCAGCAGCTCGATGTTAATTTGGGATGGCCGCAAATAACAACGACAAGCGGCGTGCCGGGGTCTGTTACTGTGCTGTCTGTGGAGTGTTTGTGCAGACCACCCATCACTCGGTGGGTGAGCGTTTCGCAATCAACAATCCAGCCGTTCGATCTCGCCGGTTAGTTAGCCAGAAGTTGTCGAGCTACGTCGATGATGCCTAAACCGCGTCGCAACTGCGCACGCCATCTGGTTACGCCGCCCCCCCGTCCGCACTGGAAACTGCATCCAGCAGAAGACAAGCGAAATACTGCTGCGGCGATGCGAATGGCGTTGCCAATGGCCGTGTTAGGTAGGCAGCGATATAACAGCACGGTTTTCTCCGGGAATTACGAGATATATAACTGTATTTGTGTAAGAACGCGTATGCATATATATATATATATATATATATATATACATGAACTCATCAATAATATGCTTGCAGTGCATATACCCAAAGAAGAAGGCTTCACTGCGTCCCAGCATCTCCATTATATATATATATATATATATATATAATATATATATATATATATATATATATATATATATGGCAGTGCAACGTATCTAATATGTTGATGAAATTGTTCTTTACTCTAAAAGTCGTTTCTATACTCAGCAAGCGTTGACCACCCTTGCAAAGTTCGCGACAGATACTTCGCTGGAGATAAATATTGGCAAGACGAAAGCAATGAAGTGCCGTCGTGGAGGACACCCTGCAGCGGTTGATAACATACGCCTGCACGGCTAACTTGTCAAGTTTCTCAGCAATTTTCCATATACGTGTGCTTAGAAGTTGCGTCTCGGAGCGGTACCTCGTTGTGCAGATATACAGAAGAAAAGTGAGATGCGCATCGCCATTTACTCATTGAATCACCCGCAGCTTCTTTCACTGCAAACGGCCTTTAAATTGATTGACCTGAACTTGCCCCTACAGCAGGCCATGTGATTGAGCTCGCTTGAAAACGATTCAAAGCCTCGAGCTTCGAAGAACTCGACCGCCTAAAGGCAACGTATTTAAACGAGTCATTTTACATGGGTTTTGTTAGGACGCAGACAATGATGATGATGAGTATCTCGAACGAACGACGTGGAAGGATGCCCAGCACAAAACTCGCCACATAATTACGCGGCCGTCACGCAATGCACGGCTCTCGTCACGAACTAGTGTTCACAAAGGCCGGCAGCACGAGCAGTGCAGCTGTCGACATTGTGTGCGAAAAACTTGCTCAACTTGCGAACTGCACTGTATTGTCGGGGCGACTCACCAGCACTCTGTCATATTCATATTTTTTTATAGGACGAGAGCGTTTGAGGCCTATACTTTGAAGAGGATGGAAAAATTAAAAGAAATTGATTTACAAATATATAATACGGTAGCGATGACAAGCACGGCCTGGTGAGCAGCCGGATACAAGAGCAGACATTTAACTACGGCGTTTGCAGCCCACGGGTTTCATCACGTGTTATGCAGCAGCACGGTAGAATCCCACAATCCTCACGAGTGTTGCAGGTGCACGAGGTGCTCTGCCCAATGCGATAGATACCCCGCCGCAGCATGTCCAGCTGTTCTGTCTATAGCTGAACTAGCAAGATGAGAGAAGACCCAATGACGTGAAAGCAGCACTAGTTGTGTCTTATGTATATGTTTATAATTTTACCCAACCTGGGTGTTAATTAACCATAATATTTTTTCTTTATATAGCCTACACTTGTTTTGAATAAAAGTTTACTGATTGTAAATATATAGTTGTTTGGAATCTCTTGGGTACGAGCTAACCTGATGCATACGTACAATTCATGCTAGCTTTTGAAACTATCGATAATGTCGTAGCCAAGCATCATGCCTGTTTTCGTTTTATGCTGTATTCGTTTGAATACAGCGGCATGACGCTTCTGCCGAAGTCGAAGTTTCGAAGCCTTTAAGACGAAGTATTGTGTAACAACAACAACAACAACAAGTAAAGGCTGTTACACAATACTTCGACTGTAGACTAAAGGCGGCAGCCAGCCAGCCAGCCTTATTTCTTCTTACTTTTTGCGAGCCGAAGCCATACGAACAAGCACACCCCAAAAACGTTCCGAATTTTGCCCTTGAGCACGCTAATCTGGTTACTAGCGCAGATTAATTGGGGACAGAGCGTCGTTGCGTTACGGGATTCTGCACGCTAAGCTAGGACGCGTGCGGGATCCTGGCACGAACAAATCAGTCCGTCGAAAAACATACGCCAGGCTACGAGCTCATCGCAGGCGCCACATTCATGCGCACGATACTACATAGTCCAACTATTTTCTCTTGCAGTGTGTTGAAGCTGCACCGCTCCCATCGTTGGGGTGAGTAAAGAAGCTATCGTTGCTATGTAAGACCGATAAAATACGTTTGAACTTCTTAGTAATTGCAATTTCGAAAAACTGATAATAAACGTAATAATAACAATTATTATTATTATTATTATTATTATTATTATTATTATTATTATTATTATTATTATTATTATTATTATTATTATTATTATTATTAATTTAAAAGTAATAAAGCATAAAAACGTTTATTGGATAGCGGCAATGTATTGATTTGCAATGCATTAACTACGGTGTTGTGAGGACAAGTAAATACCGTTTACGGGGACGTTTTCCCTCAGCAACTATAAGCAAGAAAGCTATTACTAGGTATGTCACGAATTTTAATGCTGTGTGTGCGTCGTATGTGTATTAGGAGTCAAGAGCGTTTTTGGAGCGGTCATATCGGCTGAGCGCCATCTGGATATGACAAAGGCACACCAGCAGCCGAAGCAGAACACTATAATAAAACACTATGCAATGACTGTTAGTCTGGAGTGTTTAATATGCGTTTTTTAAAGGGATCGCGCCCAGAACGAGAGTACGACAAGTTTACTGTTTCATATGTTAATAGTCAAATAATAGTTAATATGCGTTGTTTTAACTCTAGTATTAAGTACCGTTGTAGCGTATTCGAAGTCCACGACCGGAATCTTGCAGCGCATTTCTACTTGTGTTCATGAAAACGCTGTTCTCCAAATTGTTGAAATAATGGCTCAATTTAACCAATGCTAAGCTCCGTCTCTTAAAAGGGTCCTAATCAATTACGGTTCACATGCCCAATGAATGTCAGAGATACCGTTATTGCTTTTGAGATGAGTTGTGGCAGTTGTTGGTGCTGTTGATGAAACAAATAATTAAAAACGTTGCAGTACCCTCATTTCAAATTTGCATGCGTACCGTTTACGGACACAGGTCGGAACGAATTACCAAGCCTAAGCAAATTCAATTTGCACTGATGATGCAGTCTAAAGTCTGGGACATTTTACGAGGGCGTTTTATTTTACAAGAAGGCGATTCGATTTATTCATTGCGTATGAAAACAAAGACTCCTTGGCCCTTGCCATTCCCAGTGTCCTATTTTTATGCCTAACGAATTTCTGCAACGTCGTCTATCGCAGAAGGAGAAAGTGGCTTCGTATATATAAGCGGCGGCCTGGCCTAGAGGGCCAGTGCGCTTGTGATGCTTGTAATCTGTCGCCGGGTGTTGCCGGTTCGATCCCTGTTGTTGATCGAATTATTTTGAGCCATATTCTTTAAGAATATATGATAAACCCTGTCGCTGAGAGTCCGCCACCAGCGATGCTGCTGCTGCTGCCACAAGGACGGTTGCGAAGGCCTTAGATATATAAACATGTCCGCTTATGCTGCCACTCGAATAGCCCCTCGTATGAACGGGCGATATGTGTATTTAGGCAAACATATCAAGCGATAACTTTCGCTGTTAGCAATTTAGATAATAATTAATAAATTAACAATAACACTTTAACGTGGAACGAACAAATCAGCGGCACATTACCAAAAATACCGTCAAACGTTGCATAACAAACCTGTTGTTATCACTGCAGCAAGATCGTAATCGCGGTTAATATGTCGAGTAAGCGAATTACGTATCTATATGGTTTCGTATAGCAAGGAAACACCCCCTTTGGGTTACATCCAGTCAACTCGGTTCAAGTCAGCAAAGGGCGGTTAATACAATGTTGCCTTCCACCTCAAAGCGGTCATAACGCCTAGGATTTGAACATAAACGCATATGGTTTGAACAGTTCCAACCGAATGTAGCAATACACACGTAAGGAGTTGCTGTTTCACGGTTTGGCACGGGGAGACAACAAAACATAAGAAACATAGAGAAAGAAAAGGGAAAACGGATAAAGGGCGTTAGATAGAGAGAGATAAAGATCGAGTGAGAGAGGGGAAAACAGAGAAAACTTATTAGAGTCAAGCATTTTTCTGACAACAGGAGCTATGCTGTCCGCATGGCAAACCCCCCTGATAAGCAATGAAAACTGGCGTAATGAGCAAGCGCGTCGTTTTCCGAATGCCTTTGTTCCAACCAACCCTCGTGCAGCTGGCAGCGGCACCTGCATGTGGCAGGCAGTCGTTCTATTGTCAAGCCTGGTGGCCTGATAGTGGGTGCATTCGCCTCCGTGCGCCTTCCGACCGGAGGAGACACATAGGTGCAGCTCGGGTTCGATCCCCGCCGTTGCGCGCATTCGTATTTATGGGGTGCTTTGGCATTTGACAACATAATCGATTAAAGGCACACATTCGCGTCAGGCAACCACTTTCGCTACCTACCCCCGAACCACAATTCAGAGACAGGCCCGTACCTGTTCTGCATCTAGCTGCTACTTCTGCGCTGTGAAGTACACCGGAGCCTGTCACTGTATGTTGGCGTCGCATGTTGCGCCATGCTTATAATGTTGCGAGTCATCTTTCTCGTATTGTTTTATCGTTCCAAATATATATATATATACAGGGTGTTCCTATTTGTGTGTCCAAAACGCTAGGGTATGGTCAAACTCGGTGAGAAAATCATTTTTGCCAATGGGTGGAAGCCGGGAAAACTTTTGTTTAGGAGTGAGGATGAAATTTATAAAAACAGTTATTCTGTCTTTTTTCTCCTACATAGTTGTGCAAAATCTACGTTTGCGGGAGAACCAGTTAGCGCATAAAGGAACCGATCATACCGGCGTGTTTGGCGGAAAATTCTGTACAATAAAGTATACATCACTAGCTTGCGTAGCAAAAAGCGAATAGCCAGATTAAGGAAAGTCATAAAAAGTCAAAATGTTACGTTAACGCTTTTTTGTGCAACATCGTAATTTTTTTCATTACGACCAAAAATGCACGTCCAAAAGACTACTCTCAGACAATAGCAGATTTAATGCCCACTACATTCGTACCAAAGTGATGGTGCTGCGTTACGTAGTTGCCAAGTAACTAAGCTTTTTCGACAGTCATATCGAAAGCGAAGGCATGCATACTTGCATAGGGTGTATGGGAAAGTTAGGTACATATTTTGAGGTTTGGTAGAACTCAGCAAGAGAATATTTTTTTCTAATGGAAAGAGGGGGCGGAAACGTCTTGGCAAAATGCTACGGTTCTGGACGTGAAAACTTCAACGTGAAACATAACAACTATGACGGTCGAAAAAGCTTAGTCACTTGGAAACTACGTAACGCAGCACCATCACTTTGGTACGAATGTAGTGGGCATTAAATCTGCTATTGCCTGAGAGTCTTTGGACGTGCATTTTTGGTCGTAATGGAAAAAATTACGATGTTGCACTTTAAAAGCGTTAACGTAACATTTTGACTTTTTATGACCTTCCTTAATCTGGCTATTCGCTTTTTGCTACGCAAGCTAGTAATGTATACTTTATTGTGCAGAATTTTCCGCCAACCACGCCGGTATGATCGGTTCCTTTGTGCGCTGACTGGTTCTCCCGCAAACGTAGATTTTGCACAACTATGTAGGAGAAAAAAGACAGAATAACTGCTTTTATAAATTTCATCCTCACTCCTAAACAAAACGTTTTCCCGGCTTTCACCCACTGGCAAAAATGATTTTCTCACCGAGTTTGACCATACCCTAGCGTTTTGGACACACAAATAGGAACACCCTGTATATATATATATATATATATATAGTCATTCATATCGTTATGTACCTATTTTAAGGTTTGGTAAAACTCGGCAAGAAAATACGTTTTCCGAATGGAACGAGGGGGCTGAAACACCTTGTTTAGGAGAAAGAGTGAAATTTATAAAAGTAGTTATTCTGCCTTTTTTTCTCCTACTTATTTGTGCGAAATCGTTTTTGGGAGAACGCTAGCTTGCGTAGCGAAAAGCGAATAGTCAGATTACGGAAAGTCATAAATAGTCGATATGTTGTTAAATCACACGTTAACGCTTTTTCGTGAAAAATCGTAACATTTTTCTATTACGACCAAAAATGTACGTCCAAAAGACTACTCTCACGCAATAGCAAGTTTAATGTCTACCATTTTTGTACCAAAGTGTCGGTGCTGCGTTACGTAGTTGTCAAGTAACTAGGCTTTTTCGATACTAAGTAATATCCATTTGGTGATGGCACCGTATGCCGGTGCAATAGTTACCTAAACAACTGCATCCAATTAGAATTCAATTTCTTCTGCAGTGTTACCTAAACAACTGCATCCAATTAGCATTGAATTTCTTCTGCAGTCTAGTTTTAACGGAGTACTCTTTCGACTCGGTTGCCACTGTGACATGTTACTGTTGAATGGCCTGCTGGAAACGCAACTCGAAACCGATCCACATGATACTTATCGTTGTTATTTCCGAGGAACGTCTCCCTCAGGTGCTGTATGCGCCGGCATGACCATGTGCATACATGTATACACGCACAACTATCGGTAAACTCTGTTTGTAGTTATAGGATAAAACAGAAACAGGCACTTTGTTCGCGCAGTCGGCTCACCTAAAGATTCTACCCACAACAAAGAAGAAAAGGGTAGTCCAAAACTGCACGATAACTGTACGTCTGGATGCATACCCACCAGCCACCACGCGTGTATATGCTATACAAAATCCGGTTTGGTTCTGCTGGGACAGAACTTGCTTAAGCAAGTGTCGTTCACAGTGAGCGCCACAATACTTGAAATCGCACGTCTACCTGTCTCTCTGTCTGTCTGACTGTCAGCTGGCACTCGGTCCATTGGCGTTGTACATTGTTACCTTCTGTGCAACGAATAAACAATTAATAATTAAATAAAATAGTAAATAAATAAAATCCGCCGCGGCCATCCTGCTTTTCACAAGCGTTCGACACCTGATAAGCTGGTCTTTGTTTAGCAAACAGAGGTTTACCTTCTGTGCAACGAATAAACAATAAATACTTAAATAAAACAGTAAAGAAATAAAATCCGCTGCGGCCATCCTGCTTTTCACAAGTTTTCGATACCTGATAATCTGGTCTTTGTTTAGCAAATAGAGGTTTACCTTCTGTGCAACGAAAAAACAATAAATATTTAAATAAAATACGCGGCGGCCATCCTGCTTTTTACAAGTTTTCGATACCTGATAATCTGGTCTTTGTTTAGCAAACAGAGGTTTATCTTCTGTGCAACGAAAAAAACAATAAATAATTAAACAAAATAGTAAATAAATAAAATCCGCTGCGGCCATCCTGCTTTTCACAAGTTTTCGATACCTGATAAGCTGGTCTTTGTTTAGCAGCATAGAGGAGATGCCGTGAGAAGCTGACTGTATAATTGTATAATCTGACTGTATAATTGTCTATGTTGTATGCGTACTCAATATGAGTGAAATAAATATGATTTGGCATGCAAACAGAGGAGATTTGGCAAATAGAAAAACTCGGCGTACTAGCGTCACTAACAGCATAGTCAGCTGCATCCGCTATAGAACCTCTGCGGAGATCATTCGCTACAGGACATCTGCGGAACTCGGAGAAAAAGTGTATCTACTAGTTTAGAATACTCTGTATTTTAGTTACATTAGACGGTGTACAGAAACCGGATTGGAGCATTCATGTAACTGATATGTTGTGCACCGCAACGTTGACAAGTGATGACATGATTCGTCAGCTTCATGGTGGCCAGGTCGAACACAATTTTTATGGTGAAATCCATGCATAGCGAATCGAAGAGTAAGATGCCGATTTGCCATATTGGGATGCTCTTCAACGTGTCCGAGGAGCATATGTAAGTGTCTCATGCTAACGGCGCCAAACGATGCCCAGCTTTACGTTGTGTTTTTAAAGCCCAATATATTACTGTGAAATTCTGATTCCACTTATTTCTATTGTATATATACAATCAATTATTATTCAAATCAACATCTTGCTCTATTGTCAGATATTCATTAGTACCAGGTGATTTCCTTGACGCTGCCGACGTTCTCTTTTCTCCCCTCTCCTTTGTATAGCTACTTTGTTGTGTCTCTACCATGTTCGAGCAGACAGCAGTGTCAGTGGAAGTCGGGGAAGAATTAAAGAAGGGGGGAGGGAAACCAGCATTAAAGGTAGAGAAAGATGCTCAGCAAACATGTTGCAATGTGCACTTTTGGTGTTGGCTCCCGAGAAGGTCGGGTGGCGGAGAAGACGTCGTCTAAACGACGTGAGACGTCGTAGGTTGCGGAGTGTAATCGCGTGAACGGCGGTTGGCTGGTGTTGAAGTTTTACTTAATTTTTAATAAACCTTACGTTATTGAAAGCCATTCAGTTGTACTCTGTGGGATCCTTTACTACGTAGGCAGGAGATAGCATTTTCTGTTGAAACTACAATATAATACACAAATATTAGCTGATGCAAATTGTCAACCAAGTTACGGAATTGCAGACAAAAGGGACTAAGAGCTAACTATAAACTCGTTGGCTAGTACGCCTTCCCACGGGGCGGCTCTTGTCCAGAACAATCTTCCCCGGATTGCAGAATTCCTCTCCACCCCCAATATAGGACCAGAGCGGCTATAATTGGCTGTTCCAGCGCTACCACCCTGGCAATCCACCTCTGCGTCTGTCCCACAACACTCCTTCTACCTCTACTTACTCCGTTACGAGTTCGCTTATATCAAAAGTTGACTCGAGCTATTATTACCTCTTCCAGTCTTGACCTTCGCACCTGTATTTGTATTTCTAAATCTGGCTTTCAGTTTTTGCACAGTCCGCGTATTGCTCAAAAAGTTTCTGGAACATTTCTGTTGGACACATATTGTGGAGCTCAGTCCAGACCGTATACTGCTATTTATAGACATTTTGACAGAAAAAAGGAACTCTTAGAAAAGGTCGACTAAATACGTAGGCTGTTTTCAGCTAAAAACAGCAACGACGATAACAAGCCGTAGATTCTCACAGCTCAGGTAGTCAACTCACAAGGAAGAGCGACAGAGATCGCTCTTCTTTGATTTTTTTTTAACGCTCTGACAACCACATTTTAGACGCTCGTAATGGACCAAGTTGCCTGTGGCACAATATCGTCTAAATGCATCTATCGTCATCGCGTTCTCGTACTGGATGTTATATAGGCCTTCTCCAGCAGAGGTATGTAGCAACGGGACAATGACGACCACGTCCAACAAATACAAACAGCAAGGCCGGGGCTCAAACTTGCGATTGTTTTGCTAACCATGGTTGCCATGGCAACGCCCCGTTTCAAACGCTGCGTTAGCCGCCTAAGCCACCGCCGCTACAAACAATTACAGAAGAAAACTCAGGTTAACGTTCTCCTCACTTGTTGCTTTGCAGAAATACGCATATGCAAATATGCAAAAAGCACCACATGAGTTCCTGATATTCAATGGTTAACATCCGAACACAGGGACACACATAGAGCAGGACAACGCCTCGTACTGGGCTCATTATTCGTAAAGTTTGCCATATGCGAGGTGAGAGAGGTGCATTCATTATGTATATTGCTTACTAAAACGCTCAATGAAGATTACAACTACATATAGTGTAGTTGAACACACGGAACTTCTTGAAATACGCCAAGTCAAAATCGCTTGTTTTACCCAAACATGCCACTTAGTCAAAAGGATTAAAGTCTGCCCCGATTGACCAAAGCAAGAATGCAAAATGGAGGGCGGGAGAAAGAGAGACTGCGGGAAGGACAAGTGCTTATATACAGTCGCCTGCTACTACCAAGAATTCTTTGCATTAAACCTTCTCTCTTGTCTTTTTCAATTTTGAAGTCTGATAAATGCCCGAGACCCTAGTTGTAGGTTCGTGGTGACGTCGTTTCTGCTTGTCGACGGCTTTCCTTGTGATTTTAGTCATATATATATATATATATATATATATATATATATATATATATATATATATATATATATATATATATATATATATATATATATATATTGAGTGGTTTTTTTCGCGTTTCGGGACTGATTGCCTTGTCCGATTGCTCGGACCGACACACATCACTCAAGTGTGCGGCCCGAGCTGGCAGTGGACCTGCCGTGGGGATACAATCCCTCAGTTATTATTACAACCTAGCTTCGATAGAGGGACATTTGCGCCCCAAAGGACAACGACTATTACAACTGCTACAACGAACTATATGTAGAACAACAACAACAGCAACCACAGGCGGCTCGTATCGGCCTGTTGACAGGCCGGCAGCTGGAAACCAATCGCTATCCAAGGTTACGATGATTTTCTTTTGACAAACATTACTTGGCGTACGCTCGCTGGCTGGATGGATGGTGGTGTCGACAATAACGTTGTGGCTACGGACAGAGTATCTCGAGTCCTGCCACTGCTGGTCCTGCCATCGTCACGGTCGACAGGAGCCGTTAAACACAGCCCTCGTACCAGCTGTACCCCAGCAGCAGTTTCAACAACAACAACAGCACCACTTCCAGTTGCAGGACATCAGCGTCAGGTCAGAAAGGTACGAACAGAAGGACACACAACATTTGCGGCCATTTGCGGAGTTTGTCGTCACCGCCGTCGCATTAGTGCTCAGCGTCTTCTTCCTAAGTACTAACTACCTTGTCCGTCTGGCCTCGGCCTTGATTCGCTCGCACTCGTTGCTGGGTAGAGGGTTTGTAGGGCACGGCCTTACGATGCGTCGAGCCCAGTGGCGTGGTGGCATGCGTCTGCGCCTCGCGACCGGAGGAGACACATAGGTGCGCGGGTTCGAGCCCCACCGTTGCACATTTGTATTTATAGGGGTCGTCCGTCTATGAAGCAATGCGAAAAGCAGTCTCATCGACGTTAAATCCTGGCTGAGACTCAGCCCCGAAAAGCCTTACGACGCTCTACGACCCTCCAGCCGGCCCAAGGTGGTAGAATAGTCTAAATTAATGACTTCTTCTGTGGTGATAGCTAACATTATTGTTACTCAAATGATGACTAATTCTTACAACTGGCATGAATAAACGCCCTTACTTTTATCAATCAATTGTCCGTGTCAGTCCATGGCGCCTACAATACAAACCACGTTTGCTCTACAAACAGCTACGGGCTTGAAACTATCTCCCGAGCTAGAGGAATGCCGCAAAAACCGGCATGCTTTCATTTTTGATGTGAGGCTATCTATGATATCCTCTGCGGATTTCCCGCTTTTGCAGACGTCGACATAATGCAGCGTTACGTGCTCTTCCGGATAACCGGGACCAAATTAGGTCCTAATGGTTGTATCTGCCAATATGCTTGTTTCCTTTGTTCTATTTTTTTGCATCGTCATTAATAACTGATGACGTCACAGAACCAAATTAATTGATAAAATACAATGATGCAGTATAGCAGGCAGGGTGGGGTCCGCAGCCCTTCTAATACGAAGGCCCCTGAAGGCTATTTGGAGAATCTATAAATTTCCTTTTCAACTAATGTTCAACACCTCGCCTAGAATGACCTTAGCAGTCTCGTCGTAAGCAGTAAGTATCTCGGTATAATTGAAAGTCGGGGACGCTCGTGACAGGTACGTAAATCTTGGTGAACCAAGACTGTGCCTCCATAGACAAAGGTGCTAAGGTTGATGTTGTGAAGGTGGGTTTTTTCACACGAGGCGGGAGCACCTAGAACATCTAGGTCATTACGTAAAGCGTAAATTATGAATATTATTATTATTTGCAAGGCGCAGACGTGCGCTATAATTTAGTCGTACGGTAAACAATAAAATCGCTCGACCAGCTCATGGCGCCCACAAAAGAAGCTGCACTTCCCGTGCAAACACTCAAGGACTACTTAAAGTATTCGGATTTTGCTCCATGTTACAGCAATATGCCTTATAAACTTATAAATCAAAATATTCAAACAGTCATGCCACGACCGTTTGAATGGTAGTGATGAAGAAATGATATTTTCCTTTAGAAACCTGTTTATACGAACCTATGTACTCACTACGTACACCGTTAATTCCTTTACTTTGTTCTGTGCTAACCATGGTAATTTTTTTGGCGTATTTGGCTTTACCTAGCGCATACTCTTTGCATCGTAATACTTCGTCTGTGCGTTGGACCCCCTGCACGTTCCAACGCAGCCGCCCCGCCGACGGGAGATTTATCGGGCTTTGCCCGAATAATGCTACTCCGGCAGCGGCGTATCTATCTTGTGGGTGTTGCACATAGGCTTGCAAACAGACAAGCTTTGTCAGTGTTTTATTACGTTTAGATTAAATGTACTTCTATTCCCCTGAGACATGTAGACAGAAACTTCCACAAGAGGCTTGATTTATTTTATTACGTAGTAACTACAGTGACGACACTTTATAGGGTGGCACTTTGCTAATTTCACACGCCCGCTTCGAAGCAAAACCTTGCGAGAAATCCTTCTAGAAGTTCCAAGCTTTTGTTTGCCTCTGCGCTCTACGCTAGCTGTGTCGGACCTGGCCGACAGCGCTTCGAAGCGGTGCTAATGATCTATCGCCGATTTAAGTTAAAGGTCATGAAACAGGTTCGTTTGTTAGGAGATCCATGCGGTCGAGCATATGCTTCTAGTCTGTGGGCTAAAAGCGCATTATTAAAAATGCCCTTCTGATATATGATTTAGGAGACTTTGGGAATGTATGAGGCACACGCGTCACTGGCAGCTATCAGTGAATAGTGTGGACTCGCACACCCACGAAGCGCGTCTTTTGTTTTACCCCTCAGGCTCGGAATTGCGAGTCGCATTTCGGCGACAACCTTGATCTATCTAGAGCGATCCACCACGTTCGGTCAACGTGTTTTAATAGAAAGTACGACGTCTGGCTTGCTGGCTAAACGACGTACTCAGCTTGATTACGTGCCTGGTAAATAGTCGTCAGCAGTAGCGTAGCGCTGGGACGGTTAACTTCGTGGCGGTCTGACTGATTGATCGGATACATGCCTTAACGCTAAGCCGGATTTTCGCCAGCACTTACGTTGCGCCGTTAAGGAAATACCCATATGTTTGTTATGGACGTTGATAATAATAATAATAATAAAGTTGGAACCCTGTTACGGATGCGTTCGTGATGGTGGTAAATGTGTAAGTATATGCCAAAACAGTACCTGAACTACCTGACCGTCGTTTAGCGTCCCGACCAGTCTACTGTGAACAACAACGCGTCGTAATAGACTGACAGAACCAAAAACATGGTACAATTGTGTAATTAGGTCTTCTACAAATGGCGTTGCACCACATTTGTTTTCGAAGCAACACAGCTCAAACGAGCATAAGAGTGTTACGTTAGGCGTATCCGTTTCTAGTCGTTAACGGAACGCCGAAATGTGATTTTTGATCAATCAAGTCACGAATGCTCAATTTTCATGTACGTTCAAGTGATATATAAAAACTTAAAATTGAAAACAATATAGGGCCTGCAATACACACACACACACATATAGCTTCGTCTTAATGTGTCGTTAGTGCTGCAAGCCATTTGAATTGCACTGTGTCAAAAAGTATATATATATATATATATATATAATATATATATATATATATATATATATATATATATACTGTTTCTAAAAATATATTACCGCCAATGTGAAGAAAGAAGTACGCGCGCATTACTCTTACGGAATAATTAAGTCATGTTTATCGCACAACAAAAAACATTTACATTATCTATTGTTATCAGAAACTCCATTCGCAAAACTCGTTTTTACTAAATGTATTCTTTCTGCAGCACTTGCGCGTTCTGCTGAAACGGCCTAACACGCCGGCAAACACAATGAGCCGCAAAACGAGATACCAACAAGAGCTACATTTACACGTGACCCAAATCGACGTTACTAAAAAACTTTATCGATCAACATCAGCCCTTTTATAGCTTTCGACGTCGAAAGGGTCTAAGAAGCATGTCCAAAAAAGTACGTCGCGGATATTTCGTTACTTTGGTGGATGGGGCAAAAACCGCGCATCACAAAATCGCTATGTTAGCGGATTACGTGACGGAAAGTGCTTCTTTTAGTTGCTGAGTACACAAGTCTTATATTATAAAGCATGTAGAGCGCATATTTTATCATAGCAGTAGTAGTAGTAGGAATAGTATCGCCGAGCCCGGTGGCGTGGTGGCTTAAGTCTGCGCCTCGCGACCGGAGGAGACACATAGGCGCGCGGGTTTATTTGTTGCACATTTGTATTTATGGGGGTCCGTCTATGAAGCAATGTGTCTATGAAGCAAAACAGATCCGTGGACGCTAAATCTTGGCTGAGGGTCAGCCCGAAAACTTGACTATAGAAGTAGTAGGCTAGAGGAAGGTGCTTTGATACAGATATATCAAAGAGACCCGAACATACAGACAAATTGCCACACGAGAGTTCTGTAAACATAGAATGATATACAGCGGATCGGAAAGCGTGGTCACGTCATTCATCCCAACCCTGTCGCAATTTGCAGTTTGCGTTCGAATCACTACTGACGCCAAGCGATTCGCGAAGTCACTGGCGCGACCCTCTACGACCTTCTAGATTAAGTACTGTTACGCGTTAACGTCTTTCACTGGCTTGGCTTTAATTCACTGACGCCTCAGCTACGATAAACTTCGTTCATTAACTGGCCGCAGGTCTATCTTGGTCCAGCCATGTGTAGGCATTCACGTGCGGCGACAACCTTAGTTATCAGGTTTGAGACACTTCAAATTGTCATTTAAACGGGTCGATGTTCTGTATTTCATCAGGGGGGCTGGCGAACCTGCTACGCTGATACCAGAATTTGCTGCCGGTTCAATCCTGTCGCTGCACACAGACGTTTTGAGGAGATCTTCCGTAAGACAAATCCGTACCTTCGCCATGCAGGGGGTAAAGACATATGCGTACTATACGCGTTACCTATTCTAATTTGAAGGCAAATAAAAAATCTCACGAAAGATCCCCTTCAAAGTGCCAGCTCCTCTTACTGGCTTAGAGTGGAGCGATTGCGGCTATTCGACCGTTAGCGCAACAGCCAAGTCCGCGTTTCGTCAATTATGCATGTTCGTTTTGTTAATCATCATGTTGTTATTTTACCATAGACTCATGCATGCGCTTCTTTCATCTACCTACAGCGCGTGTCAGTAATTTATTGATGACGATATGCTCACGTTAACTATATACATATATCGTGTTCGGGCTCGTAGCTAATTTATCTGGCTTGACTATCTGGCGCATACATATCAGTCGTTGTGCACTGTTTCCAGTCCCAATATCTAACTCCTAATCTGTTCCTGTCTGTTCTGGCCACTGGCCTCAGTTTGTTTTTACGAAAATATATTTGCTCAAGTTAATCTTACCTGTCTATGAGACGCTACACTGTGTATGCGTATGTAGTTTGTGTTGCATACTCAGCCGAGGCCGACCTGCTCTGCGTTCAGACTGTCAAGTGATCACGACGCGATGAGGCTGCGTGACGAGGCCTCGTCGCTAGGAGCCAACTCCCCGAGGGAACCTTCACCTCGTGCGCCGCCAAATACGCGTCGGCCGCAATCGACCGATACATGTGGCAATTCCCCCTTGACTATGAACGCTTGAACGCCCCGACGGAACTTTCTTCACTCCTTCAACACCCACTTGACAGAACAGTTACCTTCATTAGCTAATAAACAACCCAAGCAATCCAAAACAACAGACGTCATTGTTGTCCCGTTGTCAACACAGTGTGACGCCGAGTTTGCTGTTGTGTTTAGTAGCTTGTTAGTCTAGCTGACAAGCTAACAATAAATTAACTACATCTGAGCGTGACTGTGAGATACAATAAGGTGGCAGGCAGCCGTTTGACGATGCCAAAACGGCTCAGATGTTAATTCAGAGCTTTGTATAGTTCAGGTGTATTCCACTATTCTAGAATGGGGAATATCTTTAATATTAAATTACATATCTACGATAGCCGCCACCAATTGATTAACACCTGTTGATTTTTCTAAACAGAAGACATAACAGTCTGGTGAAAAAAGAAAGTAAGGCGGTCGTTTCCAAAGGTCTCCATGGTTGGGTTAAAACGAAGTGCACAAATCTGCCAAGTTCGCCTGTTGGCTGCTGAGCGAAAACACAACCACTCATATGGCGGCTATTCTAGGAAACTAATCTAATTGTAGGCCAAGGCCGAGGCGAAGTTGATACACGTACATTTCTGGTTCTTCGTTGCATCGTCACAGAATCGACCTTATTATGCGCTGCTGTGCATACGGATAGCCCACGTATATGGCAGGAGGCACGTCCCCATACATACATATGTACATACACTTCACCCGCTGCCCTGCATACACTTATATGTAACGGACACTCATGATATTTATTTGCCTGCAATGCATATAGGCGTATTGTGCATACTGCTAGAGATCAGAGCATGCTATTGGACGCTATAGAAACGTGTAGCAAAGCTTGTGGCGTTGGCAAGTCATAATATAGACAAATTGTTGGCAACGAAATACCAACGAGTTCCTATATTTTGTGTCATTTTCTTGTTCAGCGTTGGTATCACAGTGTTCGTGTTTTCTTCTTGCCCATTAGCTTCCATTTTATTCCAACGTCTAGCGACACGCATGAGCTCGAATCCTCCGCATGACAAAACACGGCGAACACAAACTGGCTAGTCAACCCCAGCTCCAGGGGTCTCGTGTTGGAACTAGTTGCTAGTCGCAAGAATACGAGCGCTCGCGGCGTGCACGGCTAACTTTCGCGTAAAAGTTGGTCCCAATCACGGCCCATTGGATCTGCATCACACCAGAGTAGAATCGACTACATGTATGCATGTCATCTATCTATGTAAATATTGTCGGCAGGACAAAGTGGAAAGGTAACCTACGAGTATCTTGTACTCGGAGTTGCAAGTTCAGTCCTAGAACCACACATACCCATTTGAAGCGTGTTTTCTTACAGATTTTTTTTACAGATTTAGGTTAAACTTATAATACATCCACCAAATCATTCATATCAAATCCACTAAACCCACATTCCTTCTCACCCCTCACACGTATTGCTCTGACGTTTTGTCGACCATCTGAGAGGTGAGGCTTTCTTTACCGCTCCGCTTGTGCAGCCCCGACGTGAGAAAATACGCCGAGTTTACGCCGAGGGCATAGCTGTCCCGGTCTCTCCTCCCTCGGCACTTCATCCTTAACTGCCGTATAGCGGGCGACTCTCTATTCGTTTCTGCATGGACTTTTCTAGTTCGATCTGTGCGATATATATATATATATATATATATATATATATTTTTTTAGAGTCTACGTCGAGGCTCTTGGACTACTGGCGCAGCACCAGCAGCGGTACTCCAAGGGTACCATCCAGTGAATGTGGTGCCTGCCACATGAGGCCACAAAGGTCGACATCGACAAAACAACTGTCGTTGCCGCAATCATGATGGCATCAGACGTAGTAGTAGTGGAAATACTAGAAGTGGAAGTTGTAGAACTAACGGCCTTGCCGATAGTGGCCGAACGAGGTAAATCGAGGAAAGCAATATCCGACTATGGTGGTTGGTCAACCAGCACCAGCGGGACCAATTTGACAAACGGCGCCAAGGAAAGCGATGGGACGCCGGAATAGGTGTTCGTCTTCCGTTTGAAAAGACGACGCTACGATTCGGCCACGTCTGGCAGACGACACACTCTGTCAGAAGCTCAACGTTGAGTCGCCACCGGACTACGAAGAGGCTAAGTACCGCTCGCTATATATATATATATATATATATATATATATATATACATATAATATATATATATATATATATATATATATATTGAAACATGTAGACAATTACTCGTACATGATTTACGGTCAGATGGACAGTGCATCGCTATTTAATGCAATTAAGCGTCGTTCCGCAAACAACCATCAACAAAAGCATTACTCGCGTAGCTCTCTCTCTCTCTTTCTGTATATATATATATATATATATATATATATATATACGAGTGACGTAGAACTAGTGAATGGAATTGTTGCCGCCACAGCATTACGGTGTTTTGAGCTTATCCAGTTATGTCTTAAGGTCTTTACTGTTTTCTAATCATTCTATTGCAAATACAGCACGCCGTATTCGATTGGTATTGCCTTTCGTGTATATTTCGATCGATTTTACATGTGCTCATTTTCTAGTTGTCCATGTAACTGCTTCTGTCGTCGTCGTGTTGTTTTTGTTAGTGCTATATATATATATATATATATATATATATTATCATATTTATTTTTCGTTTATTACATTATGTTTGTGGGACACATATTACAAAAGATTAGCTAAGCCATTGGTGTTATTGTTATCGTTGTTGTCAATACTGCTACCATACCGCTGAGATTCGGCTGTCATGTTACTGTCACAATGACTGTCGGGGAGTCTAGGAATTTGAAC
>QVRM01001175.1:0-244538 GCA_003439945.1 Dermanyssus gallinae | reverse complement strand
AAGACTCAGTCATGAGATTCTAGACCCAGTTCCCACAGCAGCGGTGATAGGTGTCCTTCTTCAGAAAGACGTAAGGTGGACAGGACTTCCAGAGCAAACGACTAGGGTGAGGGTTGCCATTGTTGATCTTTTTCAGTTGCGTAATTCTGGCGTTCCACGGTCGGAAAGGCTGAATGCGTACTATACGTTTATGGAACCTTTTTTTAGTATATTATATATAGCGGTGTTGAGTGACACGTATAAAAATGTTATCCCAAAAGTTGATTTTGAAAATGGTTGTTGCTACAGTAATATTTGATTTATCCGTTGTTTCCCTTGATTTCCCGTCGTCTTTGTCGTCGTCGATGTTGTTGTTGCTGTTCTTGAATGCACTGCATCGCGTCTATTATTCGAGTGCTAGTCATATAGATCGTTAGCTGGCCGACTGAGCAACTTTCTGCATGATATATATCGAGGTATTATTAGTGGTAGTATTTATCCATATGAGAGATAACGTTGGCAAACGCTGTGTGTGCTGTAGGATGTCCTTAACGAGTGTGTGCAATTGGAATTGTAGCTTCCCATCGGCTTCTACTGCGGGCCGATTGTTCGTGCTTGCAGACGGTTGGCCCGCAAAGGACTTTTCCGCTGCAGAGCCATAAGGACAGAGGGGCTATTCGGGGACGAGAGGAGGATTAGGGATCGAGAAGCAGGAGAACTCGACGACGGTCGGAATCGGTGACAACTTCCCTCTAGCAAACAGGACCACAGGAAGCTAGCGGTTGTACGGTTTGCGATTCTACGACTAGTCGTCTATAATTCGCGTCCAGTTTTCAACATAATGAATGCCTGCGATAGTTTTGATGCTTCCTGGAATTACACGTAAGGTCGGCTGCCAAACTAATCATATAAGTTCAATTTCATTTTTCAATTTTAATGTTGGTTTATCTAATCTCAAGACTGCATTTCGCGACGCTCGGTGTGCATGAAAACAAGCTGTAATATTTTTAATATTTCGGTTCTGTCTGTGGCCGTCTGAGTATCTTCGGGTCCCGGCGTGTTGCGGGCCCGTTCCAATAGGTTGCTTGAGTGAGGGCGGCACCACTTTATCCCTCCACCACACAAAGTCCGCCCTCAGTCCGCAGTTGCTGTGGTTTGCCGGTGGTGTGTACCGTTCATTATTTATCAAGTGTACATTTAGTACCTAATTAGCGCAGTATGTGTTGTCGCTACTGCTGCTGCTGTTGTTGCTGAATAAGTAAGGGCAGATTATTCCGGTAAAGAAATCCGGAACAGCGTTGTTAGCCTCCAGTCCAATATATTCTCTCCTTCTGAAACAAGCTGTTAATTTACATATAAATATATACATATCTATATATATATATAAGGTAGAATTAGGTAAATGTTTTCCCGGTAGCCTAAAGGTGTTCTATAGTTATATAGTTACAGTTATGTCATTTCTATGATGGTCATTTCTGTAAACTATGGAGTGTATGTGCTTTTCTACTTTTATGTTTATCATTAATATTCTTAATTGATTGATTCATGTATTTTTGTCTGATATGCTTCGAGGACGTTTGCGTCAAATAACAGGGTCCCCTAAGAAGTGTCCATTACTCGTCACAGTTTGGGGCGAGGTGTCCACAGCGCGAGCAGCTGAAAACGCGACTTTTTCATATGTGATGTGTTGGGGGCGCTCGAGAGCCTAGAATCGAGGAGAGCAGCCAGCCTAGATGGGGTGCAAAACGGGCATCTTAAAAGCGCGCTGGGCCTAGCCCTTTGCTGCTGGACAGCCCTCTATAACTATTGTCTCTAATGCGGATCCATCGCAGAGCAATGCAGAAAAGCAATCCTCTTGGTTATTTCCAGGTCAGATAAAGGCAACCCGAACGAATCCAGGGTTCTATTCTCGATTTCTAAAGACCTTTCCAGTTTTCAGTTTCTGATCATCTATGCGCCGCTTTAAGTCGCAACAAGCTTTGATCATCCTCCGTGAGGGCCGCGAAAGTGGCACCACTGGTGAATCTAGGGAAGACGGAGTCCGTAAAATGTAGGCGGAGTAGCTTAAATTGTAGCGGCGCACAACGGCATCTACCTAGATGGTCAACAGATTTTGCTATCTTGGCTCTCTTCCTTCCTAGCGACAGCTATAGCTTCTGAAATGTCATCAATGAAATGTCACCTGAAATGTCATCAATCAAGTCTCCATAACGACTGTCCCTGACAACAGCAATTCGTCTCCCAGTCGTCGCCTATGAAGTCGAGGTAATCTGGGAAAAACCTCGCTGTCGAGAATTCTGAGAAGTTTGACCGCGTCAAAATATAATTTCCAAGTGGGCCTTGGGAGTGACCCCGTGTCAAAATATCATTCCTAAACAGGCCTTGGGAGTGGGCCCCTTGGCTCTCAAGCTCGTTGAAGTCGATGCGCTAAACTTTTAGTGTAACTCGCTTTGCAGTGCACGGAGCTCATCATCTTCTTTGTTTGTAGTTTACCTTCCACAAGCCCGGCTTCGACTGGAAATGCCGACGCTGTGTTGTTGTTGTTGCTGTTGTAGTTGCTGTTGTCGTTGTTGTTGTTATTAATGCTGTTGTTGTCCGTGCTGCTTTTCATGTTGCATAATGACTGCCAAACAGAAGAGAATTGGTCCCGATTGGATCTACTACGAGCACTGGATAGAATATCCAGATGTTCTTGCAGGTAAGTTAGCTACGCCGTTCAACCAGTAGTCGATACAGGGCGAAAGCCCCAGTTTTGGCACGCCGCAAAACCATCCCTGCTATTCAGAGGAAATCGCGATAAGATTGTGGATGATCCAACTCCTTATCGGGGCATCGCATTGAAACGCACCCATAGGAAGACCATTGCAAAGTCGTGATGCAAGTGTGCTTCCAACTGCCAAGGAGGTCTTACTGCCGGAGCAATTCGGGTTTATGGATGACTGAAGTACACAGGATGTGATCCACGTAGCCCGTAGTCGGAAATTTTGCGGGCGTTGGCAAGATCCGGCGGGGTTTCTCTGTACGTAGTCTCTATCGATTCTGAGGCAAAACCTAAGGACCACACAGTAAAATCCGCTTAACTATCTGCCTACTGGTGTCGTAATGTACGCGAACGACGGCGTAGTGATAGCCCATCGACGCGACTTGGAAGCTGTCCACAGAATCGCGGGTATGATAAAGGCTTATATTCACAATAAGGGCCTCTAAGGAAGTTTACGGAAAACAAAGACAATAAAGTTTCGTCGTGAGGGTCGACTGGAAGCCCGACTGAAAACCAAAATTGACTGCAGACCAGCAATTTCCCGACATATGTTTAGAGGTGAGGGACTTCCCAAGACAGCCGCTGTGTGCCCTTGCTGAAAATTGTGCCAATGCTGATTTACAGCCTCGATAGAGTACGGACACATCTCTCGGCGGCACAGGAGTGGCAGAAACTTTGCTCAAAACTGGCAACGGAAACAATTAAAGAATTATTATCGAACCATTTTAACATGTTTTGCAGAACTGGGAGGGAAAAAATGCCGAAACCTCCGTCAAGATTGGACACTTTGACATCTACCGTGCTCGGTACCTTTACGAGGACGCCTCATGATCTAAGCGTTACGAATACACAAGATATATCGTGCATGGGTACCACCACCTTGCGTTCTCCACTGCAGACTTTAACTAGCCGCCTATGACGGTTCTACTCGCAGGCTTGCGCTAAGTACAAGACAGTGCTTTGAATGCAATAAACAGTCTCAGCAGCAGTCTCCCTGCACTAACTTTCAACATGACGGGCGCTACCGTCGCATAAGGCGGCATGAGTTTGTGACAAAATACAACTAAGCTGTGAAATAAATAAAACTAATTAACTGCAGGATATGGCAACTGCAAATTCAACAGGTTTGGGGTTAGCAGATTTAAAATAAAGTTAGCATAAAGGTTTGCCTTTCTTTTCACCCATTTTAAGTAGGGCGGGTTGATTGTGCAATTACTGTTAGTACTGTTACTGTTGGTGTTGTTGTTTTTGGGCCACGGCTCCTTCAGTCGAATTCCAATAATGGACGCGATCCTTTTTAATATTTTTTTTTCTTTTAGTGGGAGGTTTTAGGAAAATTGACGCATTGCTGGCAGATATGAGCGATGACTATGAATCGAGATTGCCTGACTTTCCGTGGTAAATTGACCTATGCACGAGGCAGCGGCGCAAAAGAGGAACGCTATTGCTATCGCTGGAAGCAGGGCCAGGTTCTCCTAGTCTTCTAATTTGATTAGAGTGTTGGAAACTCCGATAAGGCCACGCTTTTATTTCAGGACCCGCGGATGGTAGCTCTGAACCAATCGAGAACACAGGTAGAATTTTACCCTGAACGGTCCTGGTCTGCAGCCGTCGTTATATATATATATATATATATATATATATATACAGGGTTAACCAGAAAAGGTGCTTCCCTATGTTTCGAAAGTTTGGCCAGCTGGATTGAATGAACGAGTGCTTTCGTTGAGCTGACTCTTCTTCCCACTCAGCCTTTTCGCTTCGTGATAACGATGCTGGTTTCGTTATGCCAGGGACCGCGGTAATCAAGAGACATCGTGTAATAGTGCTCCGTTTTGGTAAGTGTTAAGGGTAATATGAACAAGCTGCAGCATTTTAAAGTCTATAAGAAGTTTGTGAGAGGCTTTATTAAACCACACAAGCCTACACAACTATAAAAAGACACGTCTATGCGGCGCGGCAGCTGACCAAAACCCAGTGCAACAAACCGATAGAATATCAGAAAATTACAAGCCCGGCTAAAAAGGAATTCAAAGGCACTTGTTGCAAAGATGGCTCGTGGCTTGAAAATCTCTAACAGCGCTGTGAGATAGACATAAAGGCGACGGTTTACGTTTTAGCAGGATTCGGCGTTTTCTTTTAAGGCCAACCAAACGCAAGCTTGCACCGGGATTTATCATATTTGTAGAATGACCACCATACTTGCCGAATTTAAACCTGCTCGAGGGATTCAAGACGCTAATGCTTGCATTGCCAGATACCGTCCCAATGCCGTGCAGCAAACTTTTTGTAAAAGAGTAAGATAAGAGAGGTTGTTCGTAATCCATGCGAGGCTTTCTTCGGTAGAGTTTGAGCTGTGGTTTGGACCAAGGGGGTAAATCAAAAGCTGATGTATGCACTAGAAGTACTACATAGGGAATACGTACTACATTAGGGAGTATTTTGGTACCCATAAATAATTTTGTGATCATTCTCTCCGGGGACACCTGGGTAATTCTGTTAATATAGGGTGTTTGAATAATTGTTTGATGTAAGCTAGTGACCTTGTTTGGTTTTTACCAGCTATACATTATACCTTATACCCTGTATAAGGGATACAGAAATGTTGAGCATGGGTTTCCATAAATTAGGCCTAAATGCACTTTAATGTTTCAATGTTGGCCTTTAGTTCTCTGATGTCGTGGAATTATAAGCGTACGTTTTACTCTGTAAAAAAGTCTAACGAAGTTGAATCGCAAGACCTTAAAATCCAGTAAATGTTTCTATTACGCGAAATTACCCGTCCGAGACTCTTCTCTTATTCGCAAAACCTCAATTGTTTCGCAGGCTGTGTCGCTTGTGCCACTACCCTGCTGAAACCAGAGTTTACCCGCATTGATTTCGTCCAATTTGGGCAGCAGACTATTAAGGATCATGTTTCGATAACGCTCGCCAATTATTCCTTTGGACTAGAGGTCGCACCAAACTGCCAAATATGACACATCTAGCGGCTCTTCGTGCCTCACGCAATAATTGTATATGCATTTATTGCTAGACCCCACTTCAAAATACACCAGATTGGGGGGCGCGTAAAGCCCAGTTTTGGGCACGACACCGAACCGATGTCTTCGAACATTTTTCAACTATACTGTCGGCCTTGTACTGGCGATATTTTCATCCGAACGAGAAGGCTTCATTTTTCAAGCTTTTTCATGGCTTGGCACTATCCCGTACTGAGGCTGTCTTGTGAAATGTTTGCACAAACTTGCAAATGGTGTTCTTGCAAAGCCGGTTATGTCGACCGTAGTTTACACTAAAGGCTTGCCAGCATAAATTGTTTCTTTTTTATGATAATTGTTTAGAATCTCAACACGTTCTTCCGTTAAGTAGTACTTGTTAAATTAGGTACATTATCTTAGGGGGGTTGCTAGTGCTTTATAAGCATATTTTTTCCCAATTTATTGGGGAAGAGGGGCTGAAACCTCTTGTTTAGGAGCGATAGTGAAATTACCATACTCTGTAATACTGACGGGGATAGTTAGATATTACTTTGTAGAACGCGCCATTACGGGTGGACGAGTTACTAGGTGGAGAAACATACCGTTGTGTTCAGCAGAAATCTGCTTTGTCTGAAAGATACCCATGGCGATTACAAGAAAGCAAATAGTCACGTTAAACAGTTCGCAAAAATAGAGCTCTGAATATCCACTTTTCTAACGCTACGTCCAATAACTTAAAAACATAGCATTACGGTTAACATTCATAAAACAATCACAAGCATGAGCCATTCAGGGGCTTGTGTACGATTTGAATCTTTTAATTATAGACCATCCGCCGCCACCGTTTAAGCTTAATTGCCAAAAAATTAGGCAGTGTCTCCAAAACTGTTCAAAGTGAGGCAAAAAGGAAATTATTTTACGTTGAACATTCTGTGTAGGACAGCAGCAACGACACGCTTGCACGGATGTCTTGCACTAATTAGTATCTATACTTCTTTCACAGCACCACCAAAGCCGTTCACTTTATCTCTATTAGATTCGTACGAGGATATGCTGTCTTGTTCTGGTTGCCCTTCTACTGATGATCTGGCTTCAGCTATGCTTTTTTGCTAGAAAAGAAATCAACTTATTTTTTTTTCTCTTTCCATTGTCAACCTATCGTTGGGTGATCACTTCACTCATCTGTCTTGTATTATGTTTTTCTCCCTGTCACTCATTTGCTTGTATGGAAAAATCAAATCGTTTTCCTTATAACCTTATCTACAAGCAGATAGCCGGTTTTTCTTTTGCTTCCGATATTCATTCGCTTTTCCTCATGCACTTTTTTGATGCCATGATGTCTGATTAGCCGTTGCTGGATTAACTTTTTCTCTATCTTCCCGTTTCTTTGACTTAGTTTTTGGTTTTGATCCCTCTTGAGATTTTCTTCATCTCCTCTATATCCCTATTCTTCTATCTGGCTTTCTGATTGATATACATATATATATATATATATATATATATATATATATATATATATATATATATGATAGGAACGCCAGAGACATCAGAAAGTATAGGCGAGATGAAGATAATATCCCTAGTGCTCTGGTTTTTGCTCGATTTCTCACATTATCCTACCTCCACAGACGCCGGAAGCACGAGAATGCAATTTCCTATTTAAGGTAGGTATTTGGGATACCTTTTTTGGGGATTTGGCTATATTTGTTCGGAGAAGATTACTATTGGCCTGTTGTTGACCTCTACCTCTCATAGACTTTTTGTGTGCCTTCTTATCAATTTTGCAACTCGCGCCTTTTTACTACCCTTATCCATAGGTGGCTGTACGGTATTTTTCTGTTTCCACGCACAATCACTTGATAACTTCTATCGCCGTTGCAGTTCAAGCAATCTTCTACTTTCTTGGTTGTACAATTTCCTTTGCCGCTCTATCCTAACTATAATTAATTAATATGATAATTACTCTAACCTACTTGTTTTCTTTTCTTGTCTTCTGCCTCTGCCACTACCTCTGTATTTGTAATGCCTGCCCATGAACGACGCCAGAGAGATAGCAATCGTATGCTATGACAGACATGCTTCACCAGCAAAGCCCACCGGGGTCTTCTGACAAAAAGATGACATTAATATTTTGAACGTTATTTTGGATGTACAGATAAAAAATTCAAAACCTTTAACAATTTATTGGCATCATATTACAGTGCCTGGATATATATATATATATATATATATATATGGTAGACACCTACCTATATAATTTATACTGCAGTGGATCCTGTTCGTACAGTTGCTTTTCTAATTTTACTCTGGCTTGGTCGGGCGTAGTAGATGGGCTCCCTCCTTCTTTAGTTGCTAGCAGCGATCTCCTGCACTTAAATCCCATGTGACACGTTTGGGTGATTTTCTGGTTTGATTTAGAAATCGAACGGAAACAGACGATATAATCACGTTTTGGTCGATCGACCTTCTGATTAGAACGCGCTACCCAGCGACCGAACTTTTGGGCCTTTGATAGAAGTCATTGAGCCTGCTTGAGGCTAACGATTTCCAGTTAGGATCGGATAGCCAAATACTTGTGACGGTCCAAGTTGTGCCGTCTGAATGCAAGCTGTAAAGCTTTTTGTACCTTGTGAAGCGTAACAATTGTGTGTCCTGTGATAGTAATCTCTGCACTTGCAAGATATGTGTTGTGCGTGGGTGGGAGTGGGATTGTCGACAACGAATCTAAATTTGTAGCAGTGCCTAAAACGACAGAATTAGAAACATTTTGCTATTATATGGAACAAGAGGGTCATTTGGATCTCTTACTAATGTGCGCTATTTTCAAACAATGCGACAAATAAATGTTCCTATAAAAAATGGGTATTAAGAGCCATATATGATAGCAGATATTGCGTGTGCTTCTTGCGACGTTCTAAACTAGGATTATTCACCGCATCGTAAGGCGTAGTTTGGCTTGTTTGCGGCTATCAACTCTTTAGTTAATTCAGTTTTTCTAAATTACTCGCATACCTATCCAACGAACAGTCCAGTTCTCTTTTACGATCCAACAAAATTTGTCAGTATAGAACATGACCTGCTTCAAGCAAGTGTAGAATAATCGATTTTGAAATCATGTTGTTTTCGCAATTCTTGTAACGTAGACCGGGTAATCAGGATTTCTTTTATCAATGTCTAAAACATTGTTCTTGATTTTTTGACGTATAGCATGCGCATTGTCCTAATGTACGCGTTGCCCCGTCTTCTCGGTAAAAATAACCACTACATAATTATGGCGTGCGTCGCATAAAAGGCGGCAGGCTTGCGAGGTAGACTGCGCTTATTCTCCTGACGCTGGTCCTACAGGCTAAGGCCTCATTGGCAATAACAAAGGAGGCAAGCAATACAAGTTTTATATAGACGTGATTCCCTCTGTGCCCATTAGCAGCAGTAGCAGCAGACTATCTGCCGTCTGTCGGATCTGCAGAGTGCTCTTGCTTTAGGTACGATGATCACGAACCCACCGCCCCCCCCCCCCTCCCCCGTTCTCCCACCTAAAAACGGCAACTGGCATGAACTGATTAGCGAGCCATTACCACTCACATCCGTTGTACTTCTAACTAACTTACTAACTAACTTACTGAACTAACCAAATTACAAACATTTAGTCCATTAGGCCGAAGATCGCCGCCGGAAAAAAAACGCGTCGTTTGCGCGCGTGTGGTCGGTCACTTCTGTCTAGGCTCTGCCCACTATGGCGCGACAAAAACCCTGTCGGGGGAAGAAAGGGGATGAAGTCGTCCCGGACCACGCCGGCAGGAGAAGAAGTCTGTCGCTGCTCAAACCTTCGTGAGGCGGTGGCTATGACAAGTGGTAGAGATCCAGCCACATGAAGGGCACTCAGCGGAACCACCGGCGGCGGCGGCGGCAGCAGCAGTAGAAGCTGCAGCAGCAGCAGCAGAAACGTCCGACGTAATAAAGGCTGAAGCGAGACAAAGGGGGTCTAGGGAACTTCTTGACAGTAGACGGTGCAGCCGGGCCGGGGGATATTTACGCCACAGAGGCCGCGATGGCGGTGGTCCCCCAGGCATAGCGGCTTCGTTTGCCCACTTCTTGCCTCTCTCTCTCCCCCACTTTCTATCTCTCTCTCTCTCTCTCTCTGTCCTTCCTCAGCCGTCGAACCGTCCGCCCGTCCGTGTATGTCCGTCCGTCTTTGCAAGATTTGAGCCCCTTCACGTCAGCCATCAGCTTTGCGCTGCCTTAATTACAACCCCCTCGTGACGCGCGCTTAAGGTGGTGGTGGTAGGCGCCTGACGACTACGGTTCCGACGGCCGGTCGTCCTCCCGCTACCGCTGCCATTTGCCTCTACTGATGATGCTACTACTGTTGTATTTACTGGAGAGACAGACAGAGGACCGACGACGACTTGCAACAACACTACTTAGGTAGCCAGCCAGCCAGCCAGGCTGCGGCGCCTGTATGCCCCAAGCAAACCCTAGCCGGCGACACCCGGCACTTCTTGCCGCGCTTAAGCAACGCGCGGATGAGTCTTTGGCAAGGCTCGCCAATGTAAGAGCTCGGGGGAAGCTTAATGCAGGAAGGGCTAACTACGACGCACTGCCGGCTACTGGAAGCTACTAGAGTAGTTGACTGTACACCGTAAAAAACAGTGAAGACTAGGAAGTCTACGGCAGGGGGAGGGGGGGGGGCTACGAAGCGGCGGATGGTGCGGGAGAAGATTGAGAAGACGGTGGGAGAGGAGGGGAAAAGACTAAGACGGGCCCTATGGTGCTACTGCAAGAGCGATGAGGCGACTCCTTCTGTCTGGGTTAGTTCGAGCTGCTGTTGTGCCTGCCTTATGTTCCGCTGCTTTTGCTACTGGGGCGACCGCACAAGCCGGTGTCCTCTGCGCGATCCAGATGGCCCACAGCGCGTGCACAGCCCATCGTGGCAGTGGCAGCTAGCCAGTGTGCTGAGATCAGGACAAACTAGGACGAAACGGACGAAATAAACAAAGGCGCCCCCATTGCAAGGAACGCAAGATATGAAGGTAGATCAATGCCGGTATTGGTCGCACGACTTTGTCATCGCAAAATCAGCCGAGGGGGTGATATACAGGAGATGAAGACGACAGCGCCGAGGAGGCGTAAGGGGAGAGTCTGTGGCTTCGGATGGATGTATACACGAACGAATAGCAACCCAGCAAGTGGGGCGTGCGGCGTTCCCTTAACCGTCAGTCACATTGCCAGGTCCTCACGTGCTGGGCGGTTGGACTGAACTGTTAACATAGCTTTAGCTTTTCTTCTCTAACCTTGTTTCCAGATGTCCCCCATTTTGTGCTTAGCCTCTCCTGGCCCATATGACAGTGAATCATAAAACCGCCTTTTATGAAACTTACCTTTGCTTGGTATTATAACGAGGACAAAAGTTATCGACGGAGTTTTTACGGCCGATTTGAACATATCGTCGCTGCCGGCCCCAATACCGAAGAAGAAACGACTAGTGGGGCAAGTCGTGACGGTGCGTGAAGGGCGCTCCTCGCTCATGCAGAAACTGGACGTGCACATTGTAATGAGGTTCTGCCTCTGCTATTGCTGATGCTGCTGCTGCAATACGACCACTGGTCTCGCAGGGAAGATGTCACGTGCGTTTGTCGATAGTACCGAACAAATGCTGTAGTTCACTTGTGCGTATCGATACGCTTGGAAAATAATGCGAGGCGTAAACCTGCGCTGGCTGGGGGCAAACACGGCAAAATGGCGGCCGCTGGGACTGCAACGATATCAATGAAAACAAGAGCAACGACCACGACGACAACACCAGAAGCAGCAATAACACTTTAGACGCAACGGCTTCATAACGCGGATCCACACCTAAAACCTGAAGCCTAGTGAAGTAATAAGCAAGTACATGAGTTGAGCAAACACGATTAGTGAATACGTTTGCAGCGGACGCACTCTGCTGCGTTTTCTGGAAATAAAATATTTTGCATATATATATTCAGATTCAGAATGTGGTTTGTTTGCGAAACTGCATAGCCAATGCCCTTATCAGGCTGTTATACCAGAGCCGGCAGAAAAATATTTTTTAATTCCCGCACAAAAACACTCACAGAGTCGAAGCACCTGATCCGCAGGTACACTTGTCACCGTCCAATTAGTGATGCAGTATTCTGTCATCTTTATCGTAGTAGATGCCGGGGCTGACACTGATTCAACAGCCTTTAACGTCTCGTTGCATTTACGTGGACGTACTCGTTACATTACATTCGTAATCGCTATTCACCATGATCTTCTTGAATGCCACGTTAACGGCAGATGCCGAACTATCACATCATACACGATGAGTCACCCGGCACGTCTGCTATACTTCGCCTTATGATTTGCACCGGCCTACAACCTTGTGGAGAGGACTGCTTCCTTCCGTTCGTTGCTCCATTAAAGTTCTGTTAATTCCTTTGCCTGAGCCACACCACAAACCGATGTAGTGGCTTACGAAGAATGCGAGGTGCACTCATAATCCTCAGCCTTTTGGGCACGTAGCCAAGCTACCACCGCACGTTACAACAACGTTGGTAAGGCACAGTTGTTTACAGGTGTCGCACGAATAAGAGCCACACGCATGCAAGCAGAACCAAACCACGTCAGTTCGCTAACGCGTGTCGGTACAGCCAAGTCCAGCAGTACAGCCAGTCCAGAGTTACACGCAAAGAAGAGGTTCAGACAAGCCAGAAACGCCGAAACAGCATGAAACCAGCTTACACCGTATATATATATATATATATATATACGCGGAAGCAGCGAAGTGCAAAAATATTAAAGCTTCGATTACTTCTACTCGTTCTAGCCCTGCGTTTAAAATATGGGCTGGATTGCGTACGAAGAAACTTCTCAGTGTTGTCAGGAGATGACTGGCGCTTTCTACAGAAGACAAGGGAGGGGCGAATATTAACTGCAACGTCTGTCATTAAACGTTAATAGAGGAAATGCTGGGTAGGGGAAACCCTGGCTAAGTGGACTAGCCCAAGCCGGGTCCTAATGCCTTGAGTCAATATATATATATATTCGTGTCTTGGCTTAGACTTTGCAGACATTGGGCTAAAACGCGGCATCTCCAAGTTTTTTTCAATATAATACATTATGTATATGTTACACGTATCACGATGGATTAGCTAAGCCAATATGCCTAGTGGGCGCGTATTGCGGCTGCCACGTGTCCGTTTCGATGAGGTCAGGCCGACACCACCTCAGAAGTGTGCCCCGAACGGAGGCAGCGTTTTCACGTTGTATATCAAGATCCAGACGTTGTTTGAAAAAGGACGACGACCTGTTATCACCGGATGAGAGGTTTAATAAGGTGCCGACTTTGCGGATCAGTTGCTTGGTCCGAACGCCAGGAGCACCCAGGGTTTCAAACGCGAGAGGGCAGAATTCGTGGGAATACCCGATTGATGAGTATTTTCTTAATTTGCTAGTCTCCTGAAGATCGGCTGCATAACCAGCTTCGGATGCGCCGCCACCGACCATAGAAGGGGCTATGGAGTCGGTAACGGTTGCGTCCCAAACCAGCATTTTGCCTCGCTCGAATGGTGATGTCCTAGTTTATCGACGGGGTGACCGCATTAACACCGATGAGGGGTTACTATGTGGGCACTGGGAAGCGCGTGTAACCAGGCACCTGAGTCCTTGACAGATACGGCGTTTAGACGAGCCCTGGTCGTGTCGTCGGCAGCTTTGTTAAATACACGTCGTTGTACTTCATCGTGCAAAGGGGCACTCCAGTCACGCTGGGATAGTACGTTTTCAGGCTTACCTCCGCACCGCGCCTCAAGGTTCTTCTAAAGGTAAGCTAAGCGGTTTTTAAACTGGCCGACTTCCGCTGTATCTAAAAGGGGGATTGCCCAGGCCCGGCCAGGGTCAGTAAATTTGGTACACCGAAGCCTCCTTTAGAAACAGGTAGTAATGCCTGTTCCCGTGCGCTGGGTGGTAGAGATGGTGTTCAGCAGGGACTTGAGGGTAGACAGTGTCAAATCGTTGAGCCTTTGCAACTCATCGGCTTGGTTAGATAAGTCGGCCCCTCGAAGAAGGTGGATAAGTCGTGAGGACGAGAAAGAAGACCTGAGTAAGAAAAGTCTCCGGTGTGCTCCCAGAAGAGGAAGACGAGCAGCGGCATTTTCCAGTTTCAATCTCCAGCGCTCGATTGCTACTGGGAGCCCCTCGGGGCAAATTGGTACGCCTAGTAGCTCCAGATCGTTGTTGACGGTCATCTTGCAGCCGGGCAGGAGGTCTCGGAGTGACTGTATTTCAGGGGCATCAATAGTGGGACCAAAGAGGCATATTTCGCATTTGGCTGAGTTTAACTCCAGCCCAGATGTAACACTGAAGTTAAGGACCCGTCGAATATCATCGACTACTGCGCAAACGTTTCCTCCTAACAGACCATCGTCAAGGTACCAGAGGTTCAACGGGCTCCTAAAGGAATCCACCAGATCCTTGATACCCAGACAAAACAGAGGTGGTGCTAAGGGATCCCCCTGCTGCAGTCCGGTGGCGGACGAAATTACATGCTCGGGCAGGACCAGATGGGAAGGATGCCTACATGCCTGTCCGACGTGGTTTAATAGCGTGGGATGCAACGGCCTTCATCAGATGATTGCGTCTTATGTTGTTAAAAGCGTTTTTAAAATCGAGCTTTACAAGAACCCCGGGGGGTTCGCGTGAGTCGAGGAAGGCCCGGATTGCGTGAATGGCTACTTCAATCCCAGGCGGCGTCGCGAATCCCAGTTGATGTGCACCAGTTGCGTGAGAAATAACGGCTTTGTTGTGGTTGCATCCAATTTTCGCGGCGAGCCAGCCTGCGTAGCGAAGACGAACATGCAATGGAACGTACCGATCCGTCCTTTTTCTTAAGAGCAAATAATCTTGGTTGTTCGAAAGAGTTTTTCTGTTAGACACTCACGGCGGACTGAGTGGTTCCTATTTCCTCGTGGAGTAGAGCACAGCTAGAACACACATGTAAATATACTCTACCTGGTCTACTTCGTCATCGTAATTTGCCTTCTCTGCCGAATATATTAAACCGAATTTATAAAGGAGGCATTGTTTTATATATAATGTCTAGCTAGAGATGCGTCTTCTAGGCCTAGTATAGTATCACTAAAAACGCACGGTCAAGAAACAAAATAATTTATGTGACACGTGCTAATATAACATGTGTGTCTGGAAATCATTAAACCGCTTGTCACGGATGGGCAACAAATGAGTTGATGCAAAACATTAAGGCTATATCTTTTTTGTCTAATGTGCTAATATTTTTAGCAAAACGTAACATTATACCTTATAAGATGCGCACTTCAGGTTTAACTAAATTACTACGTGATGTGAAGGCTAGAATTAAAAACATTTTTTAAGGAGTTTGTTTTTAATTCTAGACTATCCTCCGTCCCCTACGGGCTTGGAACGTAACCTGAGGTATATCTTCAATGCACCGAGGGCCGGACATGTTAAGATATCTAGGGTTTCCCCAACAGTCCTTGTGGCAGCATGGCCGCTGACTCTCAGCGGTATAGTTTATCATCTATTCTCAATGAGCATCGCTCAAAGAAAATTCGATCAACAACAGGGATCGAACCCGCGACACCCCGGTAGATGACAATCATGACTAGCGCACCAGTCCCCTAGACAACGCCGCCACTGACGTGAAGGCTGTTGATTCCTGGAGATCGCGCATATCGCATACTTACAAAGGATAGCACGCGTACAATCCTGCGTACAATCCTGCAAACAGTATTAGTAGTAGTAGTAGTAGTAAGTAGTAAGTAGTTGTTGTTGTTATTGCCCTAGCCCCAGCACGTTCTTCATGTTCCCTATAAGTTTCAGTCGTGTTTTTCTGGTAACTTAGCTCGCGTAAATGTTTGCCTACTTTCTATACGATTGCAGTATACAAACTAAAGCATACACACTTAGTACTCATACGCCGCTTTGCAGCGGCAGCTATCGCAGCCTGCCGCTTTCACTCGTAAATAAACTAAAAATTTGCATGCGTTTTACGCCGTTTGCTTGGTATAAATCCCACGGGTGACGCATCATGTCTGCCCTGGTCCGCCTGGACTCACGCCACGCCTGTCCATGAGAAGCACCACCACACCATTAGGCTTGGTGAACCACTTGTTGGCTTGGCGGTGGGGCAATTTCCTTTTCTCTCGAGACGTCACAAATGTACCCCGCAACGGAGGTCGAAGTTCCTGCCAGAGTCTGCTGTCGTCAGCATCTCTTCAAATGGGGTTGAGAAGGACATGAACGTTTAGAGCACATTCTGCGCCCGGCGGGCCGGTTGTTGTTCGAAAGAGTTTTTCTGTTAGGCACCTACGGCGGACTGAGTGGTTCCTATTTCCTCGTGGAGTAGAGCACAGCTAGAGCACACATGTGAATATACCCTACCTGGTCTACTTCGCCATCGTAGTTTGCCTTCTCTACCGAATATATTAAACCAAATACTAAAAGACAGCGCTATCATACTCAGCCTCTATAACGAAGACAGGGGTACCTCTGTACTTAGCAACGTTGTCGATTCAAGGCCATTGTCCTCAAGATTCTCTTACATCTAGCCCTGGCTGCAAAAAATGATAGCTGCTTGTAGTGCAGCCTAATCTAACCCAATCGATATGCATATGCATCAGTTTGAGACGCATGCTTTAATTAAAGCGACTTAAGTTGCGTAATGCGTGCTGCGCTTGGGCTAATACATAGCGGTAGTTTTAGTGGTTTTGGAATTATGATTAGATTGCAACTTGAACAATTTGATTCGCAGCCGTTCAACTGTCTCTGCCGATTCAACTAGAATTATTTATTTTCTTCTTCTTCTTTTCTTCTTCTTCTTTTAATATTTTTTTAATAGTAATTTCAATTTAAAGATGTAATTCAATTGAAAGGGCGCTTTGAGAACGGCATGTATCGCACCCACGTCAAATCAAACCGCTTCTCAAAGTTTCATGACGCCAGCTATTTTTGCGTCGATATCAAATCGTCTGCAATAGTATGTTGTGTCATTCCTAATGAATCCCATTTCATCGTCTATACAATATTTGTTCGTTCAGGTCATCATTTATTTTCTTTTAAGTGGGGCGCACGTAATAGGTGCGTTTTTATGTTGGGTCAAGCTCTACTGTCACGATTTCAGTAACATTAACAACATTAACATATAAAAAAATATCATAATATGTGCCGCTGCGCCTCTTCTAGGCTTCTATTGCGGTAGCGATCAAGCCACAAAGGTATTCTCACGACTCGCATAATATTCGTTAATTTTTCAGTCAACAGTATGTACATGTTTGTACATATACTGAACATAATCAGAAGTTTTGCCTGTATATGTTGATAGGCTTGTAGATCGTTCCCCAAGCCCCAGCAGTGCAGAGCTTCTGCAAAACCTAATCTTTGCAAATATATATGCATGCAAATGTGCATATATATATATATATATATATATATATATATATATAGCGGGAAGCGAGGTGCAGTAACGTACAAAGGCCAAGACGAGAGAGAGACGCACTTGGCAGTGCGCCTCGACTATGCCCTTACGCCGAACTGAAGTGGCGGCGTGTCGGCCGCACAACTTCATGAGCTTCAGCTGAGCAAATAAATCGAGCGCGAGAGTGAAGTCATTTCGGCGAAAAGTGGTTGCCATCCATTCGTCCGATTGCGTTCGGTGGCTGGCCATGCTCGCCGGCAGCTTGTTGTACGTCGTGACTCGGTCCTCGGCCCTCGTCCTTCGTACCTCACCTTACTGCGGCCTCATCAATTGACTTCAGCTTACAGTAGCTCTGCTCCTCCTGGTGCTGCCTCAACTGCTCTTGCGACCTCACCATACACATGCGGGCATACCGGGCCAACGGCGGCGCGTTGTTCCTCGGTAACAAAGCTGTCATTTCGATACTCAGCGCCGCTGCCGGAGAGTCAGCTCTCCCTGTATTCGACCCTCACCTCAAACCTAATCTCATGGACCACTACCGACTACTACTACCTCTTGTACTGCTAAACTGGACTCGAGTGAATCTGAATTGTCAAATTGGCAGTGCAGTGATTTCTAGCAAAAATATCACTGCACTCCCTCTCGTAAATAACAAATGTCAGACTGAAGAAGAACGAGGATGGTTTTGAACAATTATTGTTCAGGTACTGAGAGAATACGTGGATGATAAAGGTATTGCGTACACTGCTCTCCTTGCGTCTTGCAGATAAATGTCCGGCCCAGCAACCTTTGGTGACGTCCGTTGACAATTTACTTAGCGGGAACCGTAGAAACGGGCCAGGGCATTGCAATATTTGCAATCAGCTAAAAAGTGCTGCAACACCAAAAACATCAACAACGAGAACATGAGAGAAAAACCGCAGGCTAAAAAAGAGCATAGGTAATCTCGATCGACGATCTGTATTCAGGTACTAATATGAATGAATAGCATGGAATCAAAAACACGCTTTTATTTTAACAAGTTACGCAAAACGCATGAGAATCGTAGAAATATCCGTGTACCGGTAACACGGTAACCGTGACTTTAATACGTAGGGTACATGCAGTAGTGAGGGTGGACTATTCCGATAGATCAAGTTGGCCTGGTGCCAGCGAAAAAGATTGTTTATGTGCCGTATGCGTGCGATGGCCTCACGAAACACCGAGACGCGACTTCTTGGTTCGTTCAATCGGATCCTAAAAAATTATGGACATTGGAGACCCGTTAAACCAAAGCCAAAGTACTGGTGTTTTGACTCGGTAAAGATCAGCCAGAGATGGACCAAGAACGTGTCGGTTGCATTTATAGAGCATCAAGCAAGCATAGGCTTTTCGAAGATGCTTTCGTACACCTTCAAGCAGGCTGAAGCACAACTTTTTGTTGTGCTTAAGTAGGGCTTTCATGATGCCGTTTTTACGCACGTGGCTCCCATGATCGTTGTCGAGGGTCTGGCAAAACACGTTTGTTGGGACGTCCGAACTACAGACGAGGAGAGAGAGATAAAGAGATAGATAGAGATAGTTAGATAGAGAGAGAGGGAGAGTGGGAGGGGAGAGAGAGAGATCAACCCCGAGAGCTGACCGTTTTTTGCGAGAGCATCCTAATGAAGCCCGTCCGGCGTGGTCAGGCTTTCGAACTACTACTACTAACTACTACTACTGTGCGTGATCTCGTAGTCCTAGTCGCTTGCATAGCGGAGACTTGAAGCTGTCGTAGACACGGCCTGCGTCGATGACGAAACGAAATCGCGATTTGATGGCCGGTGGGCTTCGCTATTCTAATGTTGACTATCCACCACAGCCGCACAAATATATGCTGCCCTGCTGGCCATAGGGACCATAGACTTAGTGGGCAACACGCGCACACATGGATCTGCGCACACGCGGGTAGAGAGCACAGACTTCGAAACTTCTAGCGGCGTTTCCTGCCGGCCGATTTTTTTTAGATTTCATAAGGCAATTGCCCGTGTACGGATTTTTCATGTCATGGCTAAGTTTACTTCACTCCGGCATTTACCTTGTCTAAATTGGAAACCATGCAAACCAATTTAAGAGTGACCGGTTTGGGTCTCGAACCCAGTCCTCCCGAATGCAAGGCAAAGGCTTTGCCACTAAGCCATCTTGCTCGGTTTACATAATATATGTATATATAGGTGTGTGTATCTGCAGACTACATGTTTAAACATAGTTGTTTTTCCCGTACAAATATATGCTTGTGTAAATGAAAGTAAGTACCTCAGCAGCGATCGGCGATACAGGAAGTGTGTCAATCGGTAAGCATGCTGACATGTGCAGAAACATGATAACGAATACTTTATGTACTTTGTGAATACAATGCCTAACTATAAATTGAACAGATTCAGTTGAAAGAGTGGGACAACATTGAGCCACGAATTAATAAACGTTAATTGATAAATGCAATCAACAAACGTCAATTATGGCGGAAGTCATGGAGTCCACATAAGAAATTGCGGGTTCGATCTCTAGCTAATTCTGGTCGTGATCAATTTGTAAGTCCATAGACTATAAGTAACCTAAGCTATATTTAATCAATAATATGGAAAAATTAACACGTTTACTTACCCATTATTGTATTATGAATTGATGAAAAATAGGCTATAATGACGCGACCCAAGATAATAAACATTGCTCTTGTTAGTTTATTTATGTTTTATTTTGTGCATAACAGCACTATAGGCTCACAATGCGTAAGGCTGAAAGCTTGTCTATTCATTTTACTCGTTTTTGCTTGCGTATTTCACGTTAGCCGTTGAATGTAATAGGTTCTTTGAATAAATGTATACTGTTGTGTGGTGATATTTTAGAGATATGCGAATTATCACAGCATTATTGAGAGAGCTGGTAATCAAAAAAATTCATTCGGTCACATTTGTTTGCTCGAATAATATTTGTTTCGCGACAGATGTCACCGATATTACTAAGATGTATTTCCATTTGACTGGAGAGAAGTGGCGTCACTCAGACATGATTTTAGTATTTACGTTTTGACTCACTTCTGAGATTTATTTTTTATATATACTAATCTTTGATTCCCGATTTGCAATTTCTATTGGGAAATATTACTTCGAATGGAACGGGCGAATGGAACCTGCAACTTTTAGTGCCAAGTCGCAGGTTACCACGTCTACATGCATTTTTTGCAACCCTCTGGTGACCCGCTCACATGCACACATATTTATTAACAATCTGCGGTAACCGTGCTAACCATGCTCTTCCTTCATTCCGACTCTCCTTTAGAGTCACTGCCACTGTGCAGTTAAGGGATTTGCTGGTCCCAGGACTTCGTTTTTTATGTGTCGGTATATTTATTATATACGACGCTTCTTATTGCCTGATCTCGGTGCCGCCACCGGCGAAAGCGATTACGAGCCAACTTGAGCTGACGATATGTTTACAGGGAAAGCTGCTAAAAAAGAAAGAGCCAGACCCACGAAGACGTATTCAGAACACTTTGCTTATATTTAAACACTTGGAAACAAGCTATTGGTTAGAGCCGCTAATCATGAATGAATGTTTATATTGTTTGCCTGTCAGAGTTTACGGCTTACATAAAGCTTTACGGCTCTCGGCGCCCTCGTGTGTCCATAGGTAACCGCTGTCCAACTCAAGTTGATGTTGTACTTATTCATATGAGTCGAGCAGCGACCACAGTAGCTTAGATCACAAAGCCTGTCTGGCTAAGATCAGCTGCATCTAACCTAGACCTTTGCTGCCTTAATTGAAAACCACTAAAAATGAAATTTAAAACTTACACATTATAGTCGTCATATCTGCGCTTCACTGGCTTGTCAGTTTCGTGCCGAATGACGTACGTTTGTGTATATGAAATTGAAATGCATTTCTTCAGGTTCCCGGTGCGTTCGTTCGTGCTTAGGGCTCATCAACGGCACTATTATAACTAGTTTCTAGGGGTAGCACCTAAATCACGTCAGGATTAGTGGCAATCTTACTTACGTGTATACGTATGCATATATACGTATCACCAGTGGTCCTTGAGAAGCGCCTCTATAAGGGCATGGCACGTCAGGGGGCTTTCCAACGCTAGGTGTCGAGAGCGTAGATCTTCCTCAGTATGGGACAAGGCATAGCGTTCGTAGCAGTCTCTTACATCATTAGCTTCTCCAAAGTTGCACATATTGCATAAAGGGAGTCAGGCAATGCGGCCGGCTTACCCTCGGCGAATTTCTCTATGCTTTAGCTATGTTTGGGACTTTGCCGATGCCTGAGTGTGGCGAATGTCGGGCAAGGAAACCGTGCTGCGTTTTTCGACAGTGTCTCCCTGTCTTCTAGCTTTACTACTAATCCATTGATTATGTGATACGTTACTTTGCATAGAGAGAAAGAGCCTACTTAAAGAAAGGCATGCGGGTGGGGGGTCTCTTGCACGGTTTACTCAGTGTGGGATAAGTGTCAGATACTTCGGTTCACAACGCTTAGTGTAGTCTCTGCTGGCGAGTATTTTATCCATCGTGCGTTTAAGTTGCCCTCTAACCTTTAAGCGGTTCTGTAAGAGTATGCGTGCTGCTTGTAGAAATTGGATCTGGGTCCGACGCTTGATTGGCCATATGCATTAATTAGTCTATGATTCAGATCTCTTGGCTACGGTCTATATGCTTCTCAACGAGCACCAATTATGGCCAGTGCATTGGCGGGAATAGCCGAGTTAAAGCTAGTCGGGCTACTTTCACTGGTAGTGATAGCTGTGCAAGAGCATTTTATTACGCACGATCTTGTACCCTTTATCCTAATGGTTTTCTTTGATTACAACGCACAATGAGTTCGAGGGGGCGACGTTACTGTTTCTAATTGCTCTATAAAGGGGTATTCGAGTGGAGATAATCTTGTGGGGAATATTTTTATCGAAGAGAAGCTGTTGCTAACGTGAGGTCTAGGTTAATAAAGCTGCATTATAGTGCCTCGGACAGTTTTAACACCGCTTTGTTATTTTCGACCGCAAACTGAGACGTCAGTGTAATCACACTCTCTAGAATTCCTGCGATGGTTTATTTGCAATACTTTAATGCTTTTTCTCATTTTGTTAGCGGTTGCCGCGGAGTTTGTAACATGTAATCTGTATGCTGGGCCTGTAGTATCCCTCAGTGCCGCATGCATAGCATCTCATATTGGCCATGCAGCCCTTTTGCAACATGCCTTTGCTCTCAGCATTTGAAGCACCGGTGCTGGATTACATCGGCCAATGCAGTTACTGAGGGGAAATTTTAGCGATGCATGAGCGGTCGCCTAATGCCAGGTTTCTGACTATGACACCCTTGGCCTGTGAGACCGCTTGGGCTGGTCCAGGGAATTAGGCAGATTTTGCTTGTGGCTCTTTTTAAAGCTCATATTAAGCCTACTTCATCCGTCGCTGGGTCAATATAAGCTATAAGCGCTAGTTAGGCATTGGCATACTACGCATTTTTTCATTTCACGACAACTAGAAAAATAGAGTTTTTATTCTTCCGTTCGTTGTGTATCACTTCCGTTTTCCGGGAGTTGACGCAGCTTTTCAGGGTCATGTCTGGATATAGCATAAGAACTTGCTTTATGACATTCCTTATAAGAGTAATCTCAACCGGGATGCTTGACCTTAATGCTGCAGATATTGGTCGCGATCTTTAGGATTCGAGTGGAGAAGTCGTTTGCATCCTCATCGACGATCCCTGCGTAGAGCGCCCGAGCGATGGAATGTCTTCAACCTCCTCGATTGTCTGGATGTCTTAATTCAGTAGAAAGATAACCTTCTATTCCTTATAGTAGATAAATGCATCTTGCAGTCTGAAGAGTCATGAGTCGATTCTCTTTATCAGAACTTTGCAATAGCTTTGGAATAGCAGTAAGCCCCTTGTGGGATTCTTGTCTTCTAGGATACTTTTCTTACTGAGGCTTGTACTAGTGTTGGCTATTTGATTTCTATGAGGTCTGCGTATTGTTTTTGGTTAGTTCCTCTCTTTGAGGAAGACGCCTTGCATTTCTGCAGCTATGAGATTCCCTGGTGGTGGGGAGTTCTGGAGTGAGCCGATGTTTGCCTCGACAGATTGTTCCTTTGTTCTTATTGGGGCAACACCTACCACGAGGGCTTAGCGGCAAATATCACGTATATTTCATCATGCTCAAATACTGACTAGTTTTTCTACATCAGCCACTGTAAGAGTTTTAGGTTCGTCTCGTCTATATGGGGAGAAAGAGCCTCCTCTTACTCAGACCTCAAGGCTGTGACTAGCTGTGTTGCTTCCAATTGCTGACGTGTTCACTCTAGCGGTGTTGCAACCCGAATTTGCACGTAGCGGCGATCCTAATTTGCACGTAGCAGCGTTCGAATTGCCGCGCGTGGCAACATAAGAATTGCCACCCACTACACTAGATACTCGGAAGTACGAAATTGGAAATTTCTCACCCGAGAAGCTGTTGCTGTTGCAAATATAGTAGTTCTGAAATCGGTGTTGATCAGAGGTGTCGAGGGTGCTAGTTGCGTTTGCTATGGAGACGGCAGGCTCTCAGTAACAGCATTTATCGCGGAGTACCTACAAGAAACGGCGATACGCTACGGCAGCTGGATTAAATGCTATTTACGGGACGAGACGAACCTAAAATTTTTACAATGGCGTATACATACACATATATACAAACGGACAGAGAGAGAGCGAGAGAGAGAGAAAACAAGCATTGCCAAGGAGATTCCGTGAGGCAATATTTGCTGCAGTTCAGACCCGCAAGATGGGCGGGCAGCGTGGGCATGTTTTGCAGGTGCGCCTGCGTTTGTGTATACGATCGGCAAATTGGTTATGACTGCAAACAGGTGGTCTTGGCCGCAGGCATATTCCGCCATTTGAACTCTTATCGTATAGCAGCAAGCGTGTAAGTGCTGACCGCTAGCGTGCCGTAATGGCAGCTCAGCTGCTCCCCCTAGAAGCAGGCCAATATACATATACCGATATGCGCAGTGCTGAAAGAAGTTCTGGGAAAAACGATTATGTTGCTTCAGGTCGGTAGCCCCGATTGTCGGTCCGGCGGGCGGCCACGCAGCCCAGCCAGCAGCAAACCGTCACGCAATGCAGTAGTCCTCAAGCTAACTCCTGCTATGGGAACGGTTGTGACTGCCATTGCTACGGTGCCGCTCGTACTGTTTTCTGTTTTATTGTTGTAGAGGATAACGCCATCTTTTACCTATACCCTGTCAACGACAACGACAGCAACAGCGGTACAGACAACATAAACTATAGCTTTATAGAGGCTTTTAGTCACGCTTAGGGTATATGCGTCACCGGAAGTAATGTGGGATTTGCAAACCCACTAAACCCCGATTCCTCCTCACGCTCACTGACTCGGCTCGGAAACATACGGCATTTCTTCGACACCCGTGGGAAACCCGTGGGGCTGCCTAACCGAATTCAGCTTCCCAACAGAGGACAACGGATATGGTACCGAATTCCGTGGTCATCTGTGTCCATCATCAAACTTATCGATTAGAGACGAATTATTCCTCCATAAGAATTCTGAATTCTACTTTGGTAATAAGGTTGCATCGCTTTTTAAAGATAGGCCTTTATTATACGGCGAAAATGCACACCAAAAGGCAGAAGGATAATAATCACGATAGTGCCTCCTATATATATATATATATATATATATATATTCCAAACTGTGCATTGTATTCTTTGGGTTAGAAGCCCCATCCGGTCAGATTAATCTAAAGTGTACACGACACATCTCCAAAGCGCCTGCGGCGCTTCACGTACGTTGTACAGAGGACCTGTCGGCATGAGTGCATACAGCAGATTGTTTGTTTTGGTGTTTCAAGCGTATTCTGTTTAGTCAGACACGCTTCCTTGTGTAAACGAAGCTTTATTTGTGCAGAGTGGAAGTGTAGGAAACTCCGCTTGAAGTTTTTCCATCTACAAAAGTCAGCCACAGTAACTGACATATTGTTGGTAATCTATCGACGGCAAGGTCACAACCACGCATTCACTGTGAATTTCAGACCTACATCCAGTGGCTCTCTTAGAAGTACTGTGGGTGCCTGTCTCCTAACCTCGTTCTTCTAAATGTGTTGACTAATTGAACGCCACAATGTAGTTGTCACTTAAAGTACAATGTTGCTTGTAATTGGTCATTGATTGCCCTCTATGTCAATATGTGCAACTTCTCTACTAAAAAGGAGTTTTTTCGCTATATAAGTGCTGATTTCGAGCCGTCTCTCACCACTGGCTAATCTCGCTGAGATTATGCCAAATGCTTCTCGAATTTGCGATTCTCTCTCTCGCTCTCTCTCTCTCTCTCTATATATATATATATATATATACATATATGTATAGACTACCTGAGAGCAGCAGCAACACGAGCAGTTCCAACAACAACAATATCAACAACAGCAGGAGCAATGACATCCGCAATACCTGCAGCTGCAGGGCCAGCAATTGTCGCGAAATGAGTCGCTGCTACTCTACCAGCTGCAGCAGTCATACCAACAACAGCAGCAGCAGTAGAAAAGGGACTCGACCCCGAGTGGTTCCGCTTCGTCAAGAAAGGTAGCGGGGCGTTCTAAGGGGCGTTGAAGAAGAGTCTGGGCCCCTGCCACGAGCTCGAGCAGCTAGCAGTGAGAAGATCGCTGAGGGACGACAAAGAAGAACGAAGTAAAGTTGAAGTCTGTTTCTGCTGCTGCTGCCGCCGGTTCCCGTGGAGCGGGTCCAGCTGCTGCTAAATTCGTGAACATCAGCATGAAGTGGATTTTACATGTATGCTCTATGAGGTAGGGGGTGTTCGCGGCGGCGGCAGCCGTGCTTGCTTGTTCAGGACCCCCCTATCTGTCTACCTAGGTACCTACCTGCCTGCCTGACTGGCTAGCGAGCGAGCAGGCGAGTACGCAGCACTTCAGATTTCCTCGTTTCCTGCCCTTCACTCCTGCTTTATGCCCCAGCCGGCGAACCGGCCCCTTTCAGTCGGATCTCTTCCTGTACGCTCTCTGAGTTGCTCCTTCGACTTTCACAGGGCGAACAGCATACCAGTAGTAGCAGCGGCAGCAGCAGCAGCAACCGCCACGGTAAGTTCTTCAGGACGAGCATAATAAAGACAAATGTATTCCAAATGAACCTTCGTCGTCGGCAGTCGCGAATGTCATGTCGACGACGACGACGGCATCGTCGTCTTCATCCTCCTCGCCGTCGATTGCGTTTTTCCTGTTTTCCCTCCGGTCTTTCCTCCCTCCTCCTCTTCCTATTCTTCTTCTTCTTTTCTGCCTCTTGTTGGTTGTTCCTTCTGTTTCCTTCTCGGCTGCCCGTCGATTCTTCCAGGGAAAGGTGGGGCACTCCACCGGTAGTCGCAGTTCTGCTGCTCCTGCTGCTACCGCCGTTGCTACCGCTAATGCTGCTCCTGGCAGAGGTTGCGGAAATGATAGCATAGCAACAACAACAACAACAACAACAGCAACAATAACAACAATAACAGCGACAGTAACAACAATACCAAAAACAAAGCAGCAGAAGAAGAAGAGCCCTCCTGCACGGTGCTAATCTAAGTGATAAAGTATGCGCTTATATCGCCCAGCCGCTGGCTGCCCAGAAGGCCGCCGTTCTCTTGGCTCGCTAGTTAGCTCGCTATCGAGATGCTTGCCTGCCTGCTTGCTTGCAGGCGCCCGACCCCACCCTCATGGTTGGTGTCGGATGCGTCCTCATTTCCCACCGTGTTCCATTGCGACCCCCATTTTCTCTGCTGCTGCTGCTGCTGCCGCCGCTGCTCTCATACGATGGCCATGATGCCGCTGCCGTTGTCTTGGTCGCGAAGACGACGAACAAAGAGGACTGCGTCGGCGACGAAGAAGGGGACGAAGAAGGAGAACACAGGGGTGCATCCTCATGGTTCATTGTTGTTTCAGTGGATATATCCTTTTCATGGCGGTGTGGGGCTATGGCTTGAGCAGTAGCCATCGTTGTATTATTCCAGTAGTAGCTGTAGCTATAGTAGTATCAGCAGTAGTAGTAGTAGCTGCTACAAAAGCTTTAGCGGCGTTATCTGCGCGCCTAAGTCTGCCATGCTGCCGCACTGGCAAACATGTGGAAAAAAATAGAACGAGCTCGCCGGTATCGCCAGACCGCTGATGCGCTTCGCAGCCCATCGATGGGCCGCAAAGGGAATGGGTCGTCGAGGAGTGGGTGGGCAAACATTCGAACTGGTTAGTTTGCCATTAGCAGTCGTAGTAACAGTGCTGCTAGTGGCAGACTTGATAGCGAGCGTTCGAGAGTAGTAGGCACAGTGTCGCCGGTTGATGGAGTGCTGTTTGCTTCTGAGCACCGCTTGACGTACCGTTAGGTGAAGGAATGTAGAGCAATGTTGTAGCCACTACTACTAGAATGATCGATGAGCGATAGCAGTTGCTGATCGCTGTTGACTGTTGTAGTATTAGATGTAGTGTTAGTGATAGATGAATAAATGTAGAAAACTACAACAAGAATCGTAGACCACAGTAGGCCTTGCACCGGATATGTAGGAATACAGCGGGAGATAGGCGCCGGGGCCGGATGGTGAAGGTGAGCAAAAAAGTGTTTGCTTCTGAACAACCACCAGTTTTCGAAGGAGGACGGGGCGGGCGTTCGACGAATCGACGTTCCTTTGTCAACTCTTTGGCGGCTGATTCGCGGCTTGTTTTTGTTCATTATTGTCGGGTTGGTTATCTTGATTACTGTCTTGACTACTGGGAGAATGTGGTGTCGAGCATAGACCACCCCGGGTGCTCCACTGCGTTCATTAAACGCTCCTGGTGCCTGGATGTTCAGGATCAGGCAAACAGGGTTAGCTAGTCTCATCATTGCATGATCGTCAGTAATATCTATCCGCTAGTTCATCACGATTAGCTTCGTTGTCGTTATCGCGTTAGTTAATAGCTGGTCGCAGCTCTGGTCTTCCTAGAGAAAGAGAGAGAGAGAGAGAGATCGAGCTTATACGTGCACGCATAGCAATCGTAACGGGATTGTCAAGGGGCTCAAGGCGATGGTACGGAGCAGTCTCGTTCGTCTTAACAGAGGTGCGTGCTGCACGCTTGGGCACTTACTTGCTAAAATAGATGACTATTATACTTTATTTTGACTATGATGACGACACCACGTAGTACGACGCCCTGTTTGGCTACAGCGACCAGACACAAAGATGCTTATTACACAGTCGGTAGTCTGCGTAGTGTGTAGTGGGACTTGCAACCCCATTCTAATAACCTAATGTACGACACCTAAACCCATTCGAAATACACCTCGTGATCCCCAGTCCACTTGACCCGGTCATCTGTGTTCACCGTAAGTCTAACCTGTAACCGTAGACCTGTAAACATTTCTCGCTTCTATATACGTTGTAGTTGATTAAACACGTATACGTAGTTACGTATGTATAGTGCACAAACATCATTCTCCTTTCTTACCCAATGCATTGAACCCAATCTACACATACTCATAAATCTCGCATTAAAAAAACAGACATGTTGAGATATCTAGGATTTACTGGGGGCAGTCCGCGTGACAGTGCGATCGTTGACTCTCAGCAGAATGGCTTTCATCTATACTTGATAAACATCGCTCGAAGAACGTCCGATCAACAACAGGGATCATATATTTGGCGACAAGCCAGCAGATGACAACAACCATGGCTACCAAATTAGCCCCCCCCCCCCCCCCCCCCGCCTACTAAACCATGCCGTCTTAATGTGTAGCAATGGGTTAAGCAAGACTATCACCCCCAATGCGTAATCACATAGGTATGTCGTACCCACGTTATACGCAATGGCGTACAAAAACTTAGTTAGGCGCACGCCACCACGCACGTCTGTGGAACCGTCATTTGTAGAGTTACACCACCATAATGGTAGTAGTGGTACTACTAATAAGTATTCGTCGTTTATACGTTCCATGTTGATAGAAGTTCTTATTTGTAAACTACAAACAATCGGCTGAAGGAAGCTCTAGCCTACAAGGAATATCCTTAGCTGTACAAACGTGCTTGCGTAATCAAATTAGAACGGGTATTGATGAGTTGGGACACAGTCAGGTGAACGATGCTAGATGCTTTACGGGGGCCGCGTCGATATCGACTCGAAGTATGCATGATATGTCGTCAAATATGAGTGATCGTCCCTGGGTGGTCTCAGGCGGGCAGAAGGGTTGTCGGTTGCCGTAAGCCTCGAAGCCAGGAGGGTCGCAAGAACTTGTACGGCCGTTTGATCATCAGCCAATTGGATTACGAATTCTAAGACGTTCGAGCCACTTCGTCAGAGAACTAGACGTCATCGACTCGCAGCGTGTTACGCTTAGAAGAAGTCTAGGGCGAACACGCCCCAAACGAGAACACATTCATCCACGTTCAGACGGGCATTCGGCGTCGTGCCACTGTGGTCGTGATGTGAGCTAGTGAGCTTTGTGCCTGCCAGGGATGGTCACATCGGACTATGTGATTAGGTGAGTAATGGCCACTGTGCCGCTGTTTTCCGGAATGTAATTTTATAGCACTGCGATCGGCTGCTGACAATTCGCGGTAATGTCGCCGATCTTAGATGCACATTTATGGTCAAAAGATATAGACGCTATCGTCAGTGTTAGCTAATCGACATCCGAGCCAACACAGCTAGCTGCAAAATCGGGATTCAGTTCGGGAAAGCAGTTACTGTAACACTATAAAGGCACAAAGAGAGCCGATGACCGAGTAGGCGAATGAACGCCCGCAAATAAAGACCCGACGCGATCTGTTGGAATCGCCGCAGGGCTGAAGTTCAACCATTAGGGCGATCGCATTGTGCAAGAACAGAACATCCTCTCTGAGTCGATTTCGATGTCGTAGCGGTCCTCCCCGCCTCCTGCAAACCCCGCCCGGCGCGCCGAACACCCCACCCCCCAAAGCCCCAAACCCGTACACACAAAGACGCGGAGGTGCTCCACTGATGTTCCGTGATTATAGCCGCCTGTCCAAGTGGGATCGCTTAAGGGACGGGCGACACTGCTTCCGGAATGACGTGTTCTCACTCCCTAAGGCGCTATTAGTTCGTAGGCTACAAACGTCGACGACGACTGCAGCGGCTGCAGATGGGCCGCGACGCCGTCAAGATCTATTCCCCCCGCTTTTGCTCATCCCCATTATCTCTCCATCTTTCCCCCTCGCTGGGCCTCTCTCTGTGTGTTTCTCTCTCGCTCTCTCTCTCTCTTGGACTCCTCTTTTCTTGCACGCATTACGCTCGACATTGACGGTCGATTATTTGGCTGTGCTCGAAGGAGAAATCCTGCGAGAGCCAACTGTACGCGTCCCGCAGTCGCCATGTCGTACGGTGTGTGAACGCCACACGCAGACACACAGGCGATCATGTACACAACGCTAGTATATAGGCCCCCCTTCGCCGTCCACAAACGCGCTGGTCCGGCCAGCCGTTTCCGAGCTCGGGCCTCAGTTACAGTCTTACATGAAGGCAACAGAGGGCTGACTTTGCCCGGAGAGCAGCCAAGCACTTGGCTGGCTAAACCCCCGAGCCTAACGTTAGCTATTGCCGTCTTTGACACGACCGACAACAACAACAACAATAGCAACGACAACGACGGCAACAAGAATACTTCCCGCTTTCTTATGCTTGTAGCCATCTACTGCCCTGCTGGGGATAATACCCCATCAGCTACCCCATCTACTGCCCTACTGGGGGCAGGTTCCCACCAGCTACCTCAGCATTAGATGGCTGTCGAGCAGACGACGACGATGACAAGCGAATAATATGCAAATAGGCTTTTCCATTATTTCCCGCCACTTGCCTGGCCCATTGCCGTGTCCTTTTCGAGAGGCCCGAGGCTGGTTCCTACCTACAGGCACAGAAACTGCTGAGATCTCTAATACGTCCCTGTACGAACAGTTTATCATACTCTGTCTGGTTCGGTAAGAATCGCGTTATTCTGTCCTCCTCAGAAGCTTAGGCACTGTACGGCTTTTTTGCCATACTAAAATTTAACCGAATGACTTAGCTTAAATGGTCATAATTTCTTTAGTTTAAATTATATCTATACGTCATTTCTTTGTACACTCAGGGCAACTAGACGCAAATTGTCATCTTTCTTAAGGACCAAGTGCAATTTCAGAGGAAGCAGTATCCCAGCACGTCATATGCGCTCTCTCGTTTGAGATAATACCTTTAGTCGGGAAATCAGAAACCAGACAAATCTCGTAATTCTATTGGGACGTTTGCTTATACCATTTATAGATGAGGCATCTCTGTTGTAGACTAAGAACTAAAAACGTGATTGATTAGAACCTTGTATTGATGGTTCCCATACTGATCTTGTCTAATGACTGTTACGCTGTACGAGGTAAAACTGTTCGACTGGCTGTTGGCGATTTACTCATATGAATTAGCAATTTGCCAAATATTGGCCAAGCCATTTAAGTTTTTTTAAAGCCAAATATCGGTGAAGTAATTTTAGAAACAACTTTCTTTGCCGCGACGATGTTCGGCAGGACGACGTTCGGTTGAACAAGAACTTACACATTTTCGCAGACGTGACAAGCATTTTAAGTAGCGAGATATCTAGGCAGATCAGCCGTGCGTATACAGAGAGGGCTTTTCGTGCTCGTCGGTGATAATCGCTGGATAGTTGTGAAGCCAGCAGATACAATAGGGCCGAATAGCAGATGTTTTCAGTGGGAGGAACGTTCTGAACAATCCATACGACGAGATGCGCCAAGCATATCCGCCGCACCTATCCGTTCATCCATCACTCTCGGGCGTAGGCGTGCGCACGCGTGAAGATACGCCACCACTGCTACGCGATATGGGTTTGATGAGCCCATTAGGCACAACTAATTAAAACAATTGTAAAATGTCTGCATTCGTAGTCGTCGTCGTCGCTGTTTTCTTGCCGAACCCCCGAGAGGCAGGCTGGCCGGCGCACAGCGTTTGTTGTAGCGATGGTTGTTGTTGTAGTTCTTTTCGTCATCTCTCTAAGGGGCCCCAGCACAGTCGTAGATGGCGGGCACGACTCGACCCATGCTGGTACTTTGGTTGGTTGTTGTTGTCCGCTATTCTGTTCGTCATTGTTTGCTAGTTCCTGCACACCATCAGCCAAGCTGCAATTCTACCCCCCCCCTCCACTTCCATTCCTCCTACCTTACATCCATGCACGCTACACCATGCCTGTGACCCCATATCCAGCCCTGCTACCCCATCGCCAGCCCTGCTAACCCATGGCCAGCCCTGCTAACTCATGGCCAGCCCTGCTAACCCATGCCAAGCCCTGCTAACCCATGCCCAGCCCTGCTTACCTATGTCCAGTCTTGGTACCTCATGTCCAGCCCTGCTACCCTATGTCAAGCCCTGCTATCCCGGGTTCAGCCCTGCTGCCCCATGTCTAGCGCTGCTACCTCCATGTCTAGCCCTGCTACCCCCATGTGTAACCCTTCTACCCCCATGTGTAGCCCTTCTACCCCAATGTTCAGCTTTGCTACCTCATGCTTACCCCAGCCAACCCCATATTCACCCCCAGCCACTCCAGCCAACCCCATATTCACCCCCAGCTACCCCAGCCAGCCCCATATTCATCCTTAGCCGCCCATCCACACCCCAGCCATGCTGTTTGCAATCGTGCTACCTCATCTTCACCGAGACCGCCCTATGCGTACCTCTGCCAGTTCCGCCCCCACCGGCAAACCTCACCTTCGGCCAAGTAACCTCCTCGTCTTCTTCCTATCTCTCCAAGTGCTTATGAGGCTTAGCGCTGCAAAATATATATCGCAGTTTTCATATGCGTGCGTGTTGCGCTGCCGCTGACATCGCCGCCAAGTGACCGTAGGCTCTCGCTTTTGCTTATGCGGCCGCTACGGCCATCACTGGTCAGTACAACCCCTACTCCGCTCCCTTTAATCCTCGCTGTCTCTCTTTCTCGGTTTCTTGGCAGCAGCAGCAACAGCAGCCGGAGCAGTAACTTTCTCTAGAGATCGCCGTTGTTGTTGTTGTTGTCGGCGGCGGTCCATCGCTGCATCGAGCCAGCCATTCGCGGTTTCTCAACCAGCCAGTCAGTCGACCGACGTTAGAACGCACCGCAACGTTTTGAGTACGTCGTTCTTATCTTTTGCCGTCTTTCTTTCCTGCTCTCTACCCGCCTCTATCTCTCTACCCGCCTCGTTCTCTGTCTATTTCTCTCTCTCGGTATTAGTCTGTTTTTCTCCCTCCTTCCCTACTTCTTACCACCGTGTCTTTCTTCACTACTGCTGCTGTTGCTGTTGAAACATTTGCGACATACTGACACACGCGTGTCCGCTCGATTCCCCACTATTCCCTCGCTACGCTACCCCCGCCTCCCGGCCCCCGCGCGTCGACCGCCGGTTGACTGCTCCCATCCCGCATGGTTTTGTTTCCCGACCTTTTCGTCTTCGTCGTTTTCTTCTTCTTCTTTTCCTTCCTCACTCGTCTTCTGAGTCGCAGCCGTCTCCTCCTCCCCTTCATCCTCATCGTCTGTTTTTTTCCTCGCCTAGTTCCTGTTCGTGTGGACGACCGCCGATGCCAGAGCAGATCCCACACGAGGCACGAGGGCACGAGTCCTTCTCAAATGCCGAGCCTCGATCTGCTTTGCGGCAGCGACTGGTGGCCGCTGCTGCTGCTGCTTGGAGTCGTCCCGATGGGCCTGCTCTGCCACGGCTCTTGTTCTCTGCCAAGCGTCCCTTGATCGGTTCGTTGACGCGGTCCATTCTCTCGCTTATAGCCCTGCTGCGGCTAGTGCTGGAGCCTCTCGTTTTGTTTCTTTCTCTCCCTCCCTCTATATATATATATATATATATATCTCACTTTCCCTCTCTCGCTGTATTTCTGCTTTATTTCTCTTGCCCACAGCACTGTTTTCTCCCACAGCACTGAGCCTCCGTTAAATATCTTCCGTCCGTTACTTTTTCGTTCTCGATTTCGTTTTTTCTCATTCTTACGCCATGATCTGCCGTCCCTCCGTCTACCGGACATGTCAAGACCCCTATCTTGCCCCCCCCCCCCCAGCCCCCGTTTCTTTCTTTGTCTCTCCCCGCACGCAGTAAACCCAACCAACGAACCATGACGCACGACGAGCCGAGCGAGCCGAACGAAAAAACCTCTCCTCTCTATTCCTCTGTTGTTTGCCGTTGCCGCCTGTGTTCTTTGCCCGTCTCTCGGCGTTCGCCCTCATCATCCCCCCCCCCCGCCCCCCTGCTTCTTCTCCTCTCTTCTTCTTCATGCTCTTGCTCTTCCCACGGGGATCGTCACCAGCAGCCAGCATGACGTCCACCGCCTGATTGCCATATATATATATATATACACCCACACACACATGCACGTATGCCTTGCGTCGCGTTTATAATTCACACAATACTTGTGATCCTTCGCTTGGAGCTTGTTTGTTGCAACAGCAGCCAGCAGGCGCAATGATGGTCTTGCTTTTGCTACTCTGCCACTAGCTGCAACAACCCCTGTTGCTACCGCCGCAATAGCAGCAGCGGCAGCAAACCCACCACCCCCGTGCAGCCACCCCCGCAGCACCACCACCACCACCACCATTACCAATGGTAGCAGTAGTAGAGGGTTCGTTAGCAACGAACGAATACTGCGGCAGTGGCGATGGAGGCGACGCCCGCCCGATCGACCCACCGACCACCCCGATTACGTCGGCAACGGATGAACGTATTATCAACACCGGCGTGGTCGTAGCTTTTTCTGCTGCTGCTGCTGCTACGAATGTTGCTGCCGCTGCAGCCGTCGCGACTAACGTTGTCCTTGCCGTGTAATGCCGTTTCTCGTCGGTTTCCGCTACGAATACTACCCTCGGAATACTACCCCGAGCTCTCTCCCCTACGAGCCTCCGGAGTACACTACTAGCCCCGGACTCCAACGACCGGTGTTGTTGCTGCTGCTGCTGCTAATATTGCTGTTGCTGTTGGTGATGGTATACTGCCGTTTTAACTGCTCCCTGGCGTGTCCGCTTGGCATTGTTGCCGCTTCTGTGTCGTTGTTGTTGTTGTTGTAACAAAAACGCGTTGCTGGCATTGTTGTCGATTTTGTTAGCATTGTTGTTGTTGTTTTCGCTGTTGTTGTTATTAACGTTGTTGTCGTCGCTGTCCTTGTTGTCATCGTTGTTGTTGTATTTGTTGGCGTAGTTGTTATTGACCAGTAATATTATTTGTGTGCGCACAGGATCAGGGGGCCTCGGGGGAAGCTCCTCCCAGCTAGGTAGCTGCTGCTGTCGGTGTTGTTGTTGTTGTTGTTGGTATTGTTATTGCTGTTGTCATTGTCGTCGTCGTTGCTGCTGCTGTTGTTGCAGTTACCCTCTCTATCCATGCGGCCATTCCACACGACCTTTCCTGGCTGCTGGAAATTTACGCCGACTCATCACCGATCCATACGATCCTGCAACAACCGTCGTTTTGGCGTTTGTATCGGTCACTGTCGGTACCAAAGCACAAGTAGATTAGGTTTAATAAAACATTTAAACACTGATTAAAAATTCCCAACGTAAGACGGATGGAATGTAGAAGTCGGCGGTATATATATGTATATATATATATATATATATATATATATATACGTATGTGTACTTAGTCATGCTCAGTAATCTTGAATTAAAACCAGCTAGTAAACGATGATAGATGATATAAGCAACCAATGAACGGAATCTTTGTACGTAGTATACTAACTACTTCGCTTACCTATATGGAGTTTGCTTTTGCGTTATTTGTGTTTCTGTGCTGTAGCGCGACACCCTACCTACTAAGCCTTTGCACACAAATGCACACCACCTGACGACGGTATGGAAGGGAGGCGACGAACGCAAAATATTCCGAGGAGCTAGATCGGCACGAAGACGTAGGATAGGAGACAGGCCCCGACATCATCAAACCGCGCGCAAGACACAAGCACAAGCGGGGCCTACCTAGTCATTGGAGTGGTGGCGGCGGCGGCGGCGGCGGGGAAAGGCGAATCGCGGGCTCCAATGAGAAATCTAATAAAAATGATAATGTACTACTCGGTTTCTCGCTGAGTCGGAACGAACGTCGAGAAGAGCGAGCACGACGGTGTGTCCTCAAACTGCTCGATGGAAGAACGATGAGATGAGTATGGATGATCGAGAGGCGATTCGGTGCCTGCCGCCACCTGCCCTCGTAATAATAAGTGCTGGCCCCAGTGACGGTCGCGCTGGGGCCAGCACTTATTATAGCGCTACGACTAAGAAAGAACTGCTTAGTTGTACGTAGACAGGGTTGTAGTTCTAGCAGTCTAGTTGTAGTGCAGGCTGCTCTGCTGCCTACCTGTAGCCCTGTGAGGTGTTCGTATCGTCTTGTCTCGTCTCATCATAGTACAGAGGCGACCAAAAAAAGAGTGTCAGTCATTCTCAACGACAGCAGACAGCTGGGGCCAGTCGTACCGCCTGTTAACGGGAGCACCAGTGGGTTTGTTTATCCTTCTAACTATTTTTCTTTAACTACTGTTTGCGATTCTAATCTGTGTCTCCTTTTTGTCCATTTCTCCGTCCACAATGTATTACCGTACAGCAGCTTCTTCGACATGTCACCTTAGTACAGGACAAGTAGGAAAAGAGGACCGGCTACGAGCAGAGGTCGTAGTGTTCTCGGAGCACCTGTCCTGTTACCTACTGCTGGGCGAGCGCGTCAGCTCAGGTTAATGGGTGATCGCCTATGGTATGCCGAATTGGCACGCCGTGTGTTGCCGTAACGTTCCGGCAGGGGCGGAAGTGGTTATAATATTGGCAATGCATCTATTCTGATATTGCAGGATATCACTCCTGCTTGCATCAGGGATGAGCAGATCTACGGTGGCTACAGTGGGTTTCATTATGTTCAGTGTGGTCTTTTATGAAGCAACCGTCGTTGCATTAAACGATGCCCGTTGTTCTCGTCTGTTTAGTGACGCCGTCGAGCCCGGTGGCGTGGTGCATTCGTCTGCGCCTCGCGACTGGAGGAGACACATAGGTGCGCGGGTTCGAGCCCCACCGTTGCACATTTGTATTTATGGGGGTCCGTCTATGAAGCAATGCGAAAAGCAGTCCCATGGACGTTAAATCTTGACTGAGAGTCAGCCTAGAAAGTAAGTTTAGTCACGTAGATGGACTTCGACTATTGTCCACTGTGGCTAAACGACAAGGAAGAGCCTGTGACTTCTGGTCCATAGCATACCTGCTCAGCACAGCCTCGTCCTGGTATAGAGGTAATTGCTTGCCCCAATTGCTTAGCAAGAATGTATTTATCACTTCATTAAACATTCCAATAATGCGAATAGATAAGGTTTGATTCGTTTAGCATCAGTAGCCGGTGGTTCGGAGGCCAACATTCGGGTCCGACTGAGCGGTTACGATTACATTAATTCAATGGAATACAACGTCATAGAATCAAAATATTAGCTAAACCGCTGGTATAGATACAACAAAGCCAGTTGTCGTGATCGTCGGTCATTACCTCAAAAAAACTCGATAAGCCAGACGCGCTGGGTTACATGCACGTTTTTTTCTTTCAAGCAGTTTCTTACCCTTTTCTCCGAGGAAGTTCAAAACGAACAAGAAGTCATCGGATCAGGCAGATTACACAGCAGTGCCTTTATAGACGCTAGACATCGAATCACATCATTGAACATCAAACAGCAGTGTATGATAAATAATGATAATATAACAATAAACAAGACAACAATATATGTTGTTCTTAATTTTAAATAACAGTCTTACAAAAATGTATCAACTAAAAAATGGTGCGAACACCATCGCTATGCGCGGTCGATGTACGATCGGCGCAAGTCCCCCATCGCGGTGAGCCGCTCGACTTCAACAACCTTCGCGTCAGGGGGTCGCGGCTGGCCGAGGTTGAGTCAGCAACAGTAGCCGCCGCAGCGGTGGCAGTGGCGGCGGCGGCTGCAGGCGGATGTTGTTGTTGTGGTGGTGTTCAAGAACCTGAGACGGCCGTCCTCTCGCTCCACGCGGCTCCGCTCTGCATCCTCTGCTCTGAGTCAGGATTGGATTCTGCACCATCTGTTGTTCGTGGTGTTGTTGGCGAATTGAAGTGCTTGCTGCACAACAACGACGACGACGACGACGACATCTACCACCACCACCACCACAAGCACCCCACAACAAGAACCCCACAACGAGCACCACAAGAACCCCACAACACGCATTGGGCAACTTTCCCAATCGTAGCGACCGACCACAGAAGCGGCGGTGTACATAGTTGTGGTACGCTGCAAAATTGAAGAGTCGTGGTAGTGAGCAAGTGCCACCACCAGTCAGTTCGTCAGTCGTCAGGCAATCGGTGACAACAGCCGTTGCTGGTGGCAAATCAGTTTTTCCTAGGTTGCATCGTCGTTGTGGCGATTCTTATCCCTGATTCTTAGTTTTGCCTTGGCGTCCTTGGGCGTGTAGCGAGCGGTGCAGTCAGTGCTCGTCAGCCCACACTTTGGCGAAATCAACCCAAACCCATACCCGTTGGCCGCTTTATCGCGCCTCCCCTTCCTTCGATTCGAACGGAGAAACGAAGAACGCCTGGTTCTACGTTGCTGTTGTGTAATCATCGTCATCGTCGTCGTCGTTGTCGTCGTCGCCGTTGTGGTGGTGGTTATTCTGTTTCTCCTTGGTCCTCTTTTTGGCAGTCGTCGTCTTTTGTTCGTTGTTGCTTGGTTACGTCCCGCTACACGTACCGATCGGCCCCGAGCAGTCGGCGGCATGGACCTCCATCTGCAAGCCATATTCTCGGGCCAGCCGCTGTTCGGGGGGCCGACAGCCCAGTTCCAGCTACCCCCGCAGGCTGGGAGCCTAACTGGAATAGGTCAACAAGCGACGCCGCCCGGCGGCCATGAAGGTCCCCACAACGTGTTCCGGGGCGGTGGTGGTGGTGGTGGTGGAGGTGTTAACGCTAGTAGTGGTGGTGGTGGTGGACCACTCGAGCCATTGGCGCTCGAAGATCCAGGTGAGCTTTGCTTCTTGTCCTTTTTTCCCTCTGTATTTATCTCTCTCTCTCTCTCTTTTCTCCTTTTCATCGGCCTCTTCCTCCTCTAGTTGGTTCGTTCTTTGCCTCGACTTGACTCATCTGTGCCGTATATATATTTAGATATATGTAGCACGTGCATACGAATATATATATATATACGTGCTAGGCTGCTGCTGCTTCTCGGCCCATCCCGGCTGGGCACATCAGGGCACCGCCTCTCAGTGCCCCTTCTCCCTCGGAGATGAATAATATACCAGTCAGTTAGTCTACCTTTTCGGATTCCGGCACACCTCATCCCCAGCCAGAGCCCTGCCTGACGGTCGCTGGCGACGCCCAGTCATGGCGACCGTCAGTTCGTCCAGCGGGTAGGTTGTCTGCTTTCCGCCGGCCTCTCTGCTTTCCTACCGATCTGACGTATCACCGTCGTGCACATTTATATGCTGTACTGCAGAAAGAAAACGTCGCCGAGATGGTTGGGTTGGTTGACTGTCTGGCTGGCTGTTCTTCCCATCTAGGCGCTCGTTTGGCTGAACCGCATTCATACACGTACAGAATATAGGGCTCAAACGTATACGCTCCTCTACATTCATGTTTCTCTCAGTTTCGTCATCCGTAGCAGTCGGCTCGACTCGGTCTCTGAGCAAGAGCCCACTACTCTCCTCACGAGCAGGAGTTCTACCGGCCCTTTCGCGTAGCGTTGCCACGCCGGTGTCCATTGGATTCGTTTATCATTCCTTCTAGTTGTCTATGCTTCACAGACACGCCGCCGACACTCTAAAACGCCTGACATGAGTATGTAGATGGGCTGACGGCTTGACGAAGTCATCGTCAGTAGACATAAGGTCTAGTTAGCTGTATGTTTTCTGCGCGCATGGCCGAGAAAACCGGACGCAATGGCTTCAGCATTGTCCTTAGTGCCGTGCTTGCGTATGGAAGGGTCTGTAGCAGGGTTCTGCAGCGTGATGTAAGCCCAGCTAAAGTATATCTTGGAAACCAGATTGGCTTACCATATTCTTTCTATCTCTCTCTTATTGTGGCCGGCGACACATGCATGCGAAGGATCTCTGTCCTCGACACTAAAGACTCTAACAGTACCTAGATTTTTCACCGAGGGGTGGAAATTTGCATGTATCGAATGTCGAACGGAACAACTTTTTAGCAGAAATTGAATCTACTTCCAGCATTACTAACGATCTACAAACGTGTTGGAGTATGACAGTAGAGTCTAAAAACTACACACTGAATGTATTTGGCCGATAGTATCGTAAACGCGTATTGAATGCGCAGGTAAATATATATATATATATATATATATATATATATATACAAGTAACGCAACAACGAGCGCATATATTTTCGTTCTGTGAAAAACGTTTTTATTTTATTGCTAAAATGAAAACATACACAAACATACTATATTTTATCAATAGGCTTTTCAGAGGGAGAGTGGTAAAAATAACCGTTAAATCTAGACATATACTGGAAAGGGAGGCTTAGGCTTTTGTAATTACTGCTTGATCATGGAGCAAATATATTTTTTCCATAATCCGTATGGGCTTATCTGCCCAATATAAGTGTTTGCTAGAAAATTATTTTTTTTTAAATTAGTATAACTAGCTTATTTATATATATATATATATATATATATCTTAGTAAACACGGGGCTCGTTATCGTTTAGGGTGATTTAAACTAAAATAGGATTAAATCATTACCCTTTCTGAGAAGGTGAGTATTCTAATGCTGTGCTAAATGTTTATCGTCGTGCCCCGCGCGTTGCTCGTTGGATGGTGACGATGGCTTGACTACTCGGTGGGTGACAGGTGGTACCGAGGAGAACCAAGACCCTCCCTCGGTCAACGACAGTCCGGCTCGAAAGCGAAGGCCGCTTGAGGACCCGCGCGAGGGCAGCCGCTCGCTGAGACTGAGTATCAACGCTCGTGAACGACGAAGGATGCATGACCTCAATGACGCTTTGGACGAATTACGCTCTGTGATACCCTACGCTCACTCACCCTCAGTGCGAAAGCTGTCGAAGATCGCCACACTTCTGCTCGCCAAAAACTACATCCTCATGCAGACGAAGGCGTTGGACGAGCTGCGGCGCATCGTTGCCTATCAGAGCGGCCTCGGCGGCCTGCCACTCCCGCCCGGCATCGGAACGCCGGACATGGGCATGGCGGACAACGGCGACGACACCAGCCCGGTGGAACGGGGCGTTGACGAACACAGCTCGTGATGAGATGCGGTTAGACGATCCTGCAGGATTCCCCTGCGCGAGGGAGGCGTAGAAGTGCCGCTCGCCTTCGGATGGACGCCTGTCGTGTTCCGGAATCGTCGTCCTATGTGTTGTCAATCGTCGACCGGTCGTTGCGTACACAACGACGCGAGAAGTAAACCAGTAATAGTAACACGATAGAAGGATAAAATGAAGAGAGACAAAAGAAGATATATATATACATATATAGAAAGAGAGAGAGAGAGAGAGAGGTGGAGAAAGGGAGAGATAAAAAGGCACTGAAAGACGCCTAAGTTCAAGTCTGCAGTCCTTAGCTTTACCGGCCGGAATGTTACACCGGTCGGCTGTCCTTTTGGACAATCTACATACCCATTTAACGCACCGCTCGTAGAGATGACTTTTAGCCTGTACTATACACAGGTTCGGGCGGCCGAAACAACGACAAGAGAGAGAGGTGAACGCAAAATATCGCAGCATCGGAGGGCAACCTATTTACTCCTCCGCTAGGTAGATCAACAAAAGGTAATAGTCTAAAAGCTTTAACCGGTCGTCGACAGTTGACAGTTGTTTGGCTGGAAACTGCACCGACTGGTCTTAGAGAGACCTTTTTCCCCACCTGATATATGCTTCCCCAGGGGAAGGCAGACGACTCCGTGTTCCATTTCCACAGTCAAATGGGGGATGTGTTTTCCCTGAAACGTGTATGCCTATCCAATATCAATACGTTTGACCGTCGTGGACATGTCGTCCTAAGCATCCGAGATACCCAATTTCCCGGTCAGTGGTCATTACGTTCCAAAGGAAAAAACTTGGTGCTTTTGTTTTCATTGAATTTGTCGAAAAACAGTAGTAGTAGTAGTAGCTCTGTACGGGTGAGTGACCGTTGGCCGTGAGCAGGACGCTGTTACATACAATTGCACATATGCCAAAGCGCTATGACTGAATTAGAGATCGATCTCGTTTTTCAACTATAGTTGGCGTGCCTCTGTTACGTACCGCACAGCCAGCGGTTTCCGGCGAGGAAGGACTCATGCATCTATTGATCGATGTGATGACATGCAGAACTAAATTTGGCGGCCAGCTTTGCAGAGAGAGAGAGACAATCTTTTTTGGTTGTGTGACGCTATGCGCTACGGTTACGTTATCGGTGGAAACCTACCTGTTGGATGTGCGGACGACTCATTACAGCTCAGCTTCGTCCACAACTTTGCGCTTTGGTAACGTATAGCTTTAAATGGGGAGAAGCCCTAGCCAAACTAGGTGGGGACCGCCTACGGGTGGCCCAACTGAATAGTGGCAGGCCTATCCCTCACATACGATATCTCGTCATACCGAGCACAAACTCAGTGCTGGAAATATACATATTGTTCATAAGTCTATACACTGTAGCGAGAAAATCACTATTATACAACAAACATGAGTAGCTGGTGTCGTACGGCGTGTATGTGCCTAAAAATAAAATGTGGCTTTTTATGAGCCGAAAATGTTTTGTGCTTGCTTTAAAAACGTGTACGCATGCTTATTACGCGATATATATATATATATATATATATATATATATATATATATATATATATATAAGAAGAACATATAATATCGCGCAGAAGATGCGACATGGTCGTTCAGAAAATAATTCGCGAAAAAGGAAGTTCTTTTTTTACCCTTCGCGTCTAATGTCTCAAAATGATAATCCTACGACCAATCACAGCGCTAACCAAACTAACACATTCAAATGCCGACCATTTTGGTACCCAATGCGTGGTAATGCGAGCCATGATTGCGGAGTAATCGAGATTGAGTGCATGCATAAGTGACCTACCCCATCATATAAAGCACTCTAGGTCATTTATGCATGCACTCAATCTCGACATGCCCTCCGAAAAATCCCGCGGATTCTCTTCTTAATTTGTTGTAAACTCTCTTCTAAGCGACCATGGCGCATCTTCTAACCGGCGTTATAAGTTCTTCGGAAGAAGCAGAATTTTTGCTTAGTTTCTGTATGGGAGGGCTAGTAATCTAGTTTGTCTCGCAATTGCTTTTGTCATGCTCCTATGTCGGGCAAACCCACCAGAGTCATAAAATGTAGTATTTTCACTCTCACTCCGAAACAAGACTTCTCAGAAATCATGTTCCATTGGAAAAAAAGATTTGCTTTAACGAGCTCCAGAATTCCAGAATTATATAAATTATGAAAAATTTGCAAAACACCCTGTGTAACTGGTAATCTCAGGCACAAGCCGGCACCAATCGGGCCGTAGCGTCGTCTAGCAAGACAACAAGCGATGAACTCGTGAATGCATTCAACCAGGCACCTAAATATTTGGCCAAGACGGCCTTTAGCCTGGCTTTGCCCACCTAGTGGGAGTGTGCTGGGTTCTCAAAGACTCCCTTGTAAGGATATATATATTGAGTAAGGACCTTTAAAGGGCACTCACTCCAGCCACGGAAGAGAGAAGAGAGAAGAGTACCTATGAGAGAGAGGCTCTCTCTCAACGTTCGACGGGGCAACGCTGCAGCAGTTTCAAGTACCTCGCTGAGGTAAGCTGTGCCCGCTGGGTTAGAGAAGTTGACGCGTAACAGGTGTATACGTTCATAAGGCGCATCCACTATCCTGCATCCACTTCGTTAATCTTAACCATATGTAGAATATGATGTATATACATTTATCCAGTAAGTATAACCGAGCTAACACCAAAATAGCTGGCGCTGATAGACATAGCTCCTTATTTGGTGCATACGAGACCGCAACACATACAGCGACACTTATCGCAAGGATGACGTAACTCAGTCCGGTGGCACAGTTTGAGGTGGAACCCGTAGGCAAAGAAGCAATTATTATGTGTAATAATTATGTGTAAATGCTATGAGCTCTGGGTTCGATCCTGACACACACAAAATGTCCCCTGTGTGACCTGTAGCTCTTAATATAGGTAAGTTTTTGTTTTGATACTTGATGAATACCGCTTAACCACTATTTTGTAGGCAGTAATTATTACCGTATAAAAGTAGCACTGCCTTAGCACGCTGCGAGAGACAACAGCTGTCTCTTTGTCTGGCTTTGGTTCCGAGGGTTCTATTTATAAATTTATTTCATTCTTGTTGTTTCGTTCATGCTTTTAAATCTAAAATACTTTCAGGGCACTAAATTTTTGACGGCCATCAGTGGCGACTTAACCTCCACATGTTCCACACAGAAACAGCTTATGTATTGGAGCCGAGCGTCAGAAATATGGAAAATTATGGGCTGTCTCGTTGTCTAGAAGATGGCATAGCTTTAAGCCACCTTCTCTCTGTTTGAAGTGTTCCAAGCAGCTCGGTTCATGACTCGACCTTGAGCTGTCAAGGTTCTTTCTCGCTATGTTCATGTCATTTTAGCCTCCTAATTATGCTGATACAGGTTTTTTTCTTCAAACGACCAAGATTAAGTCGTAACTCTGACTCTAAATTTTGCGTCTTTCTTTGTTCACGGATCATATTATTTACGCCATCGTTTATCAATAATTTAGGTAGAAAACTAAACTGGCTTACGAAATCAAAAGGGACGCTAGGTATTCTGTTTATTACTACTATTTGTTTTGGATGTGGGAAGTTTCAGAAAACGCATAATGCATATGCGTTACTGGCAGCTAGCAATAAACAATGTGGGACCCACAATCCAACTAAACTGGTGGGGTTCTTCCCCACCAACACAGGCTCGGAATTGCACGGCAATACATTTTAGCTCTCGCACTTCAATCAACGACCACCGAACGGCATCGATCTTGCAGAAGTCACGTCTTCATTTTGACCATGTGGGTCTGAAAGTCTGAAATGGACCATGCCAAATCATAAGTTGGGTGGTGTAATAGTAGAGCTTCCTACGATGGCAGCCGTCACAACCACGCATTGAGGCCGGGAATCAGGAACCGGGTCAGCGGCCACGCCGAGCTCGCTCTTACTCGCCTTGCCAGGCAGCTAGGGTGGCCGCCCGGAGCGTCTCGCGACCCAGGCTCCCGTCTAGCAGTCATTCACTTCTTTCACTTCTCAGAGGTCCCAGGGGGTCATCCAAAGAAAAAAACGAAGAGAGCCTCGGTTGATGTCGTCCGTTGTCCGGCACTCATTCGGACTGCCCGAGTTCTGTACGCCGCGCAAAACGCCTACCGTGATACCTGTACTATGAGTACCGCAATACCATGCGTTTTGCAGTGCTAGGTCAGCCCAGACAGGGTACGCATACAACGTCGTGGACTCCGCCATGAATGAAGTGCGCCTCCGTTTAGCTTTGCCTCTCCCCCTCCACCTCGCGCAGGAAGGATCTTCGAGGTTTTATGCACTCTCTTAGTACATCAGGTAGACTGCCCCCGAGAGCCCAGTATTAAGCAGTACCCCTAGGTACTTCGCCTCCGTATTATTCTATACCAAGTGGCCCGCCAAGGCAATGTTAATCTTCCGTAGTACCCTCTTTCATAAGGCCTAGGACCGCACCCTGTGGCGCATTCTGTCACCTTCCACAGGGATCGGCCCTGGCAATCTGACAAGATTTTCGCAAGCCTATCAGAGAACTCCTTCCGCCGAGTCAGTGAACTCCTGTCAGCCTTTCGCCTTGCATATGACTAGAAGGGTCTTCGGCCGGTTTGTACTACCGCCTGGAGACCTCCGTTCGTGTTGCAGTCTACTGGGTCTCTTCTTAATCCACCTTTTCCTTCAGGTAACTATGCCTTCTCCGCTGTCTTGCCGGGCGTAAGTTAGTAGAGGCAGTGCGCAGAATGAAATTATAAAGGCACCGTTTTGCCTCTGTATTCATTGCTTCGAGATACGGTTTTATTTTTTAGGAATCCTCATTTTCCACATAAGGCAAATTGACAGCAATCATTTTGCATTTTGCGGCGTTTAGAAACAAATTTCTTTGCTGCGAGGTTATTTGCCACTTTACCAGGTAAGCGGTAATACATCTAGGACGTTCTGTTCCATATTCTGCAGAGATGGTCTTTGCTAGTAGTGCTTCATTGAGTAAATCACGAAGGTTTTTTGACCACCACACAGGCTTGAGCGGCGTGGATTGTTGCCTCCGCCCTGTCCTTCACAGCTACGCCAATCAGATGTGACTTTTTAGCTTTTTTGTTCTGAGGTCATTTTGACTACCTGGACTACCTAGGCCAGCTTTATATCTGCTAGGCTACCTGGACATAGCTGGATATTATCTGGGCTACCTTTGCCGCCAGTCACCTTGTAGTGGGCGCAGGCCGTTTACTCCAGAGCCTGAAGCTATCGTAAATGATTGTACTGCACCACCGTACAAGAAGGTTTGCGAACACGCCTTTACTTTCTTCTATAGTGGAAACCTGCATTGCTTTTATGTTCTTTGTAACATGTTCTTTCTCTGTTCCTATGAAGCGGGTGCTTATGCCCTAGCCAAGTCTTCTCTATGCTAGAATTGATGGCGGTACTATGTCAGAAGATATCAGCAAACGTACATGACAGTCGCCCTGCGTAAGCTGGTGCTCTGGTCGAGCCCGGTGGCGTGGTGGCATGCGTCTGCGCCTCGCGACCGGAGGAGACACATAGGTGCGCGGGTTCGAGCCCCACCGTTGCACATTTGTATTTGTGGGGGTCCGTTTGTGAAGCAATGCGAAAAGCAGTCCCATGGACGTTAAATCTTGGCTGAGAGTCAGCCCCTAAAGGAGCTTGTGCTCTGCGTAGCTCACCCGCTTGTATGCATTGCTTGGTCGTGGTCTACTGGCAATTGTATACGCAAAGCTGTTAAAGTAAAGTCCTTTGCTTCTGTGCATTGGTTGACAGGGTAGGTTTTAGCTGCTTGTCTTCTGCCTCAAGAGAGTTAGCATCAGTGCCGATACGAATAGCGGTTCCACCCATAGTGCGAGACCCTCGTTTCACTAACGTCGGTAAACGTCGTCATATGTGTGTGCTCTAATACCTTTCAGAATGAGTCTTATCAACTCGAGGGCTTGCTTGCGCGCCCGTGCAAGCAGCAATGGAAACGAATTTGTATGCGATGCAAAATAAAGTAAATAATGACAAGGCCGACCCCGATTCCTGCTGCCTGTTTTATTATTAAAAGGCAGAGCTCACACGAAAGGTTTTCCGTACACTTTAATAGTGCCGAGTTTGGATTACCGAACACGTTGTGTGAGCTCGCAGAACTTGCTGTTCTCCTATTACTTGGCTGCATTGCTTGCATGTCTAGATAATACGGGTTAAAGGATGAAGTTGCTGTTACTTCAAATACGGTATGTCATCGGGCTGAGGTAAAGGCTGGTTCTAATCATTGCGGCGGCGCTTCGGGTGTTGCCTCTATTTCAGGCAGGGACGTAGAGCTTGCGCTGCAGTGTCCTTAAAAACAGAGATCAACCAAGCATTGCCTGGTTCAGCTTCTACAAGGATAAGAGGAGCTAAGGGGCTTTTCGTCTGTGGGGTTCTATTGTTAGCGAGGAGTTTTGCAAATTTATTTCGGAAACATTTCAAATCGGTTTGGTAACATACACAATTTTGCACTTTTTTATTATTGAGATTTAGCATAGACTTATGTGACTAAACACAAAGTGGGCACCCCACAATAGGCGGAGGCCGTTGGGTAACACTGTCACATTTTACGGCTCGGTTTGGCGCACCTTTCAGAGATTAGATTGATATATATATATATATATATATATATATATATATATATGTATATATACTGGCCACTTCAAAAAATGTTTGTCAACGCAGACCAGCAGCAAATTGCATACGCATACGCGCTTGAATTTGCATGATATGCTTATTTGATTTGCAGAGTTTACAGATGAATGTATACGATTGAAGCGTTTTTGAAATGGCTAACTTGTTTTCTCTACTTACTTACCCGAATAGTAGCTCTCAAGTAGTCACCGTAAAATGTTGAGGCATTTCTGAACGTACAACATGCTAGCTCAGCAGAGTAATGGTCTCGAAAACTTTGCATTTATCGTGCAGGCCTCACGCTGCAATACATACTTTTGCCCTAAACGTATCCAAAATGGCACAACGTGCCTGAGCAGAATTTCTCCCTAAAGTAAGCGCGCTCGCAGAAGAGCAGACTTGTGTAGCTTGCGTTGACGTGACGCATGAGCAACGAAAATAATGAAAAACTGACACCACTAGTACTTGCTACAAGCAGCTACTGTCCCCAGCCAGAAGCACCCTCTAGCGGACACTTGGGCAAGCCAAACAAGAATTCCAAAAGCGAGCGCAAATATTTTGGGGACAGCCCAATTTATACATGTACAAATATATATATGGTATATATATAGTGTTCTTATTTATTTATGTATATATATATATATATATATTTATATATATATATATATATATATTTATATATATATATATGTATATATACGTCGTGTCGGTAGCCGGATACACTGCTTCTGCTGCAGCTGTTGTGGTGGTCGGGCGCTGTGAAGACATATGAGGAGACATTCAGAGGTAGCCAGCAGAAGAGAGGGTGCATGGAAGCGTGACACCAAACAAAGGGAAGATAAGAGAGACACAGACAGAGAGAGAGAGAGAGCGCGCGAGAGCTCAACGTAGCAAATGGTCTATACGTGTCGTGTAGTTTTTGTAAGGAAAAGGAATGCGCATGTGGGCTGCTTCGATGTATGCGCGCGCTTGCGTACGTTGTCGTTAGCGCCTGAGACAAAGGGGTGGTGTTTCTGTGTCTCTTCTATTGTGCGGGCTCCACTAGTAGGACTGCTGCTGATGCCACCCCCCCCCCCCCACACACAGCCAAGTGGCAGCTCCCAGTGCCAGAGGCAGATGTTTCTTTTTAGCTTGCTGTCGCTATTCGCTATACACGCAAACCATATTCCTATTCCCCCTCCTCATTTTCCTTTTCTTTTTCCTCTGGTTCCTCTGGTTCTTCTTTTTCTTCTTCCTCTTTTTCCTCTGCCTTCTTTCTTTGTCGTCTTCTACAAATGGACATACTGCATTAGAGAGACGAAAAATAGATTACGCCTGCTAGAGCAGCCAACGGAGCGTGGACCACTGTTTGTTGTGTCTGCGCGTTTCCATGCAGCATGTATACATCTAATATGTATATATATATATATATATATATATATATATATATATTTATAGGTTACATGTATATCTATACACAGCCAGAGACTAAGCAAACCTCGTACCTTGCTGCAGCTAACGCGAGACTGCTGCAGTGGCCACTCCTGTCGCTGGCGCAGTACAGCAATACGAACCAGGTGGCAGACGGGTGTATTGGGCCACCGCCTTACCGTGGTCCGTTTTCCAGACTGAAGAGCCGGACACACACCACCACGCATCTACACAGAGAGAGAATGCGCACCCCCTTTCTTCTCCCCTGCCCTTCTGAAACGGGATTGGGCCTTTGGGCAGGCAACGTAAGGGCCTTACCGCCGGATACCTCTAATACTACAGCTGCTCATACTACCACTTCGGCTACGGCTACAACTACCGCTAGAAGTAGTTGAAATCATACGGGTAAAATCAATACGTATAGTAGGTGACCCCCCCCGGGGAAGGGGGGTGACCAATAGTGAGTGAGTGAGTCGTTCTCGGGGGCCATGTTCGTGGGTCGGTAGGTGGACGTCCAGTAGTGGACGGTGGGAAGATCTTGAAGGGAGTTTGTTCGTTCCCTCGTTGCCTGCTTCGTTTGGTAGTTTTGCCCGAAGCGCCAGGATGGCAGCTCAAATGGCAGCCCATGCCGCGAGGTGTGAGTGAGTGTGGATGTGTGGGTGTCTGTGTGAAGAGAGCAGTCCACTGCGAGAGTACCAGACGGCGAGCATCATACAGGCCATCCTCGAAGAGGAAAAGCCAGGCTCCCAAAGGGGACGACGACATGTGAAAAGGCCGCACACAGGTACAGGCGGAACATGTAGAACCAAAATATCTATAGGAAGATCAGCAGCAGCAGCAACAACAACAGCAACAATAACAACAACATCAGCAATAACAACAACAGCAGCAGCAGCAACAACAACAACAGCAACGTCAATAGCGGTGACAGCAGCGGCTGCAGCTAAGGCTTCTGTTGCAAATAACTAGAGATTCATCTCCCCCCCACCCACACCCATACACGCACACATGTCCTGGAATAAACGCTAGGCTACAACCTGACAAATTGCATCGAGGGCTTCGGTGTACACAAACATGACAAAACCATCACCTCACAGCTACCGCAAACTGGTTTACGCCTGTCGCGCCCGTTTAACGCTCCAAAGCGACTGGGTATCGGTTATTACGTCAGCAGCAGCAACAGCAGAGCGTAGCCGGCGCTACAAGCTGTTGATTGAAGATGTTTCTATTCAATCGAAGCACACGAGTCGCTTGCTGCAAGAAATTGATATTGGCTCGGTTACAGCAAACAGGGGGGGGGGGGGGCAAGCCAAATAGGAATACGACGGATATTGGATCTGTTGACGGAATTCATCAACATCCATCCCACTAGGGTAGGCTGCGTCAACCTTCAAAAAGTGCGCTCACCTGAACGGGATCTGCCCGCTCTTGCGCGTTTTGACACGTTCTTGACACTGGCGCCTCACCACTTGGTTTTTCATTGCAATTACTAGTGTTTCCACTACGAGAATCAGTGTTTTAATCTTTTCGCCTTCCCCATTGTAGGTGGGCTGGCGGACCTTCTGCGGTATGTTCATGCTAAAACATCTCCGACACTGCGGAAGGAAGACGGCAACAGGACGTCATCATCATCATCATCGTCAGGACGAGCAGCAACAGCAGCAGGAGAAGTATTCAAAAGTGCTCCATCGTCGGTATCCTTATTTCGGCCACTGCTTGCTGAGCATACGCGGGCATACATGAGCGCACCTCATACGGCGGCACGGTGGCATAGCTTCACCTGTAGCGAGCCAGTGCGAGCGTCTTGTTGGCATAGGGCGAAAAGGAGGAGAAGAAAATCAGAAGAAAAAAGAAGCACAAGAAGAAGAAGAGAAGGAAAAGAAGAATGTCACTAGGAATATTTGGTCGCGGTTGAGCGCGGATGACGTGTGTGTATGCGTTGAGTCCACGCGCGGAGCCCCTTCGCCGGCATGCCATTGTCTCGTAGCCACGCTGCGCAGGTGGGCTGAAGGCTGTGGGGTGCAGGATGTGGGGAAGGGGGGGGGGCGACGTAGATTGACGTGGGTTGATCGCGAATGATGGCGGTGGCGGCGGCGGTGGCGGCGGCAGGATGTATAAGTGCCACGCAAGACACGCCAAGAAGACCTGGCACAGGACTCTGAAGAAGCAGGAGACGACGGAGGAGGAGGAGTAGGAAGTGGTAGTGGTGGTGGCTCTGTAAGATGGTTGTAAGTTGCGTTAGAGATCGGCCCAGGAGCGTCAGGAGCGGAGGAGGGAACGAGCCCATCGAGAGTGGGTTGCTGCTACTGCCTCGATATTATTAAAGGCTCCGGCAATGGGTTCTCCGTCGTGCGCCCTCAGGCACAGCTAGTGTTAGCGGTAGTGCTGCTGCTGCAGCTGCAGCTGCCACTTTGACTGGTCGGAGGGAGGAGACACAGAAAAGGATCTCGAAAGAGACAGGGAGAAAGAGAGAGAGAGAGAGAGAAAGATTTAGCTAGTGACAGAGGAAAAGAGCTGCTGGTGAGATAGAGAAATAGATAGAACAAGACACACAGGAAGAGAGAGGTATGGGGCGGGGGGAGAAGAAAAGGAAAGAGCGGCCTTCGGTGAATTTGCTGCGATTATAACCGCCGTATTTCCCATCGGGGCGCCGGCTTCTTTACGTCGAGCACCACCGTCGACGACGACTCGACGAGGCAGGCTGACGAATCGTCCACCTATAATACTTCTTCAAGCAATCTGAAGGGGTTCGGCTAGACAGGCGGTCCCTCTCACAACTCACTCTCTCTCTCTATATTTATATCTCTCTTTCCCTCTCAAAACGGAGCTGGGGCTTCGGACACGCAAAACGTGAGGTTCTAACCGCCATATATCTCTCTAATAGTACAGGTACGCGCTACTCTACTCAACTACGACCAGCACCATCTTGAACTCTGCGAACAAGCAGAGGGGGCGGGGGGGGGGGGGGCTACCTGCCTTAACTGCGGTACTGTTTGCCAAACACTTTACCGGTTTCTACCACTTCTCTCACGTTTATTCTCGCGGCCCTCTCTAACTCGAAGCAATTGCCGCACCCGTACGGGAAACTTTAGGTGTATGTCCAAAGTAATACTTATGTACTATATTTATATATATGTGTGTGTGTGTATTTATGTTTGTAGATATATATTCCACATAAGCTAAGCTAATATATATATATACGTAAAATGCACTTTTTCTCTCTTTATATATATATATATGGAGAGAGAGAGGGAGAAATCAAAAATGTGCATTTTACGTACAGACATGACATATGTAGTAAAAATACACCCTAAAAGCTGTACGATCCGGAGACGACGTGCTACGAAGATCAAATGTGCGCAATTTGATAAGCAGCAGAGACCAGCAACTGCTTCGAAAATCTAGGTTGATAATGCTAATGCTTGTACTTTGCACATGGGTTTCTACAGAAAGCCCTTTCCATCGGTTGGGTTGCAGGCAAAGTGTTGTAGTGCTGGCCACCTAAATTGCTAACCTAATCATGAGAATGATTAGGTTAATAGCACCTCTACTGCTTGTAGGTTTGGGCTCTTATCGTAACACATCAAACCCGTTACTACTACCATTCCGTAATAAAATGCTTGACGAAACCGTGGAATTGCTAGTATTCAGAATATTTATCTAAAATAAACGTTTTGTACCGCACGTTCGACGACCAGCAGAGTTAGTCGAAACAGACCTTTTCTAAACTCATGCAGCATATGTAGTATAAGCGTGCGAATCATTCAGCAGCTGTACTTTGCGGTCGCTCTAAAGAACTATTTTTGTTTCTCCTACATATTTCGCAGCTTGTGAAGTGTGGGTCGGCGCTTCGTTTACAGATGTGGATGAGCGCAATAAGCGCAAAAACCTAGTGAATTCGTTACGCACTTGTATCCACTTTCTACCAATACCGCACAGTGCACCTCGTTCCCTTCACATTCTTGCCGCTGACAGAGTCAAAGAGTACACACGAAACGAATGGCGAATTGTGACACTCGATTGCTGATCCGGAAAAATCATAAATGGAGCAGAAAAGGAAGAATGTGATGATCCAACCTAGGCTGCGATGGACGCCAGAACCTCGGGAATGAATGTGTGTGCGAAAAGGGTTACTGCGTCCGCATAACGTGCGCCCCAATGGTACTCCGGGACAGCAAACGGGAAATAATCAGACTTGTCGTCGGAAATAATTCTACCGAAGGTCCTAGTCGACCTACGGGGCGAGAAACAGCGCCAAAACGAAAGTAAGAGCTGTAAGCAGTTGCAACAGCACCTTGTTGTACTCTAACATTCAGAGTTCAGCTTCTACAGAAGCAGCGGGATTGCAATAGCATTCTTCCTAGCAGCCCAAGTCCACTAAACGAAGCTCGCAAGTTCTTCTCAAGGCGTCGTAAAGCGGAAACGCTTTAGGTACACTTATTCCTTATGCCCTGCCGAAAGTGACCATTCTGCCGTGGAGGCCGTTGTCCTTGCCTACAATAGCATGATAGCTATCCCCTACTTGATATGTCACTACCAGGTAAATTTCTTAATAACATCTAGTATCTGTTCTAACATAACGCAGACATATTTCCACTGCCAAAGCGGCGCCAGATATATATATATATAACTCCGAATCGGCCAGTTTCAACTCGGCATAGTTTACAGTACTCACATACCCATTCGGCTATGATGCTATAGTATGTGGTCCTAGCGACGTCTGTGTGCTGCACCCTGTTAGAGAGAGAGAAGGCAAACAGGCAGATGCTCTGAGGTAGCGGGGGAGGGGGGATATAGAATGTGTATGTATGAAAGACCGAATCAACCCTGAAGCCCCTCAAACGCCGCTGTGCGCTGCTCGCGAGTCGATAGAGGGGAGCTACTGGCGGCACAGGTACTTCCCTCAGAACGCGAGAGAGAGAGATTATTTCTCGGCCCCTGCTGACTATATATGCGGCGATCCGGCGAACCTCAAACTGACTGTGTTGTCTGAGAATAGGGATGCTGTCTGTTTGCCTGCCTGCTTGCCTGGCCGGCCGACTGATGGCCGATGCTGACTGAGGGAGTCGGTTGTTGGTGGTGGCCGGCGCTGGCGCATGGGGCTGGGCTGGGGCACTAGTGTTTTCCTAATTTCCAAACGCGCTACTCTTGTCCTCATCGTCATCATCATCATCATCATCGGCGTCCTCTTCGTTGTTGTCATCATCATCTCGTCCTTCGCGCTTCGACTATCATCCTCCTCTTCGACCTCATCGTTGAACCGATGCCACGGGGCCCACGGGTTCGTTGCCTGACTAGCTTCACAGGCTCAGCTAGCTGAAGGAGCAGCAGCGGACCCCATCACCGCGGTTGCCGCTCGGCTTGAGACGAGGCGATCGATGCTGTGTGCTGTGTGCGCTTGTATGCTGTGCCCTGTGCAGCTCTGCTGTGGCTGGCGTAGTCGGAACGCGGGGAACACGGGAAAATAACGGGCTGGCGCATGCGCATAACAAAGAGGCTGAGGGTCGACCGACGCCATCCCGCCATCCCGCCCGACTGCCTCTTACCCCATCCCCCCGTCGTTCGTTCGTTTGTTCGTTCGCTTGCTCGCCTTCTCCCCGGGGGCGAGTGGGCAACGGGCCCCTATACACAGCAGAGGCCTTGGTCTCCTGGCGCCCGACCAGCCAGCCGAAGATGCTGAGATGGAGGCGGCGGAGGGGAGCCTTCGTGGGAAGTCCCGGGGGCAAACGTAGGGGGAGAAGGGGAGTTGCGGGCCTCATCGTTCTCGGGATGGGGGCGCTAGCTGTGGCGGGAGACGGACGGCGAAGAGGACGGAGACGCGAGGAGGAGGTAGCGGCGATGGCGGCTGCAGCAGCAGCAGCAGCACCACCACCAGCCGCTGCCGCAAGCGCCCAGCGGCGTACAGCCAGCTGCCGGCTGGCATTACTCGGCGACGGCCGCCATTGCGGCCCGAGGTTCCTCAGGTGAATCTCCTACAACAGCCGTCGGACAGACCCCACCACACAGTCGTGGCCGCCGCCGCCGCAACCCCCCGCCTCCCGCCGACGTTCCCGACGTCATCGTCGTCGTCGTCGTCTTCTTCGTCATCGACCTTACTGGAAGGGCCACTGCCGCCGCGCAGTCTGCTCGGTGCCAGCAGGGCTTCCACTGCTACGGCGATGACGGCGCCTCCTACTACAGCCAGCCAGCTAGCTACCACCATTACTACTACAGCTACTACTACTGCTACTACTACGACAAGCCGGTCATCGCGCGGCCGCCGCTGCTGCTGCTTCTACTACTACTACTACTACAACGACGACGACCTCTACTATTGGTGCGGCGAAGGCGGCGTTTACTTCGCGCCTTCGATGGCCTGCGCCTGTAACAACGACCTGGACGAGGCCTTCTACCTCTACAGGGGTGAGTAGTACAAGTCGTCGTCGCCATCGTCGTCGTCGTTGTTGTTGTCTGTCCATACGCGCGTGTACGCGTTGTGTACGCCTGTGCCTAGGTATATACGTCGTATATCGTACACGGTGCGTCGTGCGTCGTCGTGCTGCCGTGACGCCTACTACGACGAAGGCGGTGGTGGCGACGACGACGACGATGACGACGACGAAAACGACGACGACGATAACACACCAATAGACCGACCCACTTCTACCAACAGACAGTCCGTCTGACTGTCTGACAATCTGACTGACTGACTGAATGGCTTCTGCGCCTACTGTGCCCTAATCCTAATCCCTTGCCCTCTTCGCCTTTTTTGTCAGTCTATGTCAGGTTATGCCTATGACGATGACTGGTGACTGGTGAGGCTGACGACAGTATTGAAGGCGATTGTGGTGGTGCTAATGATATCGTGGTGATGATAGTCGATGCCGCGATAATGGCCTTGCTGCGTCTCTATGCATAGCGTAGTTAGTCATAAGCTAGCTAACTTAACCAGTTAGTTAGTAGTCCCTGACTAGGCCTCACATTTCGGCCGTTTAAAGTCTCTTGCTTCTGTCGTTAGGGCGCCTCAAGTCTGCCAAGTATCCTCTTACGACAAACAATCTATGGTCATGTGTACCGTGTGTTCATCTAGTTATCATAGATCATTCGCTTTACTCAGCACGCTTGACCAATTTGACGTCCCGTGGACGTTACATGTACGTGTACGGCCTCTGTTTCACGTGACGAACCGTTGCTGCTTGGATTCTTGTTGTTACATTTCTCCTGGCATCATCCATTTTGGTGGCCGTCCATTTTGCTGTGCCATCTTGGGTCGCTAAGCGGTCAGCAGTAATGTACTGCAGTGTCGTCAGTTCCTAGTAGCGCCGAAGCTTCAGAGGCTCTCGAGGCAGGTACTGCAGCCAGTGGCCACCACCTGTGGTTTTCCTGAGACGTTCTTCGCCTCGCCTTTCTTCTTAGCGTATCCTTGATCGATTGTCAGTTGGCCTGTTGCAGCTCACAGTTGTCGTTGACGTCCTTGACAACACAGATACCGTGACACGCATTAGTCGGGATTTAAAGTACTAAGTATAGCTTGATATGGCAACAATTGAAGTGGGGCTATAAAGCCATAATCTTATGTAACAAGAAGCACTTTGTAATCTGTAGTATATTCCGGCAGAAATTTGCTATGTATGTGTATATACATATGTACATATACTCATGCCTAGATATATCGACATGAGGACATAGATGTACTCATGCCAATATATGCACACATGTATATATATATATATATATATATATCTTGTTATAGGATGCAATGTAACCTACCCACCTAACGACTAAAACCCACCTGCAGTGAATATTGGCTTTGTCAGAGAGTTCGGGCCGGCACTATTTGTTTGTAAGACTAAGTCGTACCATCTGAACAGCAGTAGAGTGACACCTAGAGGAAAAAACAAATTCCATCGTAGATTCCTTGCTCAAGCAAAAGCTAAAGGCTTGCTAAATCGAGTGCAGCACATCAGCACGAATGCTACCAGAGAAAACCTTTATACGCGATTCTTTGCCGGCTTGACTAGACTGAAGCCATCCCATTGTGTGGTGTGCGTTTGCTGGCCCCGCTTCGTTTCCCTTCATTGCCTCGCCTCTGCGGCGCTAGTTAGGCTGAATAGCACGAAACAACAAAATAACGAGTTGAGGGTCACCGCATTGTCGTTCAGACGCAGAAGCCCACCGAAGCATCCGTACGAAGTCGTGACTTTTAGGCTCCTGTCTAGTAAAACCTTGTCTTGTCTTGTTGTTGTTGTTCTCGTTTAGCATAGTTTCCCGAACTCTCATCTCATCTCACCCCATTCTCCTATTCCCGCCCGACGGAAACGGACGTCTCCCGAGTTAGATTTTGCTATGCGGGACTCCCCAAAGGTTTTCTTCGTTTGTCAGGGCTGCCGCTGGGCTTTACTCTTTCTCTATACCGCAGAAAGACTCCCTGACTTGTTATCTTCCCTGGTCGGCACCTACGGCCGAGTGGTCCGGCTAAGCTACAAACATCAATCTCCTGCCTCATGCATCCATGCGCGGCCTCGCTGGTCGTTTGTGCGCGTTTCCTGAAACTCATCCTCCATCCACCAGTTTCTAGATTAACCAAGCAACTGCTATTGAACTTAGTTTGTTATTCTACTACATCGTGTGGGCCAACATTATAAATGTACTACTAGACATTTGCTGCTAGATCTTCTCCGGTGAGCTTGGTAGACTGTTTCTGTGTGTGGTATGCGTTTTCAACGTTTTTTCAACATAGCGAATATTTTCTGCCTGCCCGTTACTGCGGATGGGCGTGAATGGGTTTTTGTGCAACTCTAGTCTCTCGCAAACTATTTACAGCGTGTATTGAGCTGAGCCGCATCCCTTGAGGCGAACGAGTGATCTTTGAGGACTGCCGCCGAGGACAATCTTTCTTTATGCCTGGGCGGAGGCCTTGTCAAAAGTCGGCTTTCTTTCTTTCACTTCGTGTTTCCGTTTTGTGCTTCTGCGGGCGGCAGCATAGGGCCTATAAATAATGTTGTGTCACGTCGTCGTCCGCCTTCCGCCTTCCGTCGGCTGGCAAACATGACGCTGTCCAAAGGTACCAAGCAGGCAGTTGTTGTGGCAGTATTAGCTGGTGCAATTTAGCTGATGTTTCTTGCACGGCGCATATGTGTCACACACCATAAAGCAATGCAGAAGAACAAGTTGCCTGCCGCTCAGAGCCTATGCAAAATAGCGTCAGAATCTATGTTACACCGTCCCCCCGTCCTCCCGTAGAGGCACATCGTGTAGCATGGCCATCATATGCAAAGCTTTTGCGTTATCATGTGACTTACCTGTATCATATTACAACATACTACCAGAGCAGCTGAACGATGAAGGCCGCTCACATGCGACATTATCACACACAAGCAATGTAAACTGCCACAGAACTAAGCTCGATGCACTACTATGCCCTATTCCTTGTTTGTTTGCTCCCACAACCACCAGCACCGCCACCGCCTCTTAGTCTAAGCGTCAAACAGATATGATGATAACTTTACATAATTGAGCCTGTTGCACGGTTGCTCTCGTTGTCGAGCAGCAAGGTATGAGCAGCATCGACAATAGAATGTCTCAATAGAAGCCTATCGACAGACGATAGACACATCGACGCGGAAAGATTGGAACGGAGGCAACAAACTAGGGTTCGTTGCACGACTCTGAGAAGAAGCAACTTGTTGATCCCCATGCCTCGTCTCCCCGCGCAAGACGCAGGACGACGCGATAGAAAATGAAAAGGAGATACGGGGGGAACCCGTAGTTGGTCGAGCCGGGCCGAGCCGAGCAGCATTACACGACAACGACGGAAGAGAATCTATATGTAGAGAGGTTGCAGAAGCTGAAACGGCGACGACGACGACGACGACTTGGACGGCTAGCCAATACAGCAGACAGGGAGCAGGGAGCGAGGAACAACACGGCACTGTTGTTAGGGTTCGAAAGCGTGGGCAGAGAACCTGGCTTCGGCGGCACCAGCTGGCGGCGCAGAAGACAACTGCTTCTGCATGCTAACAGGCCGAGGATATACTCTCGGATCCACCCTGGCACGTCTGTCAGCCGGTGTCGGCCTGCCTCTATTCCTCCCTGCCTTCCTCCCTCCCTCCCTTCCAGCCTGCTTGTCTGCCAGAGTTAACTCGCAAAGACACCACCTACCTGACTGCTGTGCATGACAAAAGCGGCAAGTTTAGATTTATTTCGCCGTCCGCCGCCTAACTTTGTCTTCTGCTACGTTTCGTTCCGGCGTGGCAAGCACTACATATAGCGGCACCGAGTTGGGCGGCATTTGGCAGCTAGCTATCTGGCTGCGAGGACAGGGTTCAGAACAGAAACTGCGAGCTACAGCGAGAACAGGTTACTGCGTCTGAACGACGTGTAGGAGGGGGGGGGGCGTGGGGTAACATAGGCCTTGTTGGTCTCTGTGCCGGCGCGACATTTCATCAAATTTCCTCTCTGTCTATTGTAGGGACCCGTGCATGGGGCACCACCAGGAGGGGGAGGAGAGGCAGCAGGCATTTAGGTTTATTGACTGAGCTTGCTGACTGAGTATGCTCTATACTTGATGCACAAAATGACTGCTGGGATGACAAAGCCCGCTTGTGTTTCCAGCGTGCGAGCTAAGCCAGTTTGAGTTGGTGTAACAATCTTATTTGCAAATTCTTTATGTGTGGTTGTCTTTCTCTATGCCTCGTACCTCTTGCGTCCGCCTGTGCCGTAGGCCAGCGTGTAATCTCGGCTGTCTGAGAAAGCCTTGCAAGATTTGATGTTGCGTAAGGCGCGCCTGACAACTCTGACGGTGGTCTTGGTCACACGCTGGCTGGAATGGCGCGTAGTGGCAAGAGCGGACAAGCGTCGTTTGGCCAATTCATAAGTTTTCTCGTAGCGACCATTATTGCGGTTCAGCTTCTAAGGGAAGCGGTGCGCGGTTTCTAATCTAGACGACTGGTAGTTTGATGAGGGAGGAGATCGAGATTTTGGCTTGAAAAGAAGGTGTGTTGCGTCCTGCAGTCTTGACTGACATGTCCTGTTTCGGCGATGTGTGAATGTGAACGGACTCTCCATTAGCTAGCTCCTCGGCAAAGACCTGGGACAATGGGGTGGCGGCCGGTGCCGCTTGACTCCTCGGGAGTTGGTCCGGGTTGGCTGGCTCGCCTGCATTCTACGTTCCTCCTCATAGTCATCAGACGGTGGTGGAAGAAGGCGTTTGTCCTGTCAATAGCTGGCGGGTCGCCCATCGAGCCATTCTCGAGCTGCTCTGCTTCTTCGCCCATACGTCCACCCCCCCCCCCCTCCCGCGCCGCATAAGGACAGCGGAAACCGGCAGACCAAAAGTCGCATTCCATCCAAGACATAGCCACAACACACAGCCAGTGTTGAGAAGGAGAAATCAGTGAAGCTACCACTATAGCTGCGGCTTCTGTTGTTCTCTATTTGCTCTTGCCTGCTTTGCCCTTTTGACCATTTCATGGCGCCATGCAAGACCCCGAAGAACCCGCCGAACACGCATCATATTTACCAAGCGTACGACCAACCGCCGGACTGTTGAAGTGACGGACTAGAGAACATAACGTTCGCGTTCAGCCACTGGCCGCCTGAACGTTGTCGGCATGTCGACTAACTGCGGAGTATTGCATGTATCAACAGCGGCAGCACAAGCAACAGTCGTACGAACCACGGTATAAGAAAGATAACCTCCGTCAACAACAGTGGCAACAAGAAATAACAACAAAAAGGACCAAACCACTCAAGGATAATACAAACCAAACATGGTACTTATATATATATATATATATATATTATATTGTCGAAGGTCTCATACTATTATTATAAAGAGGTTGTGCTCAACTCACACGCACGTCGTGTAAATAGATGGCAAAAATACGAGCCGATGTATAGTCACCAACGAAGCAGAATTGGCAGAATAAGCGCGCTGAGAAGGAAAGAAGTGAACGCGTCCTCGGCTGACTGGTGTCAAACTTGCTCGAAGTCTTGCACGCCCCCCTCCTCTCTCCTTCATTATCTGTTCATCTATATTTCTTTCTATCTCTCCCCCTCTATCTCCTGACTGACGACTCTCTTTGCGTCCCCCTTCTCTCCTGTAGTGAAAGCAGGCCAAGTAAACAGGCCGTCCTGCAAACAGCGAGCAATGAGAGTCGAGAGCGCACGAGAGTCCACGAGTCCGCTGGTTGGGCCAAGCGTTGCTGACTACTGAGGGTATTATAGTACCGGCAACGGAGGCTGGGTGAAGGTTGCCGGCGGCAGTGGTGGCCGTTAAAGAACCGTGAAGTTCTAGTGAGGAGGGCGAGTGTAGAGCGCGCGCGGGCCGATGCGGCGGCGGCGACTCCTCCGTCCTCCGTTCTCCGTCGCCTCGGAAGGGGGTAGTCGGAAGGGAGCTGCGGGCGGGCGGGCGGGCGCGATGAAGGGGCTGCGGAGGAAGACGAGGAGAACCTTTGGCGGGCTCCTCGCCGCCACTGGGTGGTGGTAGTTGTAGTAGTAGCAGTAGTAGTAGCAGCAGCAGCACCAACCGCCGTCTCGTTTCTGGCTGCCTGTCTGCTTGGTCTATCATCCATTGCTCTGTTTCCGAGAGGTGGAGGGTAGCAGAGAACTCATGGTTCCATCGTCGCCATTGCCATCATCATCATCGTCGTCGTCGTCGTCGCCGCCGCCGGCGTTACTGCGGCTTTAGCGGCCGCTGCGCTGCCATCTCTCCGTCGCAGCCGCGGTTCCTGCCGCCTCCTGGCTGGTGGTGGCGGCGGTGGTGGTGGCTGCTGCTGCAGCAGCGGGAGTTTCTGAGGTGGTGATAGTGGGGTTCCTGTGAGTAACGAATGGCAAGCTCACAGCAGCATGTGCAGCGCGAGAGAGAGAGCGGAGTCCGTTGTTGTCGTTGTTTTTGTTGTTGTTGCTACCGCTGCCGTTGCTGTTGTTGTTGCTACCGTTGTTACTCGTTTTGTCGTCGTCGACTTCGTTTCTTCATCCCTCCTCGCGGTCCTCTCTCGCGCATCAGATCGCGCAGCCGCTGCGTCTGCAGGCGCTGCGCTACCACGTCTACAACTACTACAACTACTACTACTACTACTACTGCTACCATCACCTACCATCACCACCACCACCACCAGTACTACTTCGACGACGACGTCAACTTCTTCTACAACCACTACACAACTCTGGCTCTGCTATCCCCGCCAGGCTACAACTGCTCTCCTCGCCAGGCTACAACTGCTCTCCTCGCTTCCATCCTCCGTTGATGTGAGTGGTGGACGACCTATGGCAAACCCCCCCCTCTCTAATCCCCCTCTTCTCCGCTCGTACCCCATCCCTCCCCCCGCCCGCCCCCCCCGCCCCCCGCCCCCCGCCCCCCGCCCCCCGCCCCGCCCAACGTCCCCTAAATTCCCTGTTTGTGCGCTCACTGGCCCGTCCAGCCGCCTGGCGGATCCTTCGTTCGGTCGTACACTCACTCACTCACTCGGCCGCTTGCCGGCTCGCTGGTTCGTTCGCTGATTCGGGGATTTGGGGGTAGTCGGGTGTTCACCCCAGAAGCCCAGCACCCCTGCGCAGAGCAAGCACATCCTTCCCGCCGACCGACAGACCGGCCCGACTCTATCCTAGCAGCCCAGCCGCCTACCCTATTCTACCCCAGCCTAGCCCGACAGACAGACGGACCCCTCCTGCCTTGCTTCTCCAACATCCTCTGTCTGCCTTGCTGCTCCAACATCCTCTGTAACCAGCCGAGGAGTGTGGCTGCTTCTGCTGCCGCCGCCGCTGACGAGGTAGCAGCAGCAACAGCAGCAACGGAGGCGACTGCGACTCATCGTACCACCACCACCACCACCGACATCCTCCATGGCGGCCTCGGACGCTGTCGGGCGGCCGCCAGTGCCGCTGCTATCGCTTGTATTGTATCGAGTCGCCTCTTTCTCTCACTTCCCCTCGGAGGCTGGTCGTGGCTGGGGTGCATCAGTGGGGTGCAGCAGCAGCAGCAGCAGCAGCGGCAGCACCAGCAGCAGAGTCCAAGCTCAAGGCTCGGAGCTCCAAGAGCTTCGAGGGCTGCTCGGCGCGGACACATCCAACCTCACTAACGGCGCATCCGCCATCGCGACCGCCAGATGCAGCAGAGCGACAGCAGTGCAGCTTCAAGTGCAGAAGCTCCGAGCTGATATTTGCCGACCGCAACCTTGCACTGTTCACTTCTCAGTTTAGCCATAATAACTGTTGTCAAGTTAACAGTAGTCAAGTAGTGGTAGTAGTAGTAGTAGTAGTACTAGAATTATTTATGAGGTACAAACAGCAGTACCATCATCGCCGAGATGATGAGTGGACCGTGAACAGCAGTGTGCAGTGTAGGAGCAACATTGAAGTACGTTCGTGGTGAAGCCTAGCACCTCGTCCTAATTTCAAGTGTGTTCCTCCTTCGCAGGCCCATAGGTGTAGCTAGCTAGAATCCAGTTTAGTAAAGTACTTTATTCGTGCCACTACTACTACTACTACTACAACGACGGCACGTTCCTCACTAGTAACAGGCACGCAAGCGTCACGTCAACGACCTGACAGCGGTGTCCTGTTCCTGCTCGTGTTCAGTTTCGTTCGGCTTTCCTCGTCTCCTAGTTAGTTCTCAATTTTGGCCTGCTTCCATCCTCCTACAGCTGCTCCTGTTGTTACGTCGGCCTTTTGCCTTCCCCCTCGTTGTCGTCGTTTCGCCTACTCCTTTATTTCAGTGACGTTCACTACTAATTGCTCCCTAATTGCACACACGATTGCCGCTAGTCCAACATCTTGTGCTTCAACGCCTACAAGTCTTCGTCGTAGCCTAGTCGCCCAAAAGTGGACGAGAAGGCCCATTATTGGACCCTATCATTGTACCTAGTACGGCGTACGGCGTTGTCCGACAGGCGGCAGAGGCCTCCTGTCACGCCGATGTTTCGACGATGTCCAGACGACCTCCAAGTGTGTCTATGAAGACCTTCAGAAGTAGAAGTTCCAGAAACACAGGAACACCGACTTGCGCCAGGCTTGCCGACGACATGCAGCTCAACGAGGCTGCCTATTATTTCTCGATATATACTTATATACATGATTATCATTCGATGTGTGTGTGTGTGTCCACAAATAATGTACAGTTGTAGACATTAAATTGTTTGTACATTTGTGGGTGGGTGGGTGATTGTGCTTTCGTGTATTTACGTATGTATGTGATTGATTTATTGGCTGACTGACTGACTGATTGTGTTTAAGGTATGTGTTGATGTAAAGATTCGTCCGTGCGCACTTGTAGGGACGGCCACGAAGCTAGTGCGTGTGATGTTGTTTGATTTTTGGTTGTTAGTGTGATGGCGAGACCTTTTTGGTGTGTCTGTGTGATGCCGGTGGTGAGAAGATACGGTGAGTCAACCATTTCGCCAAATTGTGCGCCAGCATCGGCCGAAGCAGAGCTCTGAACGAAGCCGAAGACGCGGATAACGAAGGATGTGCCCTCGAATTCGGACAATCCGAGTTTGCGCGTATACAGACTACAATGCGAGCTCGGCCACATCGGTGGTGGATATTTGTATAAATGCGCTCCTATTTCGTAATTGTGCATGTTCATAATTATCACCGACCTGCTCGAGTGAACCGTGCCGCATCTGCTTGTTTGCATTTTCAACGTTGCGATTTTATAAGTAATAAGCTTGCCGGACTGGTAATCGATTGTATTTAGTGCTATAGGCAATATAGACGTATCTGATTCTTTTGCTTGATTTGTGCTATATGATAATGACACATTTATCTTCGTTAACTTTCGGCTAACTCGAACGAAACTTCTTGGATTGGACACATAATATAGCCCCGCAGACTAGATATGATATATATATATATATATATATATATATATATATATATATAATTTTTAAGACCTCTTGCGTCCGTGTAGGTCTGGTGCATGTTTCTATTACTTATGTGACCTCTGTTCGCCTTCTGTAACACCTATTCGACTAAGCACCACAGTGTATATATTATATGCTTACAACTTAACCAACCTTAACGTTATCCTGTTAGCTGTTTTACATATATACTAAATAGTATAAAACAGCTACCTTTATAACGTGAATTAGACAACTTGTTTAAATTCAGCTTAAGTGTATAGTGTGGCCTGTTCCCGTTAATTGAACTACGCTAGGTCGCTCTTTATGGAGTGTTAATGGCCGGGGAAAATGTTATGCGTGTTTTTTTTATCCATAATGAAGCAGGGAAATGAGGGATATTTTTGGCCAACCTAGACGCCGACTGTCGACTTTCCTTTTTCTTAGTTGTTTCGCTTGTAAATATCCTAAATATATATATATATATATATATATATATATATATATAGAGAGAGAGAGAGAGAGAGAGAGCGAAGTAAGAGACTAAAGCCAAGAGAAAAAATGATGTGCATGTAGTCGAGCGTCGACGCGACCGCGACTATTAGGCTATGCTGATCTCTCGAATAACGATGACGCAACACTAGGTAGGTAGCTAGCAACCAACCAGTAGTCGTCAAAGTAATAGTAGTCGAAGCTGTAGAACTCGGAGTAGTAATAGTAATAAGAGCAGTCGTTTAGTTGGCTGTGTTAGTTAGTTAGTTGGTAAGTTGTAGTAGAAGTTGCACCGACTTCGTTGCGATACCTAGTTGTGTTAGTTAGTTGGTAAGTTGTAGTAGGAGTTATTGACCGGCAGCGGCAGCAGCAGCAGCAGCAACAGCAGCTCGGGTTGTCGCAGGCATTACCGCAGCCGCTGTGTGTTGGAGATGCAGGAGGAGAACGTCAAGCAGCACACTTGGAAGATGTCGCAAGGCGGGCGGCTCGACGACGAAGGGAGGCTCGACCACCGGTGAGACGGGCGGATAGACAGGACAGGAGAACCGGCAGGGTAGGTAGAACGCATAGCAAACGAGGCAGGGTGCAAGACGACAGACTACAGCTACGACTACGACGATGATCGTGATGATAATGATGATTATGATTATGATGATGACGACGATGACAAGGGTAGCGAAGTGAAGGGGAGCAGAGCCCCCCTTCCTCCTTCTTCTTCGATGCGAGGAGGCACGAGGCCTAGACGCGGCTAGGTAGGGGAGCCAACGAGAGGATCAGTTGAACAAGGAGAACGGCGGTGGCGGCGGCAACCAGAAAGAGAACAGAATGCGAAGATGATAAGAAGAGTGAGGTTGATGCGTAGCAGGAGAAGGAACAATAGCAGCCGCAGCAGGAAAAAGGTCGACAAGGACAATGAGCAGAAAGAGCGGCAGGGCGAGAACGGGTGGACGTGGTGGAGAAGGATCAGGACAGCAACAACAACAACAACAACAAAGACAACGAACAGGAGGCGAACTCAACGAGAGGAGCAAGAGAAGAGAGAGAGAGAGCAAATCAGAACAAGGAGCATAATGAGAAGAACAACGAGAAGAAACATGGGGGGGGGGACGACAATAAGACGATAGGAGAACAACCAGGCGAGATAGGAGACAAGGCCAAGAGGAACAAGACGACAAGGAGCAGTGGCAGGCTCCCTACGGCACGGGGGACACAGATATAAGGAGGGAAGAGGGGGATAACATACGACAAGCAGGAGGAGAAAGGAGAAGAAAACGACAACGACAATGAGGAGAACAGAAAGGAGACCAGGGGGAACAACGACGATGACGACAACGACTGAGAGGCGGCATAGCTCGGGCTCGGGTTCGTCTTCGGACGTCTGGTGGGTTGGTGGATCGGTGAGTCGGTTTGCCTGCCAGCCAACCAACCAGAGAGCAGAGACAGGCAGACAGGCAGCCAGCCAGCAGGCTTGAGCCAGCGGCTAGCGGGTTAGAGGTGCTGTAGTGCAGGACTGAGGGGCGCTAGAAGGGAAGCTAAGGCAGGCTTGTAGGCTGGGACAGGACCAGACAGGGACTACCGCCACCACCCCGCCGTCGTCGTCCCCGGAGGGAGGCACGACGACGACGACGAAGGGAGGGTATGTCCGATGATGCATTAAGCTCAATTGGCATCCATGATTCATACGGTGCTGCGAGAGACAGTGCGGCACAGCAGCCCGCACTGTCGTACGGCGTATTCCTCTCGCTATGGCCTCGTCGGGGTCAGCCGCGGTGGCCAACCATCCGCTGGCTGCTACATTCTTACTTGTACGACTACTGCCTATTACTACTACTATTACTACTACTGCTGCTACTACTACTACTGCTAGCACTACGACTCGCAGCATTTGCGAAGGCACGGCCACGGCCAAGAACACGGAGCACCAGCAAACGAACACCCCACGCTGCCAATATTACCCCTCCGCTCGGCTACCCCCGACTTCTTCCCTCCATACCCCGGCGTACCCCATCGTACCGCACCGCACCGCAACGACCCCTCTACGAACACACGGGACCAGCCGATATCTATATACATACAAATATATATATATATATATATATATACACATACACGCTCGCATGTAAGCACGCACAAACATTCACGAAAGCATACTCGCTGTCTTTCTCACACAGCCACGCAGTCCGACGAGCTACATCAACCGCGCTCAGCCTCATAATCCGCCTCCTCATCATCACTGTGCCCTTCACTGTGCCTTCATCGGCGGCCGTGGTCGTTCTCCTCCGTCGCCACCGCCGCCGGCCTCTGCCCGCGCCGCCGGCTACATGTTCTGATCTATCATCTTCGTGTTTCTCTTTAGCTAGCTGTCCTTGTTGCTGTCTCTTTGCTTGTCTGGTCCGCCCGTCCGTCTGTCTGGTCCGGTCGGATCATCTCGCGTTCTCCTGTTCGGCCTCTTCGCTGTAGCTGTGGCTAGGATCTCGAGAGCAACGGAGAGCCGGCCCACCGAACGACCGCCCGACCAACCGGCCTACCGGAGGAGGAGAATAAGATGGAGAACGAAAACGAGAAGAACACGGGGAAACTGGAGGGATGCCAGTCGCGTTACTGCGGCGGTTGCTGCTGCTGCTGCTACGGTACTGATGCTGTAGTGACGGGTAGCACCACTGCCAACACCGCGCGGGAATAGACAACCAGCGAGGGATCCTGCGCGTGCGAGAGAAGGAGAGATAGAGAGAGACCCAGAGGTGGGGCCGGAATGATCGATGTTGTTACTACCATGTCGCAGCCTCTGCGGTGACAACGGTGACCATTGCATTGGCGCTAGCACTAGTAGTAGAAGTAAATGCTGTAGTAGTGAGCAGAGGCCGTTCTTCAGGCTTTGCTATTGCGCTCCTAACGATCTACATGTACAAAGATGCACACCTACACATATATATATATATATATATATACAACATGCGCATATTCATATACATACATGTTATAGACACACATTTGTATATATTTATGCGTATGCCAAATTGTCGAGTTATTGTTTCAGCTCATACAAGAACCTTTGCTCTCTATCCGCAACTTGGCCACTCCTATCGCTTCTATTCCTGCTGCTGATGCTGCAGTGGGGACTCAAGGTGAATGAAACACACCGCTGCTGCAAGTATCGCTACAGCCATGGTATAGTGACAACGAGTCAACGACAAAACAACAACGACGACAATAACAACGGTAACAACAACAGAAACAACAATAACAACTGTAACAACAACACAACAGAACAACAACAACCGCAACAACAACTACTACAACAATGGCGGTCTACTACCGTGGATATTTTGCTCTTGGTGACGACATCAACATTCTGTACCGATCGGATGCGACTAAAATCCAGTCCGATGGTCCTACGGGACCTCCCCCCATCTCTCTCTCTATCCTTTCTCGTTGATCTCGTTGTCCGTTGCCGATCTGTTGTCACTGGCGCTGTAGAAATTCGCAGACTGCTGCTTGGATTGCGATGTACTGGATACCTGGCCTGGCGAAGTCGGCGACAGACACAACCCGCAGCAGAGGTAGCGAGCGAGAGATGCCTTGCATTCTAACGCTGCTGGGTAGCAGCCTCGTGAGGTTGTTGAGGCGGCTTCAGCGCTCTAACATCGAAGGTGAGCGCGCTGAGTTCCTGAGGCGGCGGCAGCGGCTACGGCGGCCGCTGCTCCGTTGCTGATGATGGTGGTGGTGATGTTGGGAAACAACTGAGGGGCCGAGACCGCCATCCTCCCGACCTCGAAACGAAGACCGAGGACTCGGCGTCGTTGTCGTTGGCCGTAGTAGCAGGAGGAACAGCGGCGGAGACCGAGCGGAAGCAGCGGCTTGCCTGCTTCAGTGAGGTTGAATTGAAGGCATTGAGGGGGATCCCCTCGGTCTTTCTCTCGTACTTCAATTCGATCTATGCATCTCTCTCTTTTTCTCTCTCTCTCTTTCCCGGAGCTCTTTCCGTCTCTGTGCGTCTCTCCCTCCTTGTCTCCCAGACGGAGAGAGAAAGGAGGCTTCTTTTCTCTAGGCTCTACTCGGCCCGGCTCTGCCCTGATCTATGCTCACATGGCAGATGGTGGCTAACTGGGTAGCTGCCAGCGAGATGGTTGGCCAATTGTACCTCGAAATAAGGGGCGATGCCTTGTCTGTCCGAGCAAGAACGAAATGAAGGAAGATATTGAGAGAGGAGAGAACACGAAGATCAATATATATGTATATATATATATATATATATATAGAGAGAGAGAGAGAGAGAGAGACCTAGGGAGCGAAAGAAAACGAAAATGAAAGAAGCATCGACAGAGAGAGGGAGGTATAGGGAGAGCGCTACTGGTTGAGGTACATGCAACAGCATGGCACAAAATAGCTACCCGTGCCAAAATTGCTAGTAGAAATAATCCTACTAATGGTTGTGCTAGTAGAATTTGCAGTACCGCTCGTAGTAGAAGTGTATAGAAATTGTCGTTGTGATTGTTGTTGTTGTAGCGCGCCGAGAACCGCCATATTGGTGGTGAACGTGACAAATCCGGTCAGGCAGCAAACATGTTTGAGAGAATTTTCCGATTAAAAATTCAATAGGCACTGCCGGAGGGTAATGCTGCAGAATGAATCTAGCGTTTGATAATAATCATCATCGAAATAACAATAATCAACATCTGCATTATAATGGTGAGCAGAGCAAGATGCTTAATAGCATGCATAGGCAGGCAGGTATTATCTGTATTAGTCACATTGTTTGCGAAATAATAGGCACTCAGTGGGCCGTAATTCGTTGGTGTTCTTCTGTTATGCTAAGAAGATGCTGATAAGCGAACGAGCTGAAGCCAATAAACTAGATTACCAATGTTTTAGCGAGCACTACAGTATTTAGATAATTACGTTTTTTTTGCTCATTCTGGGATTTTGTTGCAAATTCTAGCCACACTAACCGACGCAACGAGCTCAAAAATAGATATTTATGCATATACCCCCACAGATATGGTAAGCACAATCGTGCTTAACTGGTTGGCAATATATGCATATATATATGTATATATATATATATATATATATATATATATATATATATATATATATATATATATGTATATATATTTGACAGAAAATTCTTAATGCATGTATATATAGTTGTTGATGTAAATAAATACGCATTTATATATGCGTGAACATCATTATATGTATAGCATGTGTAGAAGCAAAGAGAGCAATTGGTTCATTGAGAAAAATAGTGCTAGCAGAAGCGATTCAAATGTCACTAATGACGCTGAATAAATGTAGACACTGCTGTATGCAGTTTTCCTACTAGCTTTATTTAGATTAGGGCTGCTCAGATACATATTAAGGGTTGTAGGGAATGCTACTTTTCGATGTCTAATAATTGAGGACACTTCTAGCAGCATCAATGATGCTGCCATAAGACGAATTCAGGCTCAACAAGCTGCAAGTTGAGCGAGCCATGCATGGTGGCAGCCTGTCCGTAGCGGGTGACAGAGACGGAAACACACGAAAACGTCGCATTAATTTGATCTAAATGGGCCTGGGTAGGTTCGAAGGACGTCGAAGCGGTGTCGAGCCGCTGGAGGACACATCCACTACACGCCGGCCTCTATTTGGTGTACCCGGCGTAGAAGGAAACTGACTGTATTCACATACGACACACGTCTGTACGCTAATTGTACGCATTGACAACAACCGCAATATCAACACCAACAATAACAATATCAACACCAACAACAACAACTCACCGCTTAACTAACTAACAGCCATAGAAGAGCCCAGGTGCCTAGGTTTGTAGCAGCTATTTGGCGTGATCGGACGATAGCACACACAGGAACGCGCTTGCAAGTGCATGCTTTGACAGGTAATTATGCTGACCACCGGCTGGAGGACTTCACCGAGACCACCGCACTGGTGAACTTCACCGAGACCACCGCACTGGTGGACTTCACCGAGAATACCGCACTGGTCTCTACCAAAGTCCAGCGGCGACCTGAGCCAAGCAAGAAGCGTCTATCATCGGTCCCCGCGTGCTGACAGTCTCTCGGCGTACACTGAGTGTCCTTATGTACAATTGTATGCGAAATAAGGCACGCGGTGAATGCCAAGAGCACCTATTATTCATCGTCTTCGTTGCGGTCATTGAGGTCGATTGTCGATGAGTCAATTGCGCTCGTGAGGTAAGTCGAACGAACGCTATGTAGTTTAAGTTCACCTTGCTCATTACCAACATGAGACTGTACTATACCAAATGGACAAAACGCCTTGCCTCCAGCCACAGAGTGCAGCAATGAATCCACGCGCGCTAGTCTGCGTGTGTTCGAATACTAAATAAACGTTTTCATAATCGATAAGTGCAGAAAAAGGCGAGAGAGAGACGAAAAATGCAACAACAAGGAAAAGGTAAGACGGTGCCGGTCATATTGAGTTAGCAGCATCGACCATATGCCCCCTCCGGGGCCGCATGATATGAATTAGACAACGCTTGTGCAATACGCCTTATACTCTAGCTTCTAGCATACCTAAAGGAGGGAACTGGCACACGATGGCAAGTGAAGGCAGATTTTTTTTGGTCTTACCGGGTATCCTTGTATATTGTTTTATTACTTGTCTATTACAAATCGCACGCTAACGTGAACATTGTGGGCAACAAATATCTATTGCACCTCTAATGAGAGTAGTAGTTGCGGCAGCAACAGCAACAACAACAACAACAACAACCACAACAACATTAACACCGACCAGATCACTCATTTTTGGCCACAGTCTGCTGCAGCGTAACCAGCCCGATTTGCCGCCATCTTTCTGGTAGCCATGATGCCGCACGCTAAATGATGAGCCATGGCGGTGGCGCTGAGGAAGCCAAATAAAGAAATATGATCTCGCACTTACCTCATCGCAAGCACGCACGCTTCTAACGTTTCTCTCAGCGCTGATTCGGCCGACCCACCAGATAGAATTCTGCGGATATCCGTAGCAGTCTCACACATTTGATTTTCTTTACCAAGTAGAACAACGGGGGGGGGGGGGATTGGGCGGAAGAAAGAACGGTCGTCGCATTATCGAGTCGAGTGGTGGAGAATAGAGCCACATTCTGTTGGCATTTTCTCTGCCTAGTATGACATAGAACGCAGAATAAATACACTGGCTATCAAGCAGATAGATGATGGACGGATGGATCTAACAACGAATGCATAGTATGTTGGTCGGCTTATAGCAGCAGCAGCAACGCGGGGGTCGCATACTTCACCTACGTTACTCAGTCCGATGTGCCCCAGTACTTACGGTACGTGTGGTGCACGTAACAGCATACTTCTCGTTTAGCTATGCCTGCCTTCACTGGGTTTTTAGAGTTCGGGGGTTAACGCAGAGAAGGGAGAAATAACGAGAGAGAGAGAGAGATAGAGAGGAGGGGCCTTGAGATCGCCGCCTCTGAGCTTACCAAAGCTCGGGATTTGGGTGGATGGTGTTAGTGTGTCGTCTGCTGTTTGTGCAAGTAGCCCCGGGGCGGAACGAACCGGGAGCTCAACTCGGCAGCTTTCAGGGGATCAGTTGATAGAGTCGTCGAAAAGAGGGTGCTCTCGGCTCTCGACCGCTGTTAGCGAATAATATATAACGAAAGCCTGATTTAGGTCTGGCGGCGCTAACGGCGATGGATAGTCGCCGCCACCGTCGTCGCTATCCGCCGGAGGAGCAAACAGAAGGAAGATGAAGGAGCTGTATATGGTGGACGACCATAATAAGGATGAGGAGGCGGGAAACAGAGAGCAGAGGAATTCTCTCGACACTTAAGACATAACTCAATGTCCAGTTGAACTGTCCAGCCAACTAAATGGTAGTAAAGTCTCTACTCTCACAAGCTTTACGCCCGCACAGCCGGCACAGCGAGGAGCCGGTGAGAGACGAGGCACCTCGCCCCTCGCCCCCCCCCCCCCCCCGCTGCTGTGTAGTTTGTCCCTCGTCGGTCATCGAGGGACGACGTTACGTTAGGAACAGCAGCTCACAGTTGTTCCTAATGAGCTGCTGCTGCTGCCGCCGCCGCCGCCGCTCCCACCTCCGCTAAGCGCGTGGTGGTGATAATGGGGACGATGTGGTGCTGATTATAACGTTAATGACGACGATGATGCCTCCCGCAGGTCGCTTGCTGCTCATTATTATCGCGGTCTCCTTCACTATTACTTGATGTGTCGTCTGCTCACACGAGCGCGACGTTAGTGAACAACTAACTCATGATGGCCGCGACGGCTTGTCTTCACCCTCTTCCTTGGCATAGCTGCGCAGTTTTTCTAAAATATCGTATCTCTTCTCTATCTTCACCTCTTCTTTCTTTCTTTCATTCTATCTATCTATTTAATTTATTTACCTCTTTCTAGCTCCTGTTTGTATTACTGCCGCATCTAAATCTAATTCCAATCAACCACGGTCGGATTCTCCTCGACGGTGTGTGTGTGTGGTGCGTGATCCCACCAAACTGCATGTAATTTAAGCAGGTATTTCCAAAGACATTTGTTTCTATATTGTATCTATATCTTGCGCATATTTGTTTCTATATTTATATTTGCGCATATATCACTTTTCAAGCGATTTGATCCAAAATCCATTGGTTTCACTCTCTGGTTGAAATCTCCTTTTTGTATAACGTTTGCAGCTTTTTTGTTTTGAAAAGTTGCATTTTGACGTGGGTTCTCTTTCAAGACCAAACCTGTGTGACAGCGTGGGTGAATGGCCAATCACAGAACGCTAGTGCGGTTCCGAAGTGTGTGTCATCTCTTTTTTTTGTTCGTCTAACGCGTTACTTCTCTAGACTCCTGACACACTCCGAACACAAGAAAGACCGGCGGTAGATCCTCTGAACAGCCGGACTCGAGCCTGCAGCCATCGGGCTTCTACTCCAGACGGCAGGGAAGTATTGTGCACTAGCGCATGCATTCGTTCGCTGTACCCATCCGATCCCAACCCAGCTCATCCATGCGAAGGGCGAATGCCGGTCGGACGAGTGGGTAGATAGGCATCGTCGGCAGGCGGACTCCCGAGGCTACCGACTCTGGATGCGGCTGCAGAAGTTCCCACCGATAACAGCGTTTCATTGTTTTGTCTATTGACTGATTACGAAGCAAGATTTACTCAAACTCCGTCACGACCGGCCGTTCACGCAACCTACCTCTACCGAAGGCGGTGGTAACGAAATAGCTTCCCATCCATTCCAACATACAGACTGCTTGCTGGTCCGGTTTGCTTTGCTGGTAAAATGAATAGCACCACTCTCAGTAGTCGTGGACGTTGTAGTGGCAGTACTAAACGTCTAGCTAGAATCAGTCATAGTAGTAACAGTTGTAGGTATTAGCGATAGCAGTAACAACTCTAGTAGTAGTAATAGTAATGATAGTAGTAGTAGTAGTAGTTGTTGTTGCTGTTGTAAAGAACTGTAATAGGCTGCGAGGCCGCAGCCATTATAATTATGATAAGCATCACGAACAAACATCAGAAAGCGTACGCGAGTGGGAATTATCACAGATCTACGCGCTCTACCACCTTCACCACCACTTCATCGTAACGAAGGTAGCCTTAATTGTAACAGCAGCAACAATAACAACAGCAACAACAACAACAACAACAGTTAAAGTTCAGGGGGTAGTAGCAGCAGTAGGTTGTAAATAACAGGTTCAGCCCTGCAACAGCTCCCACTAGTACTCCAACTACAGCGTGCATCTAGACCCGCACAGTTAAAGGTGGGGTGTGGAATGGGGTGATGCAGACGTTTGCCCAGGTGGGCAGGTGTTTTGACGTGTTGTCATCGTCGTTTTTACCCCAGAGACATGTGCCGCGAGTCAACGACGATGCCTGTCTGTCTATCCGTGCTTTGTCCTGCACGGCGCAGTACAGGTTTCCTGCGTCGTCGCGCTCAGGAAGGAAGCACCCAGCAGGGACGTTTTCTTGTCTTGCTCTCTCTCTCTCTTTCTTACAGACACAGTTTATCGTTGTCCTACACCTGGCGTTGTTCTGCCCCACCACGCTCTACGCTTTCTTCAATCAGGCTCAAACCAGAGTGTTCCTGCTGCTACTGCAACTGCTGCATTCAGAGCAGCTGCAGGCGTGAGCCCCCAGCAAAGAGAGAGGGCAAAACAAGGACCAACGGAAAACGAGAAGCAACGGAGAACGGCCTACTTTTGCTACGTCAGCGGTTGATGATAACTCTCCTGTAGCTTGTTCTATATTGCCTACCTGTTGTTGTCGTTGCTGTTGCTGTCGTTGTTGTTGTTGTTGTTGCTGTCGTTGTTGTTGTTGTTGCTGTTGTTTCTGTTGTTGTCGTTGTTGTTGCTGCTGTTGTTGTCCTCGTTGTCGTCACTGCTGTCAGTAAGTGAGTGTGTGTGAACGCATCGCCGCTGCCGCCTGCGTTGCTGCATAGCTGCCCGTATTCAGCGCGCGCCCTGCACAGTTCGTGTGCAGGGCGCTAGGTGGTAGGTTAGGAAAATAGGTATGTGCCTGTAGAGACAACCTACAATTGTCGACAATGACGTCGCCGGTAGCTGGAGCGTCCCCTGCTGCTGCCGCTGCTGCTACTACTACTACTACTACTACTGTCCTTTCGAGGAGATCCGCCCGCCCGCCCGCCCATCCATCCATCTGTCTGTCTGTCCATTCGAAACGCTCAACGCCCAATTCTTATGTAAATTGCATAGCCTCGTGCTAGATGCGTCCCCCTCCACCATCCGCGTTACAACTGCTACGTACAGGCGGCAACTGCTGTAGGAAAAAGCAACGTAGCGCTTGCATCTTTCTCCTTTCCCTTCGCCCTCTTCGGCTTCTTTTTTTCTTCGTCGTCGTCGTCTTCTTCTTCTTCATCATCACCATCATCATCATCATCCAATAAAGAAAATAATCGACGAACTTGACGAGCTATACTGAGACGCGCATCGCTGTCATGGCCAATTACCCTGTAGTTTGCTACGCGTTAGGTAGGCGCTTCTTTAAATCGTGCGTCCCACCGACGATTCGTCACCCGGTGACGCGTGAAACAGTATTTGCGAAGTAACGGCCTATTTTATGATTGACCAGAATCATATTGAAGACTGCTAAAATAGCAAAACATTCCACACGACTTTCTACAAACTCTCTGCACAAACAGAACGGATAGGGCTGCCAAATCCATGAAAGAGCGTTCCTCAACGGAAGAGCACGTAGAGAAGGTGAAATCATCAATGTATCATGAACAATGAGAAACTCTGTACGGGCATGCTGATAACCTGTTTGCGCAATTCGACACAGCCGGTCTTGTGAGAATATCGTTCGTGAACTTACGTAAAAGTTTCACAGAACAGGTTCAATGCGTTATGTGTCAAGCCATGAAAGACCACAGAGCGCTCATGATCGGTTGAAAATATCGCCACTGTGGCCGATAATGTGAAACAATGTCCGGAACTATCGGTTTGGCGACGTGCCCAACAACTGGGTCTTTCGCGCGGGCCTCACTCTAGTGTATTTTTGGGGTCGAGTCTAACGATGTAGCCATATAAGCTTTAACTGTCGCATCTGGGCGACTGAGGACCCGCATGTGATTTTGGAGTTGAAAAATATATTGAATATCACATGTCGCAAATATGACAGTCCGGTGTGACTTCTGGTCCAAAGGAATCCATGAACTACATTTTTTGCACTCCACAGTATTTTTTTGCACTCCACAGTAATTTTTTGCACTCCACAATGAATCACAATTTTTAATTGTCTTTGGCCTAATTTAAACGGAATCGATGCGAGTCAACTCTGGTTCCAACAGAATGGCGTCACACGCCACACAGCCGGCGAGACAATTGACCTTTTGAGGATGACGGTGACATTTACTGGCCTTCAAAATATTGAGATTTAACGCCTATTAGACTCTTCCTGTGGGATGTTTTGAAGAATAAAATGTACGCTAATAAACCCACCGCCAGCAAATTAAAAACCAACGTTGAATCATGCATAATCACGTCATGGAGCTTCATTTATGTGAAAAGTTGCTACAAAATTGAGTATCTTGTATTGTGAAGACCGAAGAAGAAGAAAACGTCACCACTTGATTGAACTTTGACTTTGTTTATTACAAAATGGTATTATATCCGTGCTAAAATTAAAATAAATTATCTTAAGCATTTCCGTTTTATGTTATATTAAATATCTCTGACAATTTTCTTGCGGACACCCTATATCTAGGCATTCAATCTAGGCATTAAACATTTAGGTTCCAAATTTTTAGTGCCTAGATTGAATCATTGATCTGTTGTTTTGTATTTTGTAGAATGACAAAGTGTTTACTATCGTGCGACTAACCTTTTGACGTGTGTTGACCCGGCAAACGGCTGTGCTGCATACACACCACACTAAAGAACCTGCGTTTACAAACTTGTTTGTCCGGCACTACAACGAAGATGAGAACTTCCTCTCTCTCTCGGTGAATCGGCAGGCAAATAAACAGTGATGTTTGGTATTAAGATGAGCCATTCTGTTTAGACTCTATTCGATTGAATGAAATAATTATGATCGAATGAATAAAGAACAGAATTCTGCAAAGAATTGACAGTTTGTGAGACTAATGTTGAGGGATTAGTCAACCGGCTGTTGCTTTTACTTCTTATAGAGGCCTCTCTTTACGGTTTTCATACGATTTAGCAAAACCTTGTTAGAATATACGGACGTCCTATACATACGCTCCCATGTGACGCAACTGGTTGTGATCACTGAGTTGTTAGGACGCTCGCCGGTTGTGTGGAAGATAGCTCAGTATATACAAACTCTTTTTTTTTCGGTTACAAAGGTCATCCGTAGGCAAAACTTGAAGATATTCATAAGCCCTTTCACTTAAACTCTGCAAACTACTGACAACACATTTCGCTATCACAGGCATCTCCAGGCATTGTGACAGTTGTCAGGATGTCGTAAGTGTCATAAGAGGGAACAAAAAATGTTGACGAATGCGTTTATAATACCTTATGCAATGCTATTCCCCATATATATATATATATATATATATATATATATATACATATATATGTGTTTCATGCAAGATGCAAGTGCGTGGCTTTTTCGCGTATCAAATCGCGCGTTCTCACGCGCTGCAGCAGATTTTGTAGCTAACATTTCTGAAGAGTGCCATAACGCTTTGGCGCTTCCGGTTGGCACACCGATAATTTCCTGAATCGTTTAATGCGTCAGATGTAGGTTTGCGACCACCAAGATTGTCAGGTAATCTGCGCCTACGGCAGAAGGACAAGCCACTTTCGAACCACAACTAGTACTTGAACGTAACTATGGAACAAGCATGCGAAACAGGGCGGCGAACTGCTTTAATGATAGTGTTCAACTACTAATTGGAAACTTTCAATTCCAATCGAGAGATACCAGAGACTACCATCAGAACTGCATGTGTCTTTAAGTGCATGCGCGGTGGTTTATAATAAAAAAACTGGGTAGATTACCGGTATGGACCATTGACCCAATATAGGCAATTATAGGTGCGGATATGGTCACTAATTGTCTCCAACTCTCCCGCAGACTTAAATCATTTTAATACCACTTAATGCGGCTTCATATTAGAGAACCACCTTAGAACCACGCAGAACCTTCCTAAGCAGATCATCCAATGCTACATTTATGCTTGATATTAATGCATATATACCACATAAGGTATCACACTTTATACCGATAACCTAAAAATCTATACTATCGTTAAACTTAAAAAGAATAGGTCTTTTGGTTTGCCATTGATGGGTGACTAGCTGGGCCGCGGATAGCCAGTATTCTCGTATTTGTGCCTTATCGTACTAGTGAATACGCGAGAGCTGAATAGAACACGACCAAATTATTCACGAATTGCGCACGTTTTGCGTCTGAGGTGCACTTCTTGCCTATAATGCTATGTTTAGAATGCAATCCATATATATATATATATATATATATATATATATATATATATATATATACATATATATATATATATATATAAAAAGTATTGTGATGATTTATTAATCAGTTGCAGTACGTTTGCACACTCGGCAGTGCTCGCCTTAATAAAAATGGTGATAAAAAGGTGTCACGTGAGGTTAAAAATCAGCTGTCCGTGTCCTTGCTTGATGGTAGCCCCCGCTCTTATGGACCCGGTGCGAGCGGTATATCCTCAAGGTTACTTGCAACGTTAAGACGGTAAGATCCATAAGATTCCTCTTCGTGACGCCGAGCCCCAAGAGCGTACTCGCAGATTCGGGGTCCCATACACCACTCATAGAAATAGTGATGGATCCAAATCTGCGAGGTTTTTGCGGGTCAGGGAGCGCCGCTCTTAGGAACTTGACGTCATATTTGGTGATCTTGTCCTGCCGCGCTTTTGCCAGATCCCGGTTCGGGCCGCAAACCTCGGCATCTAAAACCCAGACCTCGGTAGGTGTTGTTATTACGAGGTAGGGCTTTAGACCCGGTGTGCCCGGTCGACGGAATACTCGCTCACGAACCACCTCATGACCCCTCTCGCGGAGAAGACGCGCCACGCGACCACAGACGTCGTCATGTCTCTTTATAGTTTGTTTGTGTGTTGTATCGCACATCTGAGCGACATGAGCCAACGTCTCAGGCGCATGACACGCGTGCCTACAACGTTTGTTGTAGCCCGGGCGTCCCCTGGCCAATCTGGCACGCGTTGGAAGTGCGTTGATCCTGAGCTTTAGTAGGTTTAAATACTCGTTACCAGAGAGGTAGGGCATACCCTTAATCCAGTAATGTACAAAAAGCGTTTCGTGTGCTTTTTTCAAATGTGCTACTTCGAACGTGTTGTGTAGTTGTTGAGACCAGTAATCGGTCTCTTGTGTAGCGGTCTCAATGGAGGTTGGCAAGCGCTCGCAAAGAAGTCTTGTTTTCGCAAGGTCTTTTTTGAAGTGCTTGGTATTTAGCATCCATTGGACCCCAGGGTGCGTGGAGTGTTGTAGTGCTGTCAGACGGGAGAGGCGGAGTCTAGGAATAAATGTTTGGAGGCAGGGAATGTCCAGACCGCCGTGTGCTGTATGCGTGTACAGGTAGGCGTTCGGCACCGAGTTTTCGAGCTTAAGCCATTTCGACTTAAAAACCTTTCTGATCTCTTTATCTAGGTCGCTAAGGGATGCGTAAAATGATCTGAGACCTATATGTATGTATGTATATATATATATATATATATATATATATATATATATATATATATATATATATATATATATAGATATATATATATATATATATATATATATATATATATATATATATATATATATATATATATATATATATATATACATATAGATATATATATATATATACATATAGGGCCCGTGTAGTAGTGTGGTTATATTGTATAAATCTGCTGCGCTCATTCGTTGCCTCTATGGCTTCCAGCGTTGGTGGGATGGCAGATTATCATTATTAAGGTACTCTACCTTTATTAAATAACACAGTGAATTTGGAATTGAAATTTAGACAACGAGTCCATATCTTTTAGATAGGCGAACCGTCACAACAAAGTTTCGTCGCTGTCGTTTTACTGATGCTTATTTTTAGCAGACGACCGTCTGCGCCATTTTGCAAAGTTGGCTTTAAAAAAAATCCACTACGAGGGTACATCGGCACAACTGAACTTACAAGTCTGGCCCTTGGCGCTTCATCGGGAAACCATTCACTAAAACCGCGAACAGTAAAAGACGAATATAAAAATCGTTTAGGGCACGCTTTGTGGATTGTGAAATAGGTGCATGTTCTGCCACTCTGTCGTTAAAAATGGACCTGACTTTTTCAAACATGGTACTTAAAATATCTAAGACATAATTTAGATACATTAGATTAATACGGAAAAAGATGAGCACACGTGGAGATTTTTATACTATAACATTTTCAAAAGGTGCCCTTTGTCTATGCAACCACCAATAGTAGCCTGGACAAAACGCCATCTTACTCTAAAGAATCACTAGCTGTGCAATTTAAACTACATCTATTCTTTATAAAGATTGTACAATGGTTTGCTCCAGGCACTCAATGGACCACTCAGTTTTCCCGAAACCTGCCCAGATTAAAGGCAGGGATAGAAAGAACTTTCAACATCAGCGGGGCGCTTAAAATCATCGCATACTATGTGAAGGGGTATGCCCGGCATATTCATTGCTGATGCCACTAAGCGTGACACACCTATTCTCCGATCTGATCAATAAAAGTGTGCCTAATTGGATACGCGGGCCAAAAACTCAGAAATTATTCATTGAGTTCGGGATCCCAGTAGACGGCCGTCATTCAGAAAATGGATAGAGGAAATACTTCTTTACTTTAATATTAATCAAGTTGATGGACATAAGTCTGCTTCTCGTCACACAAATAGCACAAAGTAAATTTTTGTTATTACGTCGCGATGTAAAAAAGCTCCCTGACCGTGGTTTCATGGTCCTTTACATTGACTTTACAGAGTTTCCTATATGCAGCCTGTTTTGATTAAGAGATGGCCATACCGCCTCTGAGGGTTTACGTGTCTCAAATCTCTCAAAGTACGCGCCTTATTGTGCTACGCACCTAATATATATTCTTCTTTAGCACATGATGGCAATTTAAAGTCTATTTATCCTTAAATTACATGTGGGACAAATAGGGCCCAACGGCAAATAATGTTCTCATCTTAGTTAGTTTTGATGACAAGAAATAACTTAGGACGCCTACTTAGGACGTTGTCTAATGCCTAGCTTAATGCAAAAGGTTTGCGTTTCATCATTTCTCCATCAGCTTTCAGATCTACTTAAAACCCATCTCGTCGTGTGAAGACCCAGAAGTTGAAAAGTTGTTCAGCGGTGCATTTGAAAGACCACACACGTTAAGGAAAAAACAGGATCGATTTAGTGCTTTTGCGCCTATCTCATCATACGGCCTGACGACACACAAACACTGTTAGCAGCTTCACAACTCAGGAAGTGCCGCTAAATTTCATCCTTAGTAGCATGTGATTATTCTCCTTCTTTTGCAAACGCTTCTGCCGATAGCTGTCTTCCCTGTGTGGATCTTTGAAGAGCAGCTGCTGTCATAAAAAAAAAGAAATAAATATATATACATATATATATATATATATATATATATATATATATATATATATATATTATATATATATATATATATATTTACATATATATACTGACTGCGCGACTATCCATGGCGGGAGCTCGTAAATAGATTTGCGCGTGTCGTTGTGGGGCTGCGAAACGACTACGTACGGCGTAGACGTCCCGGCCCGAAGGCGACGTTGTTTACGAGACTCGTGGCTCGCTTGCAAAACGCGTGACCCTTTTTTTGTGGCCAAGTTGAGTATTTGCACTCTGTCACGCTTCTCTGACGAACGCTACCGACGAATGACTGCCTGGAGGAGATGGAGGCAATGTGAGTGTCGTCTTCGGCCGGTTTTGTTGCTATTGTTGTTGTTGTAGCTACTGCTGTTGCCGCTGCCGCTGTTGCTGTTGTTGTTGTTGCTGCTGCTGCTGCTGCTGCTACGGTTGTTATTGTTGTTGCTGCTGCTGCAGCTGTTGCATTGTTGTTTCTATAGCTGTTGTTGTTGTTGTTATTGTTGTCGTCGTTGTTGTCGTCGTCGTCGTAGTCGTTGAGGCTGGAACCGTAGCCTCATCTAAAGTGCGCCTGCCCTTTTCAGCTGAAGCAGTGAAAAGAGCTCGAGCCCACAGGCACAAAGCCGCCCCAACCGAGGGTAACGCGAGCGGCCGAACACCGACGAAGGCTGTCCAGCCGTCCGGAAGGGCCTAATGATGTTAAGCTGGTGGTGGCGGCCGTGGTGATGCTGCTATTACTTCTAGCTGCCTAACACTAGGAGGAGTTCGGCGTGTACTGCTTCTGCTGCTGCCCCTGAAGCCATCGTTGGCCTTCGCGGCTTCGTTGTGTGGCGAAAACCGGAAGGAACAACCGAAGCAAACGTACAACTAGCTTAAGGAGAAGGTCTAGCTGTAATAGCAAATCATGGTGATGGTGGGGATGAACATGGGCATGATGATGATGGTGATGATGATGATGAGTATAACGAAAATGATGACGAAAAAGGGGGCGACGATGAGTATGGTGGTTACGACGACGACGACGACAACGACAACCAAGCACTGCCGCAGGGCATTGACGAACAATGCTGCTGCTGCTACACAATGGCTGCTATGCTGAACCACAATTAGTGGCGGCGGATAATGGCGCCGTGCTCAGCCGTAACAGCAATTTCAGCAGCAGCAGCAGCGGCTACACAACGCTTCATAGAGGAGCTTCAGTAGACCAGGGAAGAAACACAACGGATAGCATTGTTGGACATAGATAGAGGGGGAAAATAGAGAGAGAGAGAGAGAGGTGATGACGTCGTTGTTAATATTTTAAAACAAATAATGGAGGGTTGGATGGTAATGCACCACCGCTTATTATTGAGGCATCTGTGCTCCCCGTTTTGTTTTTCGATCATAGTCGATTTTTTAATCCAATCCGGCATTGACCTTGTTTAAATTGGGAACCATGAAAACCAACTTAGGAGTGGCCGGTCTGGGGGGGTCTCGAACCCAGGCCTCCCGAATGCAAGGCTAAGGCTGTTGCCACTAAGCCATCTCGCTCAGTATTGCTGTTGGCTGGCGAATGTATTAACAACACAGTATTGACAGCATGCATCGTCTGGTTTACGAATTGCGCCACACGAGTTTCTCATTCTGTTCTGTCTGCGGCTGGGGCCTGTGGCTGCGCGTTCTGTGCCATCGGCCATTGTTTTTGTCCGTTGTGCGATGATGTGTTAGATGATTGTTTTTTTTGTTTAGCCGTTCAGTTAAGCTGTTCAGTTCGAAAGGTCGACTTGATCAGACCATGCGAGTGAACGAGCGAGCGCAAAGCACTACTCGAATGCAAACGTCAACTGGTCAGCAGACGTTGGCCGAGATAGGTCTGCTGTCGAGCCCGGTGGCGTGGTGGCTTAAGTTTCCGCCTCGCAACCGGAGGAGACACATAAGTGCGCGGGTTCGAGCCCCACCGTTGCACCTTTGTTTCTGTGGGGGTCCGTCTATGAAGCAATGTGAAAAACAGTTCCATGGGCGTTAAATCTCGGCTGAGGGTCAGCCCGAAAAGTATCGCTTACGAGGTAGGTCTGCTATGCGTTTACGTGGCATACACACATATGTATTCGAGCCGACGTCGGTGACGACGTTCACAGTAAAAACAGCAACAACAACAACAACAACAACAGCAACAACAACAGCAACAACAACAACAACAACAACAACAACAACAACAACAACAACAACAACAACAACAACAACAACAACAACAACAACAACAACAACAGCAGCAACAGCAGCAGCAGCAACAGCAGCAGCAGCAGCAAGCAACTACGACGTTACATTATTGCCCCTACTTAAAATACGACGAACTAGGACAAACTACAACAACCACTTTCCCACCACCACTACTCTACTACTACTGCTACTAAAGTAAAGTAAAGTTTTTAGGCTGACCCTCAGCCAAGATTTAACGTCCACGGAACTGTTTTTTACATTGCTTCATAGACGGACCCCATAGAAACAAATGTGCAACGGTGGGGCTCGAACCTGCCCACCTATCTGTGTCTCCTCCGGTTGCAAAGCGCAGACTAAAGCCACCACGCCACCGGGCTCGACTACTGCTACTACTAATACTACTGTATCTGCTATTAGTTTTGCTATTGCCCTAACTACAACCGATACTTAACTACTCCCACGGTTGATCTATTATTTAATTGGTGGAGGCCGCTCTTTACGCGTCTGCTGCTGCTGCTGCTCCGGCTGCTCGCATCGTTTCGTAGCGGCGTCAACGTGAACTTCAGGAAGTGATCGATAAAGCGAATGGCGACGGCGGCGGCGGTGGTCGTCGAAACAAGCTTTTCGTTTGCTCATTCGACCTTCCGCTCGGCCGCCAAAGAAGACTAGCCGAACTGGAGGTAGGGGGGGAGTGGGAAGTGGGGAGCAGTTGGGGTCCCGGTGAGCGTTCAGCGCCTCGGGCCATGCCCGCCTGCTTGTCTGGGGGTGTCCGAGAGATGCCGCTCCATCGACTACGCTATCTCCTCTATCGCGCCGCCGCCACCGCCGCTGCCGCCGTTGCAAACTCACGTATATAGAGCTACGTTACATAGTGGTGTAGCCACGATTCGGTAGTGGGCAAAACTGGTGGTGCTGCTGCTACTGCAGTTTCTGGCCGCAAACCCATGAAAGTCTCTCTCTCTACCAGCTGACATTGACTGTGACCGTTTGTCGCCGAGGATGGGGCCGCTGTTGCTGATTATATTGTTACTGATACTGTATTGGCGTAGGCTCTCACGTACTAAACAGCAGCGTCGTCATCGTTGTTGTCGTTGTTGTTGCGGCTCCTCTGTGGACGCTCTGAGCCGCCCGCCGCAGCACACAGCCACCCGCCGCAGCACACAGCCACCCGCCGCAGCACACAGCCACCCGCCGCAGCACACAGCCACCCGCCGCAGCACACAGCCACCCGCCGCAGCACACAGCCGGGCGCTGCCGTGAATAGGAAAGGCCGGGAAGGGGTGCGGAGGGGGAAAGCCGTGAGACCCTTGTCCGGGAGACGGAACACGGCGGCCTATGTGGCCTGGCTTGGCTGTTCCGACGTAGTTACGAGGGGGATACGACTCGGGTCGAAAAGGGCCTTCCCATTCTTCTGCATCTGTGGTGATGATAAAAGCAATTGCACAAAAGCCTACTCGGCCAGCCGGTCGCCCGGCCGAACAGCGTTGCGACCCTCCCACGAGCGGGAGGTTTGCGTAGAGCATCCCTGCTGTTACTGCTACTGCTGCAGTTGTGGTTGTGGTTGTTGTGGTTGTTGTTGTTGTTGTTGCTGTTGTTGTAGTTGCCTCTGTTGTTGTAGTTGTCTCTGTTGTTGTTGTTACTCTTGTTGTCGTGGTTGCTGTTTATTGCAATTGTTGTTGCTGCTGCTGCTGCCACTGCCGACGCCGCCATCACCGTTGATTTCCTGGTCAGTGTCCTGGTGTTGTGGCCTTCTCTCGTTTGTTTTGCCCCCACCTACACGGCCTTCTATCAAGAGAGTACCAGCAACAGCAGCAGCAGTTGCAGCACAACTATCCTGCGTCCACCACCGCCGCCAGGCCACCCCCCCCCTCCCCCGCGCCCAGCAAGCAAAAGCAACTAGAGAACGACAGACAGAGCCGTCTATTCGAAACGACCGGCTGTGGGGGACGCCCGCGAACGAGCGAGCAGCAACCCACCCGTCGAGCGGCCAAGCAAGAAATGCCAATTCTGCAAACGGCAGAATTGGCATTTGTCGGTGGCTGGGGCGCGGTCGCCCGCCACTGCCTCCCGCCACTGCACAGCCGCTGTATGGCCGCCCTACGCTGTCCTGCCCTATGCTGCGAAGCGTGACGAAGGAACCGACGCTAAACCGGCCATCCATGTAAACAGAGGACAGTTAGTTGTTCATAGAGCCGTGGCACGTTTCTCCTGCGATTCCGGTCAATCTCTCCCTCGGGCAATCGAAGGCAAGTCCACCCCTACGGCTCCGCGGCGACCACTCGCTCCGTTGCCAGATGCGCTCAAGAAGCACAGGCGGTACATAGTTCACACACAGGTTCGGGTTAGCACGAACAGCCGGGAAGGCCTGCCGGGAATGCCGTTGTCGGTGCTTTTACTACAGCAGCCACTCTACTGCTGCTGCTGCTGTAGTTTGATGGGGATGGAGAACGAAGTGCAAAATGAACGCCTTCAGTTCTGAAGCCCACAGTGTAAGCATGTGTGCAGTGTGGCAAACCATACGCCAAACCTCGAGGTTGGCGAAACGAGTCTCACGGGCCTGTTCCAGCCTAGCAGTAACAGTACAGGGCCGCTAGCCGAGGGCGGGCCTGTTTCCGTAAAGGGCTAATTATTAACCACTGGTTGGTGAATTTGCGTGCAGTGGCGGAACAGTGGCATTAAAACTCAGACGTGATGTGAGAAGAACCGGAAAGGATTGGGAAAAGTAGGCAAATGAAAAGAAAGCAAAAGATAGAAGAACGCGTGCACAGATTATATATCGATTATGTAATGTATTATATATTGTCGTAAGCAGACCCACTGTCTGCTTAGTGAGAGCGAATGTGAGCCCAAACCCACGCGGGCAAAACCAATATCGAGAAATAAATACGAAACTGCGTATTTTATTATTTTTGATGTATATTTGTTCTCGTTCCGCATTAGTTCTGTAACATATTTGGCGCCCAACGTGGGGCAGTGTATTAATTAGCCGTTACACTAATTGCGGAACAGTATTTATATGCCAATATATATGTATGTATATATATAGGCAAAAACTTAGGTTATATATATATATATATATATATATATATATATAGAACCTAAGTTTTTGCCTAACATCGCACTCGATTCGAGGTTCTACGTAGTCGTGGTGTAAACGTCGACCACCAACATGCTATAAGGATGACTTCTAGGGAAACAATACAAAAATGGATACAGGTGATGGTTATCACGTCTCTACCTCAAATCCAAGAAGGCGACTGTTGCCATGCTTGCAAAAGCATAGCGTTCAGGATAACGGTCGGGTGTGCTGAGTGAGGCGTAGGCACGGCGCGTATATACAGGTAGTTCAACAAGTTCTTGAAATGAAAACCAAGAATTTTCCAAATCTTGTTTTTAATTTTTTCTTATTCGATATACTCCCCGAGAAGCTCAATACACTTTTCCCACCGAGATTTCAGAGCAAATATACCTCTTGAGTAGAATTCCGCGTCTTTAGACTGAAAATAGGCATTGATAGCAGCCTCAGCCTCTTCATTGTTGGAAAAACGCTTTCCACCGAGACTATTCTTCAAATGTCCGAAGAGGAAATAATCAGAGGGGGCCAGGTCTGGAAAATAGGAAGGTTGTTCAATAAGTTTGAACCTCAGTTGGGCCAGTTTTGCCGTTGCTTGCCGCGACTTGTGTGCGGGAGCATTGTCCTGGTGAAACAGGGCAACCTTCTTCTGCAAAGCGGGCCGTTTCACGATGAGTTCTTGCTTCAGGCAGTCCAACAGTCTTGCATACTATTCTCCCGTGATCGTTTTACCGCTCTCAAGGTAGTCGACCAGAATTATTCCACGTTGGTCCCAAAAAACCGTAGCCATAATCTTTCCGGCCGATGCCGTTGTCCGCACCCTCTTCGGAAATCCTTCACCAGGTGCACACCATTGACGAGATGCTTCTTGGGTCTCGGGAGTGTAGTGATGGACCCAGCTTTCATCGACGGTCACGAATCTGCGCCAAAAATCCGACGGATTTTTCGACATCTTGGCCAAATTTCGCTGTGAAGCGGAAACACGCGCGTCTTTTTGGCCTTGGTTAAGCAAATGCGGCACCCATTTTGCTCTGAGCTTTTTCATCTTCAAGTTTTTGTGCAGGATGAAATGCACTCTACCCAAACTGATCCCCAAGGCCTCCGCTATCTCCCTAATGTTCACTCGCTTATCTGCGGCAACGATTTTCCGCACTTTTTCCACGTTTTCCTCATCAGTTGCCGTTTTTGGGCGTCCTGGACGTAGTTCATCCTCGGTGCTCCTGCGACCTATTTTTAACTCATTAATCCAGTTGGAAACAGTGGCAAAACATGGCGCAGAGTCACCGTACACCTCGTCTAACTCAGTTTTCACTTGGGTCGCATTCCAACCTTTGAAATAAAAATGCTTGATAACCACTCGAAACTCTTTTTTCTCCATTTTTCAAAATCACGCCGATACGTTGCACGGGAAAAGCGATCAAACGAAATCGCAGCGGCCAATCACCATAATATTTTGACTGCTAGCATTCGAAAAGTTGCCGTTTCCAATAACGGTGAAAGCGCGCCAAAATTCGAATTCGGACAAGCTCATTTTAAGAACTTGTTGAACTACCTGTATAATGTACCGATTCGAATGAATCAGAATAGGCGGCCGTTGTATTCGCGTCATCTCCTGCCTGGGCTTCTCACTGCCAATGTTGACGTAAGCGAGTTTGCGTAAGGAATTACATCAGGCGGGATCATCTTACACGATGAAAGTGTTTATTCCCACCATAATCGACTTCTCTCTCGCGAATATCCCAGCTCTGTGAAGACACCTTGACAGCTCACCGTTCTTCGGTCTCTTCCTACAGGCGATTTTGAATCAATTTAGTGCACAATAGACATGGGTATAGAAACATCAACAGGTATAAACTGGAGCCGTAGAAAAAAACTACAAGCAATCTGCTGAGCTGCAAAGGGTAGAACTAGATACAAGGATCCGTCACATGCATGTAAACAACTTAAACCTCTATGCCTGTAACCCCTTATACAATGATACTCAATAACCGACTCAAACGTATGCCTTCATGTGCCTGAATATTTACAGCGTGTTTATACAATAGAATACGCAACCCTTCATTGGCATGCATGAGCCAATCATCACAGCAGTAACTATATAACGCACCATTAAATAGCACTTAATTAAATTAGATCGCGTCTGGCCTAAACGTGACTGGCGCAGCTGTTTTGCATATCCCTAGGGGAATGTATTATTTAGTCTTTCGGTCCTTGCGATTTCTTTAAAAAGCACGTCAAATCTGCTTCGGAGTTCACTGTCCTGAAAATTAGGCAAAGAGCGATCTAGGCCAATTTTACAATTTTTGTGCTATAACCGCAAATTCGCCTGTTCATAAAGTTCCTTCAGAGCGGTATACCTTACATCTTTAAGTCTCTTTTCTCAAAAATGTATTTTAGATCTCTTCAATTAACTCGATTCCTTTCCCCAAGTATGGTCGCCAAATGGATCTATAAAAAAAAAAGTAAAAAGTGAAGCACTGAAATATGGTGTTACAAATCTGCATGCGTGCTTGTTTAGCAACATTCGCACGGTGCTGATTATAACTTAGTTGACAGCGAGTCCCGCCATAAGATCTTTACACTTTTTTGTTTTGCTTTTTTGTTTGCTAGTTCTGTGCAGCGTGTAATTGTGAACAGAGTTGTACCAAATTGTGCGTATTAAAGGCAATTTAAATGGGAAATTTCAACTGGGTCATCCAGAGACCACACGGCTGTACAAGCAAGTGTGCAGGAAAACTTTAAAGCGTGCCTTGTTTATACATTGTTAGTTTTACGATACTAGCCCTGGAACGTGTTCGAGCCCCACCATTGCACATTTGTTTTTATGGGGTCCGTCACGCAAAGCAATGCGAGAGCACCCCCGTTGGCTGAGATTCTATCCTCGAAAAGATTGCGAACATAAAGTTGCACAAACGTAAAGATTTGCTGCTATTTAAAGTAGTTAACTGCATTGTGTGTATATATATATACGTGGTAATTGTAACATTATGTAACAAAATGTACGTCAATGTGTGAGCTGACATGGTAAAATGTGCTACAAGGATTTCCTAGGCAGACTCATGGATGGAAACATGTAGCACACATTTCTGAGCAGGACCTCACCAGTCCTGATGGTAGATGTTCCCAAAAGTATTCGCTTGAGAGTGTCGTTCCAGCCGGATGACGCCCACGGATCCCGCACACAACAAACGACGCTGCAGTACGGGTTCACCTAGGCGCTTCATTTAGGCGATCGATGAGTTGGTCGATGCTCAATCAAGTGAACGCGTATTTATAGCCATCTAGTTCTGACCAGCATATTTCGTTCATTACATCAAACACCGCCAGATACAGACCGTAGGCTATTCGCTAACGTCCGCCTCAACATCTGTTATAATGGGACTCTACGTGAATCCGATATCGGGGGCAGGGAACGAACAGTTTATATCACCTAGCACACCAGCGTCGATTTTGACTGCATTCAAAGATCTCCAATGAATGCGCATTTTTATCATTACTCAATGCATGCGTTCTGTGAGTGCGACAAGTTCTAACGGTAAGTTTGTATGATTCCGAACGTAGAAAGTAAAATAAACTGGAAATAACAGAGCCTCGAATACTTGCCAACATATTCAACACGACCTCCTCTCTTCTGCTACGCTAGATATTTTTCGGGCAAAGTGTATATATATATATATATATATATATATATATATATTTATTTATATATGGGTCATATCTTCTGTCGCTTCCATCATATATATATATATATATTCGACAATTGGCGACAGTGGCAATTCGATGCTACTATTGCAACTGTGATTTTATGCTCTGTTTCTATATTGTGTGTCATCTTTTCTTTTCCCGGTGGTATATATTGCATTTCATTTATTATAGTGGCCGTATACTATGGTAGTGGAAGATGAAAGGTAGTTGTTATATTAGTATAGTTTGTTGTTGTTCGTGTTATCCGGGCTGCCGCCACTGTTGCTGTTACGATCAGAATCATATATATATATATATATATATATATATATATACTGTTGTTGCTGCCGTTATGAATGCTCTTTCTGATGTTATGTTTATAACGTAAAAGTCTTGTACGATTTCTGATAATGGCGTGTCAACGTAACCATGTCCTTTGTTATGAGGTGCTGGCAGTGCCTTGCCTTTAGCCTGATATACAGGCTGTCATTGAGCGTTCTTAATGTCGTTTTTAATGTTGCTGGCTATATATATATATATATATATATATATATATATATATAATATGTCGTTTATAATGACAATGTTGTATAACGTCGTGTTATAGACGCTCGTGGTTAGACAAGTTTCACTCTTTCTCTCGGCTATGCATAGGCTAGCAGTGTTTTATACTCTCACTGCTACGATGCGTTGACTAGCAGTGCATTATATTCAAAATAAACTCTACTTTATTACCAGACGCGATCTTGCACTTTTTGCTCGCAACCAGGCGGCTGATTTATAGTATATGCTCCACGCTACCACATCATTCTTGAACTGGGAGAGGCAGCGAGTCGGACACTAGAAACTAGTATAATACAGCACAGAAAGCAGAGTCAAAGAGTAAAAAGAGTCTATTGACGCTGTCCAGAGAAACGGGTCGTTCAAACTTGCCGCCCTGATGCGCCTTCGTGGTGCCGTCGTCCGAAGCAGCTGGTGCATTATTTACCCGATGAGCTCGCTGTTAAAAGTTAAGGACTCGGACGCAGTTGATAGGATAGTCCGTAATGAGCTCACACAGAACTCCAGCTTGTTCTACTACGACTGCCCTCGGCTGCCTGGAGATAGGCTCTAGCTAGTCAAATATGATGAGCCCGGTGTTGGTGTTTTTCGGCAGTATTGAAGCTTCGGCAACTGGGTAGGATACGACATCTACAGTGCTCACTGTCCACTGCTACGATAGATGAAGAGTCGGATTTAAATGGCCTGTCGATGATGCCCTATTCCTAGTGTGTGAGAGAAAAGAGAGCCCTGCTCGTCTTAACCCACCTATCATCATGTGGTTTTCTGCTGGGTACTAACTAGTAGTTATTTGATACTCCTAAGATTTGTAGACATGAATTGGCTCTGCTTCGACATCGGATAGCAGGTAGTGTCACTTGCAACAAAACCAGCTTTGTTGCCCGTTGAACGTGGGAATATCCTAACGCAACAACAATCATAACAGCAACGAACATGAGAATCAGATGTATTAAGATAGCTTCCTTTGGATGGGGGTCGAATGCATGGCGAAGCGAACAGGACTAGGGAGGCGTACAGGAGGAGCCTTATGAATCGAGGCTCAATCAAGCAAGAGGTGCGTTGACATACGGGGCGTCCGTCATAAGCGTAAGACAGCGTACGAGTGGGAAGGGCTCTTTTCTAATAGAGGCGTGTGTAGACTTGGCTAAGCTAAGAAGGCCGGTATTGCGGCCCTGCAGTCGTTCCGCGAGCCGAAAATCAGCCAAACGACCGGGTGGTACGTGTATACCTGGCTCCATCTACCTGCAGGCTGTTGTAAGACTCACGTATGGTTCGGCTGTTCGGGGCCGTCGTGCCTGGACTCAACGGGCCGCGAGTCAGTGGCGTCTCTGCGATCGCAGATTGGATCGGCTCGGACCCTACTCGGGTACTTTTCTCGTCCTGACTTCTCCTCCCTCTCTGCCTGAGCCTCTACTGAGAGAAGGGGTCGGTCGCTCCAACTTGAGAGGAGGTGATGAAGGAGAAGAGGGCATACATGCAGCGGCGGCATTGCTTGGCGTCAATGGGACCACGGTGCGGCACGAACGCAGGAGCCTCTTCTGCTATAGCAGTGGTGCGAGAACTAAAGGTAGTCGTAGTGGTGGTAGTAGTAGTAGTAGCAGAAAGGTGGATGGCTCGGCACGACCATCGAGCAGGGCCGCCCCCCCCCCCCCGTCCCCCTACCTTACACGAAGCTCCTTCCTGCAAGTAGTCTATAAGCAGAGTTGAGACGGCAAAAGAGATCTGCACTGCAGCCGTAGTTGTATAGGTCTATGGAGGCAGAGTTTGTTGTATTGAGAGTAATGAAGAGGATTATGGCCCACCATCCGCTTCGCCTCGTACACATACATGCGCACGTAGCCACCTTTACGCGCACAGATATACTAGCAGCTCTCACGCACCCGTGCTCCGGCTACCGCCTCCGGGGTCGGTTTCTCCCCAGTTGCACGGGAACACGGCTTCGAATAAACATTTTACTGCCCCCGCAGTTACCGAAGGCCCTAGGCTTTGCCCCCTATACGCGACGACCTATATGAACGCCCACATGAGCCCAGTGACATTTATACGTTTATACTCTCGAAACGGCTTCCTCTTGGTCCGAGTAGTTTTCGCCGGCCATTGGCACGACACAACACATAAGCAATAGACATTCTGGCTGGCAGGCAACAACGGTCTAACTCAATCTGCTTCGAGCGAAACCCACTCCGATGGCTACTGGATGGAACATGGGGGCTTGCTCGTTAGGTGTTGCTCTAGGAACTCAGGGAGAATAATATGAAGGCGATACAAAAGAAGCAATCTTAATTTAGGAGACACCTCGTCTCCCTCTTCCACATCCGAGTGACTGCCCATGCGGGGTTTCATACCGGCCGCCTGTTATGCCGCTGGCAAGGGCCGTACAGGCTAATCGCCGGTACGAAAAATGCGTCACTTCTCGGCAGACACGCTGCTGGTCCGTGACAACCGTCTAGGAACTCTGCCTGCCACATACGGTATTTCACTAGAAAACGAAGCAGTAGTAGGAAATCACAGTGGGAATCTGACCGCTTCTAGTGCAACAGGGATTAAGCCCAAATATCCACACCAGCCTCATGCAGCGCTTCATAAAAGAAAGTCGGTGGGGCTTGTGGAAAGTGTGTGCGGGCGCACACACTTCCCGTCACGACGCATCTCGACGTGTATCTCGACGCAATTGACAGCAGCACTTGTAGAGTTTTAGAACGACCTAAGATCTCAATTCGGCTGTCGCTCCCAAGGCTTAACGCGATTACCCTGCATCCTCACCAAGAGGGAACAAACAGTAGGTTTTGGTGGCATAGCACGTCCCCCATTTCTGGTGGGGGGCCGGCCTTCCGGTCTTTTCATGACCAGTTGGCTGGATTTTCTCAACCGTCAAAAGCAAATAGGTTTTCCTTTTTTTCCCTCTTTTATTCCTCATTTTGACAAAGGGAAGGGATTACCCTTGGCCTATTCGGCCTTAGGTTAGTAGGCCAACTGCGCGGATACCATGAGGAGGTCGGGGGCGGCAGTGGGACGACGACGATGGCGACTCACAGACTCAGTCTTCGACTGAGCCAGGACTGCCTGCGAGACAGCCGCTCCAGAAGAAAACCTCAGTACAGAGAAGGCAAATGAAGAGCTGATGAACGGGATACAACGGCAGCAACATGGCTGGCGGCAGCTGCTGCATCAGCGGAGCAAGCGAAGCCTACGAAACGCTCTGCCGAGAGGACAAAGAACCGATCGTGGTCGCGAGTCTGTACTACTCGAGGGGAACGCGTAGGGTGGTGGTGTATGGTGGTAATGGGCGTATCGAAAAGCGTGAGCAGAAAGCGATTACGAATCCTATGAGTCGTCCGTCCGTCCGTCGGAGACGATAATCGTCGTCGTCGTAGAGCATCCGAACTGAGGAAAAAGCACAGAAAGCTTAAATGCCCGACCCAGAAATGGCTCTGGCAGGCTGGAATGGAGGAAGAAGCGTTCGAGAATATTGGCGGGGCGGAAGGAGGGATAGCATACTTATCACGGCTCGGCGGCTCGTACAGGGCCGCCAACAATGCGTACGACGTGACGAGCACACTACTAGTAACACTTCGTAGAATGGACATCGAAACGCAAGAGCGGCGGAGAGGGAAGCTATCTCAAACACAACGGTGTTTAGCACGCGCTTCGCTTAACACGCCAACTTACGCAGAGCGTGCGCTTAGCACCACGCGATAAGCGCAAGCTACCGGATCTACTGATACTGCTCTGCTTAGAGCTATTATCTCTTCCCCTCCCTAATCCTCACCGTCTACTCGAGAGGAAGCAGTGAAAGATCAATAAAAATCAATGCTTGATTATCGGATCGGGTGGAAAGATGAATATGGCCAGTAGACTGTTTAGGGCTGTGACGGCAGTGATTGTGGTCGGTATCTCCAGTTTTAAAACAACATTTTGGGTCAGGTTGGTTTTGCACGCGTGAATAACTTAAAACAACGCGTGAACAAGTTTAATTCACGCGTGAGTCTATATCAGCTCATCATTCGTATTCTAACGAAAAACCTTGCGGGCTGCTCGCCTCGACAAAGCGTGAGGCACAACTGCAGTTTTACTTTTATTATTTGGTGTCTTTTTTGTTGTTGCAGTTTGCTGTCGTGCCGGACTTTCGGCATATATACGCTAAAATAGCTTTGTTTCAGCTGTTCTGCTAAACAACAAATTTTAATAGAATATGTCCAGCTGCGAGTGCATGTTAAACAGTGTTCCCTCTGCCCAAGAGCATAGTGGTAAGCACAAGTAGGGTACAACACCGCTAGTTCCAGACGCGCATCGAGCCATTCGTCGTCAAACTTTTATAATTGACGTTATAAATTCATTTTGATTCAAGGCGTTACTACTTTAATGACGAGAGAGTCACTTCGTTGCTGAGTTCGATTAGGCTCAAGTAGGCTCAATCATGAAGGGGCTGCCAAAATGGGTAACTGAAATCATGGGCATGGGTAAACGAAAGCGCGCGATCTGTGTGGGATGAGACACTGCCCTGCCCAAGAGTAATATAGTACATTCTATTATGGCTTTCCAGCCGTGTCACAGCCGGGACACAATATCCACTTTGAAACGAGTGTTGGACGAACAGATACATTCCCTCGGCTCCCGTCTCGGTGTCAGAGTGGCACGTCGTGATGATGTACGTTGGCGTTGCAAGCGCAGGACTCTGCCGCTGCCGTCTCGCATGTGGTGCAAATGTAACGCATTGTTACGGTTATGGCACAGAGATCAAATGCTTACGTATAACAAACGCATAATCGATGCCACAACTGAGTATTACATAAAAATAGAAGCATAGAATCAGAAGCGGCCTTTACTTGCCAAAAAAAAAAAGGAAGTGAGGTGCGCATCCAAAGATACGAGACGTAAGCAAGCTTACGTCGTTGGTATTATAGCATTCGTTTCTAGGGCACACGGTTAAACGCTTGGGCCACGTTTCCATGAATCATTTATGCCGCCGTCATACATTAGGTAAAGGACATATTGCATTGTTGATCTGCCTTGCACGCGCACTAGACTTCAGCGTTACCACCAAGAAACAATCTTTTAACGGCGACCGCCCAATGTTACAGCACCACCAGTAACGAGTCTCTTTAGGAACTGCTTCTGTCGCACCTCACCTAGGTAAGGTCAGCTATTTACTCAAGTAGCGCTGGTGCTCATACTACTTACTTAAGTAAAGCTAGTGATTACGTGCGTGACTCAATCTAGGCAAGCCTTGGCAACCCGCGCTATAGAATGCAGTTCAGATTGGGTCTGGCTTTATATATAGATGTTGCAGAGAAAGATAGTTTGGTAAGTGCAGCAAAGCTGAAGACGAAAACGAAGGAGATCGAAAACAGCAGACATTACTAACAGCTTGTGAATAGCTTGCCGACACCGCTGGGCTCTGCTGGCTCGGCTGACCTTTACCGCCTTCGTCGCCCCAGTCGCCGTAAACTATCGATAAAATATGAACGGAACGCAACTCCTGCTGTACGCACTCTGCTATGATCACAGCAACCCTTCTGCAGACAAACGCTTGCACACACATACAAGTCCACACTCATACGAGTACATACATTATACATACATACACGCACGCACACACACACAAACACACGCATATATACACACTTACATCTTTATATATACGTGTATATACCGTCAACACACTATCAGTGCCTGTCAATAACGGCAACAACACTACCAGCCCTCACTTGGCGCCAACCCCCAAATTCCGCCCGAATCTGGGGCGCCCAAATCCTTTATACGGCACGAGGCGCGAAACATCACCATGGCCGTGGTACTGCCCGTATCGTGCCCTCGTATCGGGCTGTTCGTTTATGCATCGGAGGGCAGTCGCCGCTGTTGGGGGCGGCTGCGGCGCCCACCACACCACCGCCCTCGTCGTCTATTGACATTTTTATTGCCGGCCGTAGCCAGCGTTCTCGCTGCGGTTGCGCTGAGGTCGTCTTGGTCTATGTGGCCCCCGGTGGTGCCGGGACACATAGGTCCCGCAGATCCGAGACGTTGTGTCGCCGCCACTCCCTGCCGCCATCCCGCACCTCAGACACTTCCTTTCTCCTGCAACCAACGCGGCGGCGCACAGTAGACGAGTGAGGAGAATCAGCAGTGAGGACGTACTGCTCGTTTCGGTTCTCCTTTTCTTCCTCTTTCTCCTCCTGCTACTCCTTCGTGTGGACCTTCACCTCGTCGTTTTCCCCGTCTTAGAGGCGCCGGCACGCCCGTAAGCCGGCCATTATTTAGCCAGCCGCCCCGTATAAACGCAAGCGCAACGGTTCAGGTAGCTCAGTATAGTAAGAACTCCAAAGACCGGCGAAGCAATTGTTCGATCAAGGTGTCGAAAGGTCTTCTCGTCGTCGTTGTCGTCGCCTGCGTCGTAGTCGTCGTCGTCGTTCTCGGCAGTGGCGGCAACGGCCTCGTTGGCGTCGTTTGAACCTACCTCAATCGCAACTGCCGCAACTCTCGTGCTTGCCGCCGCATGCCATGCAGACGTGTATCGTTTATTTACGGGCGCCCCCAACCCCAGTGGTCCACTACCCCCGTCAGCCGTGCCGGGCCATGCAGCAGCGGGGGTGGCTTCAGCAGCAACAGCAACAGTGGCGGTGGCAACTTCAGTAGCACCAGTCGAGTTCACCGGCGGTGGTGGCGGCGGCGGCAGCACATTCATTGGAGCGAACGGCGCGCCTCGAGGAAGCCGCCTCGAGAAGATCGAGAACCGCTAGCTCTTTGCGGCCTGGCCCGTTGCAGGTGCAATACATCTTCAAGGAAAAACGGCGCAGCAACTATTGCTGCTGCTGCTGTTTTGAGGGGAGACGATTCCCTCCCCCGAAGCAACGTCCCGCTGACGCTGCGGCAGCTATTCTCACCTCTACTCTTACGGAGTTGCAGGACCACAACTACTAAATACTTTCGGGGCTGACTCCCTCAGCCAAGGTTTAACGTCCATGGGACTGCTTTGCGCATTGCTTCACAGACGGATCACCACAACTCCTACTGCTAGGAATAGTACTAGTATTGTTGCTAGTGTACCAAAGTCACCATTTGCCACACCCCTTTTCCTCCTTCACTATTCTCCACATCCCCCCCCTGGCCCGCCCGCCCGCTCCCCGCTAAGTATCTTCGACGTATAGAAACTTCTCATGTATACGGCAATGCCACGGCAATACTGACACATTATGCGTCTTTTCAGGTGGTGATAATAAGTGTGCGTGGGACGCCGTGGCGCACTCGGATAGGCTTCTATGTACTGGTGTGCGGCGGTATGCCAAATAGTGAATTTGCAACGGACCGCCAATAATAATGCGAAGGAATGAAGCCGGGATTCCCGAGAAAGCCGTACACAAGCACGAGGCAGCTGCACTACGTACTCGTTGGCCTATCAACGTGGTTCGTGTACCTAAGAGCGCGAGCAACAGCGCATAATGAGAAACTCTAAGATAATTAGACACTCCGCTTACTCGGACTGTGGCAATAAGGAAATATTGGCCCGTTGACCCTTAACGGTTCTGCAACGCAACAAAACGCTCAGTCGCGAACAACGATAAGCCGCCGGTTTGATTTAAGAGCCATAAGTGACTGTGCTGCTCGCTCGAACGATACGCCATAGTATAACAGTAGTTGGAAACACGACATGAATGGTATCAAAGACAAGAGCAGCGATAGGTATTACACAAACAGCAGTAGCTATTACATTAACAGCAATAACAACAAGAACAACAAATCACATAACATAAAAGGACGTACACGAAACAATTTCAATGGTAATAACAATAGCTGCAACTACAAAAACAACAACAACACAATGGAAAATGAAAATAACGCACTAGCTGCGCAGATCTACTATTATTATAATCCTTGTGCTTTTCGCATCATAACCATCGTCAGTAACAACAACAACGACATCGCCGATAACAAAAAAATATATATATATACATACTATAATATATATAAATGTATGCTGCCAGCACGGCACTGCCACTGCGTGGACTAGTCTAGCCAAACTGGCCTAAAAGACCCTCAGCAACGTTGCCCCTCTTCACAGAGAAGAGGCGCGCGTGTCCGAGGTGGAGGTTCTTCTTCAGCGCGCAAATCTCGCCTCGACATCCTCTCGTGGAGAGCATTGCGCAGACGCGAAGCAGTTAGATAGCGAATCGGTAGAAAGAAGTACACGGATGCACAAGAAAGCAGGCGGACCCGGCTGAGGGGCTCTGGATGGCTCTGACGTCTTTTTCTTGTTCCCCGACTTGAGTGAGTGGCGTGGCCATGGATGGCAAGAGGGTCTGCGCAACGTCACCTGTAAGGTCTACTACCCACGAGAGCCCACTTAGATCTGACAGTCACCTGCGCTCGGTCGCTCGCTGCCGCCTCGCTAAAGCCACACAATATACATATGTATGTATGTATTTATATGTATATTTATATATATATATACATATATATATATATATATATATATATATATACTTATGTGCATACGTATATGGAAAACGGGGAGCAGTAGATCCGTCGTCGTAATAGCAGAGAGAGAGGGAGGCAGCTGGTAGTGGTGGATGGTGGTCGAGCAGCTTGCGTAGAACCCGCAACGAAGAAGCAGCTGTACCCAGCTATCCCAGGCAGTCGAAGGAGAAACGGCGCCGACGTAACGCCGTAGACATAAACAAGAGCCATATGTCTGTGTGTGGGTGTGTATATGGCCAAGTGCTTCGAACGTCCCATGGATGAACCACCAACAAGCCAACGAGTAGTAGGTTGGCTGCCCGGCCGGCCGGCCAGACAGGCGGGTGGGTGGGCTTCTCGTAGCCTGCCGTCGTTGCAGACGTTCGTTGTAGACACATTGGTACGTAGACATTACGCGCTAGTCAGTCGTCGCACATAGGCCGCCTACGAAAGCTGTGGTGGTAGCAAAGTAGTCGGGCAGTGTTTGTTGTTGTTGTCGTCGTCGTTGTTGTTGTTGTTGGTGGTGGAGTTGTTGTTGTTGTTGTTGTTGTTGTTGTTGTTGGTGGTGGAGTTGTTGTTGTTGTTGTTGTTGTTGTTGTTGTTGTTGTAGTCGTTGTCGTCGTTGTTGTTGTCGTTGTCGTCGTTGTTGTTGTTGTTGTTGTTGTTGTTGTTGTTGTGTTGTTGTTGTCGTCGTTGTCGTTGTCGTTGTTGTCGTTGTTGTTGTTGTCGTTGTTGTTGTTGTCGTTGTTGTCGTTGTTGTTGTTGTTGTTGTTGTTGTTGTTGTTGTTGCGTTGTCGTTGTTGCCGTTGTCGTTGTTGCCGTTGTTGTCGTTGTCGTCGTTGTTGTTGTTGTTGTCGTTGTCGTTGTTGTTGTTGCCGTTGTCGTTGTTGCCGTTGTTGTCGTTGTTGTTGTTGCCGTTGTCGTTGTTGCCGTTGTTGTTGTTTGCCGTTGTCGTTGTTGCCGTTGTCGTTGTTGTTGTTGTTGGTGGTGTTGTTGCTGCTGCTCCTTTGTTTTTCTCTTTCTTCCTTTCTTGCTTCTTCGTCTGGGCTGTTCCAGGTGGCGGTTTCTTGAACGTCTACAGGTTTGCCTTTACGTTTCTTTCTTGCCGTCTTGCTTAGTCTCACAGCGGCAAGCCCTCGTCTCTCCCATCTGCCACTCCAGGACTAAGCGGTTGGCGCGCAGTGAGTCGGCAGTGCGTTCTCAATGCGCCGATGAAGTGCTAGTGATGTTGATGGTGTTGGGGCTACGAAGAAAGTTGGGGTTGGGTTGTTCCTGCTGCCACCTCGGTGGAGGCAAATGCTTCCTCTTGCTTGTTGTGGGTGGTGGGGATGCGGGTGGGAATGAGGGTGAGAGTGGTGGTGATGTTGGTGCTGCTGCCGCCGCCACCTTTTCGCCAAGAAGGAGAACAGAGACGACTAGGAAAAGCGCCGGGGACTAGGACAGTGGACCATAATGGAGAACGGTGAGGTTGAGAATGACGAGCTGAAGTCTCGGAGAAATAGCGTCATGTTTGAAAATTTACGGCTACGACGACGACAATTCGCTGGAATGCAGACACGCTCGGTCTCATGCTTGCCTACCTGCTTCAACGGTATCCGCCGCGAAGGGGACACAACAAAGACAAAGGCAACAGAAAGGAACACGAGAGAAAAGTATGACGAAGAACGATAAAGGAAGATGGACGCTGAAAAGAAAGAGGCGCAGAAAAACGACAAGGCGGATGACGTCAGCGGGACGATACAGGTGTCCTGCCGTGAGTCTTGCTCGAGCGGTTTGCTTCGAACGTCCTGGCCAGCAAGTCACGTCGCTCGCAATGAACACGATGACGTTGTGATGCTTGCCACTGCTGCTGCTGTTGATGACGACGATGACCACGACGACGACGATGCTGAAGTCGCCGAAGTAACGCCACTACAGCAATAGCAGCTGCAATCCTCCTGCAATAGTAGACGTCTCACCAGCTTCAAGGCAGCAGGCGCAAGACACCACGCAACAAAAACCGTTACGCCTGCCTACACAACTGCGGGACGAATCTCTCCGCCCCCTCTCTCTCTTACCCTTTCTTTCTCTCTCTCGAGCGACAAAGAGGCAGAGGAAACGAGAGAGAGATTGAGAGAGAGAGAGAGAGAGACGAGGTGGAACGGGTTCCGCAATGCGGGAGTACGTCGTCGGCGTTTCTTGGAGACCGCCACAACCGCCGCCGCTACATCAAAACCAGCAGCATGGAGGGGGGCAATCTTTTACATATACACATATCTCTATGCTTCGCTTCCTCGATCGCTCCCCATCTCCACCTTACTCCCTACCTTCCTCCTATACCCACTCGCCACCGGCCGTTCGCCTGCCTTGCATCTAACATGCAGCTAAGCCGTTCTGCGGCATCATCTGTGTAGTTGTAGTGGTAGTTGCAGTTGTAGTAGTAGTAGTCATAGCAGACAGAAGTGGAAATAGCCGCCGCAGTTTTCCATTGTAGTAGCGCTCGTTGTACGAGAGTAGTTGCCGTAATAATAGTCGGACGCACACTCGCCTACGTCTAAATAAATACAGATGCTCGAGTCCAGCCCTTCTTCCAGCCAGCATCAGCAGCAGCAGCAACGAGCACAGAAACAGCATCAGCAGCAGCAACAGCAGCAACCGCAGAAGGAGCAGAAGTTCTTCCAATAGCAGACACGGCCACAAAATGCGGCCTATGCGTTGTGTCTCGGCCTTTGTCACTGGTGCGCCACGAGCGTCCTTTTCTTCTTCTACTCGGCGGGCCATCTGTCTTCCTCCCTCGCCTCTGTGTGCCCACGCCCGCATCCAGGCCCCCAGTTACCCCCGGCGCCGCCGCCACCGCCGCCACCCCCGTTGCCGCCCCCGCTGTTGCTGTCGCTCAAGCGACGGTGGTGGCGGGCGAGCGACTCAATCCTTGCTTGGCTCTCTACTATTTCAACATCTGCTGGCGGCCTGGCCTCGCCTGGCCTGCCGGCGCGTTGCATGCAGTTGCGTAACTTCACGTCAACCGACTACTTCGAGACCAACCGACCAACCAACCGACCAGCTGCAGGCTGTCTATCTGGCTGGCTCGCTTGAACAACGACGACGAATGAGTTCTACTAGAACGTACTGGTCGTCATCGTATAGTGGTTAGTACTAGAACGCGCTTGGTCGGACGTACCGTCATTTCGGCGTCGTATTCCCTCGACCTCTGCTTCAACCACGCCTCTGGCGAATATACTCGTCGCCATGACAAAAGCACTTTTTGTCGACGCTGCGACGACAAGAGCCGATAGCCAGAGCAGCAAGCTCGACGCCCTACTGGCATCGCCCGGCGCAAACAGCGGCAGAGATGAGGGCCAATTCTCAATGACCGTATATATATATATATATATATTTATATTTATATTTTAAACAATTTACCTAGAGTTTATAATTCAGTCTAATATTCGTACTATCAAATGCATTTTAATTGGTCTTCCCTTTAAGTCCCCGTTTAGGTATAGTACATTACAAGTACAGCCCTTACAAACGGCCCAATAAGGACTGGGCCCAAAGAGGTACTGCTAGCGATATACGTTTACCGGAAACAGCTGTTTCTCCGCTGTCATTAATAAACAAACCATAAACAAAATTGCATTCTAATAAGGGAAGTTCAAACGAGAAGCTTCCAGAATCCCTTCCCGGGCAATACCATCGAAGACATAAAACGTAATAACTAAACACAATGAATCTATATGTTCAAATACACTCAACACAAGCATTTGTCATGTTTGAACGTATTTCAGCCCAGTCAGCTTTGGTATCTATCACTGCGATAGTCCCTCGCTTCCCCCTGGAACTGTAATTATTTGGCTAAACAAAATTTACAACAGTATGTTGTAAGTGGCGTTTCAACGTCAAAAAGAAGTCCGGCAACCCGAACCGACAATCGTTTCGAATGTTCAAGAACTGAATTTATGAGCATTTAGTGGGTACACTCTCTGAGGCTAGCCTGGTCTCTAGTCTCCAATTGGCTGATCAAACCGCGCACAGAAGACATCGAGGAGTCGAACACATCGTGCTTGACTATTGTTAGCCATCGTCAGAAGGAAACCTTCTAAGAAACCTTTACCCCCCCCCCCCCCCCCCCCCCGAAAAGGGAACGAGTTGCAGCAGTTTAAATGTATCATTTAGCAACGTGTGTGTGTGTGTTTTTTTATAAAACCCGTTTACGAAGATGTTTGTTTACTGGCGTCAGTAGCCAGTCTTTCTTCTTATCCGATGAAGCAAACTTTCACCTTAACGGATATGTGAATGGTCAAAACGTTTACATTTGGAGCTCCAAAAATCCAAGAATGATCCTCGAACAGGCACATAATCTACGGAAAATCAATGCGGATTTTTCGAGCGGTGGTGCGACCTACTCTTATTGATCTTCTCTTATATTTCTTCTATAAGACCTGCTCTTAAATTTCTTCAAAAACGACTGTCAAGAGGTTGTAGCCACCAACAGTAAGCAATCTTGGGACATGATAGAAAACTTTACTGGCTGGAATTGGACAGATTGAATCTGGACGACATGTGGTTTCATTGAAATAGGGCTATAACCGTCGCACAGCGGGCGCAACGACCGAGTTGCTTTGCGCAAAATTACTGGCCATAATCCTATTAGAGTTTAATAGTTGAATTATAAATAACAAGTGTAGAAAACTATAATTAAAACTATAATACAATACGAAATCCCAAATATGGACTCAACTTCCTTGAATTTTAGATGTATCACTTATATGTTCCAGGATCAGGTATCCTGGGTGATCTGTGTGCCTATAAATCTGATCGCTGACATGCAAAACGTTTTAAATGTCGTTGAAAAGAGCCTATCCGAACCGGCTTGAAAACGCTTCTATAGTCAAATCTCAGAACGAGAAAAAACGTCGTTTGGTCAATGAATTTCGCTGCAATAGATCCTTGAAATCGTCCACTTCTCAGTTTATGCCTTCCTCTGTGGGCTCTTTCCTTGCTGGCATAAAACTACTTCGGCATTGATAAACCGGAGTGCAATGGAGGGAGGAGGCTCGATCGGAATCGCTCCGTGGCAAAAGGTGTCAAGAATGGCAGTGGAATCGTGAACCATCCGTCCTGGCTGAAAAGCAATGAAGAGCAATGCTCTGTACAAAGGACAGCAGCGCAGATTACTTTTATAAACCTGGACAGTGTAGGGATTAGTTGTTGTTGTTGTCACTGGTTGTTGGTTCCAGGTAACGTATTGATGTATGAAGAAAGTACGTATGGAGAAAACGTAGTAAAACAACAGGACTGACTCTCTGATTGATGACAACAAGCCGGCAAATGATGGTGATAGGTAAACATTTCAAGCGGGGAAACCTCCTCTGATGATATATATTTATGTATGATGGCTATCCAGCAAACAAATGGAGAACACCCATTCTACTTCGCTTCCGCCGCGGACAGGAGCCAGTTCAAGAGTGAAACAGCAATACTGTCGAAAGTTGCGCCACGTCAATCCATTTATTCCGCATGTTTGCTACCTCTCATCTCGCACAACAGACGGCTAATATTTTAAACGTTGATACGCGTAGATGCATTTGGTGGCCCTCTCTTGCTCTAAGTGCTGTGTGGTTTATTTATACTTATTTATTAATATTAATACTAGTAGTACTAATATTACTACAACTGCTGTGTCCATTCTTATTTTAGCTATTGCTGAAACTACTGCATCTATTAGAATGCCACCATCGGCAACATCGGTGAGAGCCGCTACACTATTAGTTACTTGAATTCGACTTGCATCTTTCTCCTAATGTTGTCCTCCAAACAAAACAAAAAAACGCCTTGTTACACAAGGCATAAGACATTCAAGGCCTTCCCGTCGGCTTGCCTCGAATCAACATATATATATATATATATATATATATATATATATATATATATATATATATGTATTAGTATCTGGATCCCAATATTTATCACAAAAGAGCCTCACCTGCAGAATGTTGTCCTCGAAAAGTGATCGAGTACAGACGAAGGTGGTATCCTCGGCACATCGGCCTGACCAGTCGTTACCTGCCACAACGCGTAATAACTGCAGATCTATCAATGTAGGCTGTGCGCATGCCGTAACTGCGGGCCGTTTGAAATGATTTCAGCCGGCCCCTGACACTGAAACTGCGGACAGCCGTGGTCCAAGGCTCTTAGGGACTTAAGGCCATCCCAGCGGAAGGCTTTCCACCCAGCGACAAAATTGCCTGTAATAGTGACGACGGTAGGACAGTCTTGGCAAATTTATCATCGGTTAGAAGTTGAGACATCTTGAGACGTTTTCCTTCCTCAGCCGTTTAGCGTTCGCCAGGAATGTGTTGGGGAGCTTGCCTTTGCATGCAACAGCAACAACGTTATACACTGCAGCCCGCTCGAATGACGATTGCAAGACCATCCTGGAGGACAGTAGTAGACTTGTCTTCCTTTGCGATCACCGAACAAAAACGTTCTGATCTACTGGTCCTTTTGTGTCTCCATTACGCAAAAAGGGGATAAGATGGACCCACCTGAACAAACTATAACAATCTCCTTTCTTCTTGAGCTACCGAAATCGGCTAAAAGTCGACGGATATTTGTCATTCGGGTTGGGGTTCTTGTCGCCTTAGGGTAGCCTAGAAGCAAACAGTTATTCACACCACGTTACAACGGTGTGTCTCATTTCTTAACGTCGTTTCTGGTTCTATTCCGATCTAGCATACGGCATATTCAGTATCACGATAATTTTCCTTTGAATAATAAGGGGAATAATCACAGTTCCGCAAACCGCTGTAGTTATCGAAGCGGTTTCATGTCTCGTTAGGTCTAAACAAAGTGTTATTGTACCTTTGCTCCTTTGTAAAAGGAGCAGGTCAACACGCCAAATCTTCTTTCGAGGAAGCAATGCACTGCACAAGCTCAGAGAACGCTCTCTCGACAGCTCTGTATCTCTCAATGGGGCGCCTAAAGGTACAATTGCATTAAAGTAATTGTCTTTTGTTTTATATATATATATATATATATATATATATATATATATATATACATACATACAAATACATCTATCGAAAACGTAGGTACTTAAGGTTTGGCGTTTGGTTAAGAGTAAGAATGAAATTTTTAAGAGTAGTTGTTTTGCTTTTTTCTTCTACATAGCTGTGCAAAATCTACGTTTGCGGTAGAACCAGTCAACGCATGAAGGAACCGATCAAAACGGTGTGTTCGGCGGATAATTTTGCAGAATCTGAATGGCCGCAATAGTTTTTATGTTTTACGTTGAAACTTTCACATTCAGCATCGTAAAAAATGCATTTGCTTTGATAAAGCTGTCAAAAAAATTTCGTTACTCGGCAACAACCTAACGCAGCACCATCACGTTAGTACAAAAATGATAAACATTAGATTCCACGGGCTCCGCGAGTTTAAACAAGACACCAACCAGTGTCATTCTGATGGGCAGCACGTCGTATCGTCTAGGATATGTTTGTGCACTACCTTGTCAGCATGAATACAGTTATGGTTCCAAAAGATTCCGAAATAATGATTTGTATTCTGTACAATAAACTATTATCTAAATAGCTCTTATACTACTAAGCAAAAAAAAAAAATATATATATATATATATATATATATATTGTTTTATATTTACTATTGTTAGTAATACTAGGCTTTTATATATTTTATTTCGATTCAAAATAGTATATATATATAAATATACATAAAATATTTTTAAAGAATTATTGTACGCTTAACACTGCACTATTGGCAAGAGCAGCAAGTCGGCGTCGAACACAATATGTCCGGACGGACTTGACCGGGAGAATATGATTCTGCCGGCGGTTTAGTTTTGGCAGCCAGTTTCGCAGCCAGCGACAACTGCGGTGCGGCTATGGCTGTTCGCTTGACTACTACTTGAAAAGCTCGACGGAACCAAAAACGAAACCACCCTGTGTCTGTGCCATTCAGGTGGTCGGCTGTGCAGATGAATGGATGACCGGCGAACACAGCAGCGACGTACAGTCTAGTTCGAGTACTGGGCACTTCTATGCCATCAGAAACAGTAAAAGCAGCAACAACAGCAGCAGCAAGAACGGGATAGGAGAGCGGGAGTTCATGGAGCTGATGCTAAATGATCATACCGATGACGATCGGACAGGCGTCAGGCACAGACTTGTCGGCGGGGGCGGCGGTGGTGACGGGAAGCGGAAAGCAGCACAGGGAAACGGGAAAAGCGGTTGCACGCCGAGACGACCGTGTTGGGAGTGGTTGCGTGGGAGTAGCGCGAACCCGTCGATAGATCGACACAAGCCCGGGCAGATAATGGCTTGAGCCGAGGTAATGCGGTGATGAATGGAAGTTGTTTTCGCTGTGGGTTGCTGTGCGTACACTGTGAACGCTGTTTTAGCAACAGAAACAGCATCAGAAGCAGCAACGTACACTGAGTACGATGGTGGTGGTCGGGGGGGGGGGGGGGGGCAGCGGCGGCTACGTCCCGTAGCGAAGAACGAGTGGTCATCATCGTAAGAACAGCCGGAGTATTCGCAGTAGCAGCAGCCTTGAGGAAAAATGAAACAGCAGCTGCAGCAGAGCATATCCAAAGTAGACTTTTCCTCTGTCTAGCTAGTTGCCACGATAGCAGCAACAAAAACAACAGCAACAACAACAACAACAACAACAACAACAACAACAGCAAGAATAACAACAACGACGGCGCGACGACGCAACAACAGCAACAACAACTACAACAACAACTACTACTACTACTACTGCTACTACTGCTAAACGCACTGATGCCATTACGTCAATAATTTCGCTCTTCGTCAGTCATTACCTGGTGCAGACCAACTGCAGTGATAACAGCAGAAGCAGCTGCACCAGCGGCAACAGCGACAACAGACAGCGACCGCCAGTCTCTACCACATTCATTCCATTGCCCATTCTCCTCGTTGTTGTTGTTGTTGTTGTTGTTGTTGTTGTTGTTGGTCGTAGTATTGTTGTTGTTCTTCTTCTTTCTCTTCTCTTTGCTGTCGTCATGATTGTTATTATGATTATTATTATTACATCGTCGTTGTCATCATCAAACCAGCACCAGCTACTTTTGCGAAAGCAAGTGTGTGGCCCATGCCTTATAATATTTGCCCCACCGCAGAGACATCCACATAGCTCGTATACACAGGCATGAGCAGATAGAGGGTCTGCATGTCTGAAGGGCGTCTTATGCCCCCCCGCCGGCTGGAGAGGAGAAGCGCCAATAAAGGGTCATGAACCATAACAGAACGAGTAGGGGAAGTTAGCGTTATAGTAAGCATGACAGAGAGAGAGAGGGGGGGGGAGAGTGGGGGTAACGGAGAAGAAAAAAGAGAAGCATTAAGGCAAGGGGCCGTCGTCTGGAATGTACCCCAGCGCCGGTTGGTCGTGTCCTGGCTATCACTGGCTCACCGCTCCCATTAGCACTCGGGCTATCCGGGAGGCAGCAGTCCCGCAACGCGCAACGCAGGGACGGACGACGAAACTCTGCTATGTGCGGTGCTTTGCTGTAGAGTAGCTGTTGCAAATCTGCTACAGCTACCCCGCACCGAACGTGCTGCTGCCACTGTTGGCAATGGCGCTGGAAGCTGCTGATGCGACCCAAACTCCCCGCCGACCGATGGGCCAGGATGGGTTGGGAAGGAGGTGGGCTTGTCGGACAAGGGGAGAAGAGGGGCGTGAGGCCGTAGTGGGCTTTTGCCCGGCTCTCGGCCAGGACGAAACAACGCCGGAAGGTGCGGTGGTGGTGATAGTGGTGCTGGCAGTGGTAACGGCGATCTTGCTGGTCATGATGTTGCTCCTAGTCCTGATTGAGATCCAGGGACGACCGCAGGTAGGCGAAAGGCGAAAAGGATGAAGAAAAACCACCCTCGATCATGTCGGCCTATGTCTATTGAAGCGCCGTCTTACATCGGTCTTACATGGAGAATATAGCGCTAGTTTCTCCTGTTAGCTTTTTTCGGTGGTAATCGGGCAGGAGATGATAATATATATATATATATATATATATATATATATCACTTGCAGTGCCGCGAAACGACTGCTGTGGGTCTGCTGGCATCCGTATAAACTGCAATCACATCATTAACAAAAACGCTCTGGCGAAGTCTCATCTGTCAGGCGTGTCACTAAAACTTTGGCTAAAAGAAGAAGAAGACGAAAGAAAAAGGAGCGCGCGGAAGATTGAAAAGGACAGTGGATAAACAGTAGGGAAAAAGTGATCCAACAAACTACGGAACTCTAACAGCTCTGCTAGGGCCTCTTGTGCGATGAGTATACGTAGGTGCTCGCGATATAGAAGGATTTTATTGAGCTGATTTGTTCCGCAAAGCTTTATCTTGTCTGGTTGTTGGAATTTGTTTAATAACCCACTAAATGAACGAAAGGGGGGCTTATCTGATTCAAGTTGCCAATAAATCGTTGTGACCCGCACTCTATACAGCAATAGATTTACGTTACTGGTTGAGTCAAAAGTACAGAAAAGTACAAGACAGAAGTCATGAACATTTGAGTCTGTTCGTAGCCTTCTCGATACAATATGTACTAGACTTTCAATGCGGGAAATAACCTAGCACCTTCTTCGGGACATTATCTGATAACATTTCTGCAACTCTCCTTCCCGATTTCTCTTTGTGATGTTCATCGTAACCCAAACGAACCTTCCACGCAAAGCAAGGCACCTTATGTTTTCTATGCAAATGACCTATCCATCTTCTTAAAGTCATGACAACACCTGCAGTACATTTTGAACAAAACAACAGCAAATCCCCTTTAGACGACATACACATATGGCTCTTACGCTGCTCGGCGAATTTCGTGATACAGTCTTGAAAATAACGCAAAATGTCTTTAGGCTAAAAGCTAGTGCTGGCCAGCAATAGCCCCTAATGTTACTAAATGCAATAAACAGCTGGTTCGTCTAAACACGTCTTTTTATGTTTAGCGAGTACTAGGATCATACCCTACCTAAAACAGACCCGCGACATTGGCACCTGAACTATGCCATGAACGGATCTATATGCAAATCTTTGCTCTAGACGGATAGCAGTTCAGTACAACACTACATAAAGTCTTTTAAGATTTCTGAAAAATTATCGTCATTGATCTTCAAGTAAAAATCTAAAGCAAATGGACAGCGGTCCTCTATAGTACAGGCTTAATGGTTCCACCTAGGAAAATTATAGAAAGCGTGCTGCAGGGGTTGTATTACCAACAAGCTAGTACGACAACGATTGAATTCAAATGACACAAAATGCATGCACAAACTTACATGTAATTTTATGTTTAAAGTTAGCTCATCAAAATTATAAATATATATATATATATATATATATATATATATATATATATACATATATATAGGCGAGCACTGCCGAGTGTGCAAATGTATTGTAAATGATTAATAAATCATCACATTATTTTATATATATACATATATATATATATATGGGGCCGTCTTCTCCGGACGCCACATTTATTTAAATTCAGTAATTCCTCATTAAGCTTGAAATTCCCATAGTTACACATCTTAAACTAACAAATGCAGAAAATACTCTGGCGTTGGTTATCCGCATCAATTTTGTCCGCTGGCTTTCGAGACAATGGGAGGACCAGGCTCGCTTACACTGAAATTAATTCAGCGCGTGGGTGGACACCTTGATCTTTCGACGGGAGAGCATCGGAACGTTTGCGTCAGATGCTGTCGCTCGACATTCAACGAGGAAACGCAGCATCTGTTCGGGGCACATTATCGAAGTGGGCTTATTATGGTTAGAAATCCCGTAACTATACGTTCACGCGGAGACAATTGTTTACGCCAAGATGCTAATAAATATATATATATATATATATATATATATATATATATATAAAGGTCGGGAAAGCAACTATATAACGCTAGTTTCTAAAAACTCAACAAGATAGAAAGATATAGGTGTCAGCCGATTGTTGGAAACACACGATTAAACTACAAAGAACAAAAACATGCACATAAGACGGCAGCTGCTCTAGCAAAACAAACAACGACCATATAAAAACGGTGACTGCAAGAACGGCCGGCTTGTTCAAGTGGTCCAGCCAATTACAATATGAAGATTCGCCATGCCCCTTTTGTAACCACCTAAAGCAACAGCCACAGTAACAAAACAAACAGGAAGCAGCAAGTTATACGGAATACGTATGCCATACAGGTCGAGTATCTCGCTCCGTTTAACTCAGCTGGTAAAAATTCATGGCCAGAAGCCCTAAATGTCTCATAAGGAGAAAGCGGGTCAACGAATTCCACTGAGTAGATGTTTTCCTGTTTCAGCGTTTGGCCACAATAGCGACAGACTCGGACAGGCTAAATTTAGCTGTACTAGAAAGTGAAACTCGACGTATACATGTATGTACACTCATAAACGGCAAGGGTTAATTATGCATCAACGAAGATTAGGTTAGTAGTATCTCCCTGTTGCTTTTCGATTTCAGCTAACTGTCCCCCCACTCCTGCTCTGTGGGAATCAACATGCTTGCCAACATTTACACGCGTAGAAGAAGAAGAAGAAGAAGAAGGTGGTGCAGATGACGATGATGATGCTAAAGTCAATGATCTTAGTGATGGTGATGAAGATGGCGCCGTGGGGTCGTGCGCTTTCTAGCCAAGAAGCCTCGGAAAAACATTGGCTTCTACGGCGGCTCAACAGTTAGCGTACATTTGTGTGTGGTCCCAACCCCGTAAGTGGGTAAACAAAGACACAACTGTCTTGGAGAGACGACGAAACAAAAGAAATGAGTCGACTGCAGTTTAGTTTTCATTTTTGTTCAACCTAAATCGCGATTCGCCGCGTCCTCTGCGTCCCAGAAGTGCGAAAAGAAGCTTGTTGGCTGCCAAGGTGCCCACCTATTTGCTGTCTGGGGGCTGTCGGGCTGCGGCTTGACCAACTGGTAACAACGACCGGCTGAAACTGAACAATAAAACGTTTCAAAAAAGGCGTGCCACCGTCTGCGGGGTGGGCACATTCGAAATTGCTTCGAACGAAGCACAATAATACAGCCGAAAATACTGCGAATCGCAGTGTGGTACCGAAATATGGAAAGGAACAAAGGGCACAAAGAAAGACTCACCGCACAGACGCAGACAAGAGGAACAAAGAGAGAATAAGAAAAAACAGTGTAGTATTTCCCCAGCGGTCGCCCTTGTCCTGCAAAGTGTGTGGTTGAGTTTATTTTGCGTCTCGTTAGGAACAAACGGCCCTGTTCCTTCTCTTCAGCTTCTGGACGGGCGTGCAGGTATTGGGGGGGGAGGCTCCTTTTGAATCGAACACAAACTCTCCACTGAAAACCTTTATGCAAACGAGTTTTGCCTGTTCAAATCAAGTTGAACGCCCATTACATCGTCAGAAAATGTCTGTCCAATTATGAGCAAACTCATTATTTTGATTGATTTGAGCTTGATTACGTGAGGTTTAGATATTGACGAGACTGCCAACTCCTGCCGACAGAGAACCTCAGTAAGCGTATCCAGTTACTACATTTGCACAACTTTTGAGAGTTGACGAAGTCAGCAGACAACGACTCAGATCATATTTTTGTAAATATCAATAACGTTCGCTGCTGGTTTTGCTGCTGCTCGCGTTTTCCTTTTGTATACACCGCAATTATATCGGTCGTCGCGTATTTCTCGTATATTATCTACTACGTTAATTTGTTGAACGCACGCAAGCCAGAAAGATTTACCAGAGAAGCGATCTTGCAACAACACGGAGGGGGGAGGCTGAAAGCGCCTCAATTGTAGTGAATTTGCCTATTTTTCTTTGTTGTGCATCATGTGCGACAAGATCACATCCAAGGTATGGCTGGCGACCGCTGGCAGTCGCGTTTATTGTTGTTTTTTTTTTTTAAATCGTTGTTTCGCGTTACATTTTGCGTGATGTGGGTATTGTAAACGAGTTCTAGGAGATCTGAGAGAAAACGCGATCGCGAACCCGAACGGCCAAAGAACTGCCTGTGAAAACCAATCCATCTTCCCGTCAAAAGTGCGGCCTGCAGTCTAGAGAAACGTGAGGCATTGCCTCGATCGATACGATGACGGGGCACAGATAGGCATCGTCCGTAGCACGAAAACAGGCTCCGTTGCAATGATTCGGCTCACATGATGAACACGTAGAGGCCGAACTTCGACGAGCTCAACCAGAGGCGGAGCCATAACATGCCACTGACGACGAGAAACGCCAGTTGTTCGAAGAATAGCCAGACGGTGTATACGTAAATCAATTTATTCGCACTGCGTATTCTCAGACACGGGTAAGAAAACGGACCACCCATAGACGCAAACGCATTTCGTATACTTTGGTCAGTAAACCGCTACTGCGTGCTATAATTACTGTTTCCATTACTGCTACGTGCTCTCACGCTAATGAAGTTTATCACATATTTCAATTTTTCAATTTCAAACGCGGTTTATTCACGGAACTGCATTTCACAACGCTTAAGTTTTCGGTAAATAAAAATGGTTGAAAAAAGATGAATCAAACAACAAAGCAGATAATTACTCTCGACAAAATCCAAGGAGTGCTTTGTATAAGCTCTTTACACACAATGGTATTACAGTGGTTAATGATTATCACAAGAACTTCAAAGCGGCAATTGGTGCGTTTGTTAGAACGCCGAACACCACATGAGGCAACGAACTTGCAAATATAATACACAAACGAAGCAGTCCACCAGTACAGCATCAACACAATTTACAACAACTATGTCAAAAAACATGTGGATAAATACAATAAAAAACTGAGGGTGTCTACGTCTATATATATATATATATATATATATAAATTTACAACAAACACATACTTGACGGCATGTAGCTTATATATATTTTGTTAAAAAACTGGCCACATTTTTAGCGGAACCTTTAAAGGTGATTTTCAAGCATTCGTAATATGATTCTAAAGCCCCTACACTTTTTAAGTAAAGCATTGTGACCCTGATAGATAAAAAGAGGCTCAAGAAACGCATCGAGAATTATCGTCCACTGTCGCAGTGCTCCGCAGCCTGAACAGTTTTTGAGAGAATACTAGTCAGACACATCACCAATTAAATAACTGTAAGCAAATTATCCGATGCGGCGCAACATGATTTTGTGCCTCGTTCAACTTAAGGGCGCAAGTCGAATTGACAATTTCTTTGAAATAAGGCCGAACAATCGCAGAAGCTAAATAATGTATGTGCCCATGCGTTGCAAAGACGGAGCACATCAATAATTTATTCGCCTGGCGCGTGGCTAGGGATATTCACAACAGGACGACTGCACTGGCCCCGCCTGCGACTAGTCATTCCTCTCCCCTTATTACATGAATAAAGAAGCTTTCTATTCTATTATATTTAATCCTACGATTGTTCTGGTTGAGCTAACGCAGGAAACAATTCAACAGATGCGAAATTCAAACACGCAGGTATGGTTGGTTTATCGATAGATTGACTGAGGCTCTTGCAATCGCGGATTTAGTGAAGATATGTCAGGAATAAAAGCTTGATACAACTATTTTGGTCATTTCGCTCTCACTCCACATAAAAACATTTCCGCCCCCTTGTTCCATTGGAAAAAAAATATTTTTTCGCCGACTCGTACTACACCTCAAAAATTGTTGGAATTCTGGGAAACCCTATATATATATATATATATATATATATATTAGCCCATGTAGTGCTAAATGCCAATGCAATCCTGTAGCAGGGAAAGTGAAATACCTTTTCATTGTAAAGCAGCAGCACTCTAACCAAAGAATCGAGTTCGGGACAGCATGCAGTAACGATTCAGTTAGCCACAGGCGCTCGTTGTCAACGTTTCAGCCAGAACTGGGTGGAGTTTAAATAGACCAAGTGCGTTCATTGACTTAAAGTGCTTTTAAGTGCTAGCTCTTCACTCCCTTTTGTCCACCCCTTGCTTGCATCTGAATTTAGTTAATAATTAACCAGTGATTTATGGTCTCAAGCTGCACTAAACCCTGGTTTTAGCATGGCCACACCTAGGATAGCCGACGCGTCGTTTAGAACACTATTTTCTTCCTACAAATGGCGGCAATCTCATCGTTACAAATACGTGGCAGCATACAGACAAATATGGGAAACTAGTGTTACAGGCAGAAAAGTATAAACACGTTCTCTGTATGTACAATACTTTACAATTCTTTGTATTAGTATTAAAATATTCCTCGTGGCCTTAGAAAACGAGTTTTCGGCTTGACAAACGTGATGCCGGGCTCGAATCCTCGACGCACTGTATCCGAGTTCTTGGCCATATCCGCGTTGTATCTTGTTTGACTTTGCATTATAAGTAGCGCATGCATTGACCAAGTGAAGATCAAGGAACGGCTCTCTATTTATCTGTGCAGCCAGATTACGTTGAACTCTTGTGCAAACGGGTCGTAAGATAAACAAAAATCACACAGCTGAATTTTAAGAAAAAATGTCGCCATCTCTTTTAGGAGAACCGAACAAAAATTGTATATGCAGCCTTCTTGTCGACCTTGGTCGATATGTGTATTTTGGTCCCACATATGTTTAATGAACAAGTGAAAAAATGCGTACCCGATGCCTCCGGAACTCTATAATTTTGCTAAGTATGAATTTGAAAGTTGGTCGGCAGTCATTGCATAGCTGTGATATACAATAGAAGTCTGATTGGCTGCACTGCTTGCGTCTAGTTAATTATATATATATATATATATATAATGTTGTGATGATTTATTCATCTTTTACAATACGTTTGCACACTCGGCAGTGCTCGCCTTAATAAAAATGGTGGTAAAAAGGTGTCACGTGAGGTTAAGAATCAGCTGTCCGTGTCCTTGCTTGATGGTAACCCCTGCTCTTATGGACCCGGTGCAAGGGGTATATCCTCAAGGTTCCTTGCAACGTTAAGGCGGTAAGATCCATAAAATTCCTCTTCGTGACGCCGAGCCCCAAGAGCGTACTCGTAAATTCGGAGTCCCATACGCCACTCATATAGATAGTGATGGACACGAATCTGCGAGGTTTTTGCGGGTCGGGGAGCACCGCTCTTAGGAGCCCGACGTCATATTTGGTGATCTTGTCCTGCCGCGCTTTTGCCAGGTCCCTGTTCGGGCCGCAAACCTCGGCATCTAAAACCCAGACCAGAAAAACCAGACCCAGATCGCACATCTGAGCGACATGAGCCAACGTCTCAGGCGCATGACACCCGTGCCTACAACGGTTGTTGTAGCCCGGGCGTCCCCTGGCCAATCTGGCACGCGTTGGTAGTGCGTTGATCCTGAGCTTTAGTAGATTTAAATACTCCTTACCAGATAGGCAGGCCATACCCTTAATCCAGTAATGTACAAAGGGCGTTTCGTGTGCTTTTTTTAACATGTGCCCCATCGAACGTGTTGTGTAGTTGTTGAGACCAGTAATCGGTCTCTTGTGTAGCGGTCTCAATGGAGGTTCCCAAACGCTCGCACATACACATATATATATATATATATATATATATATATATATATGTTATATTAAGCGTCACGAGACTTTTGAACGTTCGTCCGGACTAATGTGCCTACAAATATGTCTTCTCTTTGGGAAGAAAGCTTATAGAGTCTAGAGACTGCCAATGCCTAGTTGGCTGAAAGGTTTTGATCCCTTTCCCGCTCGGCAGGGGTGAGCGGACACCGAAGTCTGTACGCGGATCCAATTTGCAGCTGTTTTTTTTTCTGTTGTTCCAATAAGAGCCGGGAGCAACTGTGCCAACAGAGGAACGGTGAACGGAGTGGGGTTTAAGTTGTCTGTACCCGCTCGGTTTTCCTCGACTGTTTCGCTGCTTCGAGCGTTTGTTCTCTCGCAGTTTGCGTTCGGGCGTTTGACGCACGTTTTAGCAGACACGTACGATGTCTAGAGTAATGCGAAGTAGTCGCCCATTATCGCAAACACCGTCGCGACGACGATGGGGATGGAACCATCGTCATCGCAGTCATAGTAGCAGGAGTGTACTGAGAGCAGAAGAAGAAGAAGAAGAAGAAGAAGAAGAAGAAATAGTAATAATAATGGTGGCCTATCAATGGCGCAAAGTAGAAATTGTTCGTCCTTTCCGAAGCATGATCCTCCTTAGCCTTGAAGCATGCCAGCGCGCCGACGAGACGGGAGCTCCGCCGTTTACGGGGGAGACTACAGGCAGATGTCGGAGGGAAAGAGAGGAACCGAAAACGAGAGAATGGAAGATTGGGGAAAAGGCTAAAGGCAATGACCCACCAAGTGTTGAGTAGACGTATCGAAGTTACCACCTATTGAAGGAGGAGCCGCCAAAATAGCAGTGCAACAGTAGCTTTAGGCGGCTAAGAAATAGTATTCACAGCAACAGCAGCAGTTCGAGGAAACAGAAACGAAAAGAGAATGTAGCGTTGTTCGGGCAGTACAGCTGCTGGTTCTGGCATGACGTTCCTCTACAAAATGGCTGCGTTGTGTGTTACCTAGTGTTAAAAACACGACTCCCCAAACGACGGGGCGCGATGAACGAGCGACAAGCGGCGACGCGTCCAAAAGAGGGAAAAAGAACTACACAAGGCCAGGCGACAGACAGACAGGCATATAAGTCGTCGAAACGCATCCTCTATGGCACATCGGCAGTTCGCGTTCCTTGCTGATTCTGCTGCTGCTGAAGCTAGGACTTTGTATCATCTCGAAAAAAAATCCTAGGTGCTTTGCGTTTTCTTTCTTGTGCTTGTTTCACTTATTTTGCTCAGTCTCTTTTTCCGTCTACCCATTTTGGTCCTTTGTCTACCTATTTTCTTTATCCTTTCCGATGTCGTATTCTTTTTTTCTACGTTTCGTTATCCGCTTCTTTCCGCTCTCTTCATCTCTGTTCCGGTTGAGCAGTCGATTGACACCGCCGGATCTTTGTCTGCCAGACCGAAGGGGCACCTCGCCAAATTCAATTTGTTTGCACCAATGTCACTTGCCTTATATTGCGATCCATATATATATATATATATATATGGATATATATATATATATATATATATGGATCGCAATATAAAGCAAGTGACATTATATATATATATATATATGCACCAATGTCACTTGCCTTATATTGCGATCCATATATATATATATATATATATATATATATGGATCGCAATATAAAGCAAGTGACATTATATATATATATATATATATATATATATATTAACCGTTGCTTGTATGGTACATTACACATTTTGTATTTGTCATTTCATTTAGTGTTCGGCAAAAGGTGTAGCTATTTAGGGAGCCGCCTAGGGGGAGTTACAAATGCCCTATTCAAGTGTAACGGTGAGATGACGAAGAGGTGTCATGACCATGTGGCTGGCCGTACATCCCTTTTTAGAAAGTACGACTGCTAGGGAATTATTTCTTGACAAAAAAAGAAAATGAACGAAATGTCCTCTTGAAAAAAATGCATCTTTATTGTTTATGCATTTCTCCAATTTCGCTGAAATCTAAATAGTAGCAATAAGAAACTGAGAGTCTGCAATGCATACCTTATTAAAAATTTGCCATTACAGTCAACAAATATAGATGTTTAGAACCTGCACACTTGATGGTGAATATTTTGATGCCAAATCGTGAAGGTTTGATTTGTGGTTGCAAAAAAAAGGTATATCAGTCGAAAAAGTGCCAGAAGTAAATGTATACATTCAACTGAGGTGTTATGTACGGCTAGGATTTTATGCACAGCTATGGTTTTGTTTGGTATTACGAAGTGTTATTTTATTGTAACCTAAGTAATACTCAGGTCATGAATGACTCAGGTCAGGACATAAAACGATTGTTGATTTTATAGGAACTGACTGGTCGACCGTAAGGACCTGTGCACGTTTAGTGGCAGTTGAATCTTTTTGTCGCTTGCGTTTAAACATGTTGTGTATCTCGCTCTAACTGTTCCCGCAGCAGTGGATATTCTAGCACATTAGATCGAATCAACCGAATCCTCAACAACGGGTGTCGTACAGAGGAGGCTCTCTAGGTGGACCTAGTGAAAAACATTTTCTAAGCCGAACGGTGGCTGTGCGATGCTGTGCAACCAAGCGATGAGCCTACATCGGCTAATACACCGATTCACGAACTAACGGCTAGGTAAAATCGGTGAGTCAACCAGAAGAGACACATAGGTGCACGGGTTCGATTGTATTTGTGGGTTCCGTTTTACGAAGCAACGCAAAAGCAATTCTGTGGACGTTAAATGTTGGCCCAGAGGTTGCCCGAAGGAGTTGGATGAGATGCATTGTTGTGTATCCGACGCTTCATTGCGTCGTTCCGACAGTCTTTAACCAGCACTCACGGCAATACGTCCAGCAGCACTTCTGACGAGGTTTTTCTTAGAAATGTGTGCTATATTTCTTTTCGAACTAATAGCTCAACGAGTGGATAAACATCTAGAATATAATTGTTCACTATACAAATTCAAATTTTCACAGATCCATTATTCCGACGTGCATTCGCTCTGATTATACATTGGCCCTTGTTGTCCACAAGTAAGAATCATATGCATTATTATATAGTATATTATTATTATTATTATTATTATTATTATTATTATTATTATTATATTATTATTATTATTATTATTATTATTATTATTATTATTATTATTATTATTATTATTATTAAAATTGAATTCGGCCATTAAAAAAATGTTCAAATACCGAACGAATTTGTTTTATGAAATCAGATTAATCATTACAAAATCGACGTTATTTCTACCAATAATTTATATACATTCCGTGAGGTGGTGGACCTGTTCCACCAAAGTGCGTTTTCCATTTTTGTCTAGCTCCACCTCGACGTACTCAAGCACCGCTTCGTGGGACTCGAAACGTCTTCTCTCAATTATTTTGGGAAACAAAAAATAAATTGGAAGACGTCACGTCGGGCTAGTCGTTTCAGATACAGCAAGACAAGTCCCCGTGTTTTCAGACGGTGGGCTGTCTTATTGTCGTGGTAGAAGAAACACTGCCCAAGAGAACCATTGCGCTTTAGAACTTTTCCTGATGAGCACAGTGAAACACAGTTGGTGTGCATGACCTTGGTTCCGTGGTCCTCCGGAAAGGCCCTTGTATGGGACGCAACCGTGTGGGACACGCTGGCGCCGTCTTATAGAAGCCGAGCTTCAAGATCAGCAGGTGCTGTTGCTAATTTAGCGGAGCAGCGGAAAAGTTTGAAGTACCGCGAGTTAGAGGCATCTTTTATAGTGCAGCCAGTTGCCATAGAAACATTGGGAGTCATAGGCGAATCAACAGTAAAATTTCTGAAAGAAATTGGGAAAAGAGCGGCAAGTGAGAAGGACGAGAAAAGGGCAGGGGAATTTTTGCTACAAAGAATATCAATTGAAGTGCAACGTGGAAATGCGGCTGCGGTGCTAGGTTCGCTGCCCTCAGGCAGTGGTCTACCGGGTCTGCTCTGATTACGTATTAGAATTATGCTGTGTATAATGTATAAATAAACATTTTTGTAGATTGGTTGGTGTGCATTTTGCAGTACAAGCAGCAGCTTGTCTCTCAGTTCGACTATCGTGACACTTTCACTTCTGGAGTAGAGAAGATGTTAACCATCACTGTGTCAGCTGACTTTTGGCGCGTTACTTTTGCGGGTGAAGGGGCGTCGACGTGAGACCACGGCGAGATCTGGGACGATTTGAGTAGAGAGTCATAAAAAGTCTCACCACCTGTAACGAATCTCGAGAACAAGGAAGACGAACCCCCATCGAGTTTTATTAGAAATTCTCGAGTCAGAGTTTCTGACAAAATTCGACGTTTTCGTTTCATAGTAGATAGTAGATTGTTTGGTCAATCTGAGCTAGTCATGCTCCATCTTATGGAGGCATTTGGCGTCCAAACCCAAAGTCTCGTCTTGCAATGCATATGTTATGTTTGAGTTTTCGTTAATCACAGCGTTTACATGAACCACATTTTTGTAGCGCGTTACTGTTTGTTTGCACAGATTTAAATGTCCAGTTCGAAAAAATTATCTGAGGAGTCGTACACACTCGCCAAGGATCGGGCTTTCAATACAATATATTTGTCGTATAGAAACAGTTTGCAAAAATCCAGGTTCTGTGATGCGAATTGTCTTATCCGTCACTCTCAATGCAAACATTTTGCCATTACGAATATAGATCAAACGCGTTCCGAATGTATGCATTTAATTGAGAGTATTTTGTTACCGAATCCAGTGTGGTTTGATCCGTAAAATAATTAGTTTAATATATAATGCGTTTTCTCTCGTTTATATATATATATATATATATATATATATATATATATGCGAGTGTGTGTGCATTGGCACGTAAAAGTATCAGAAACTTTTCTGTTTGTCCTTTTTGTGGGAGTTGTGTGCTCTTGTAGAAGTAAAGAAGAAGAAGAAGAAGAAGGAGAAGAAAAACCGGGTGACCGAATCAGTGGCTCAATCAGGGAAGTGGCGGGCGGGAGGAGTTGAGGGCTGCTGCAGTCCTAGCGGTGTTTGCGAGCGGCACGCAAGAGAATCGACTACAACAATTACTACTACTACTACTACGATTTCTAGCCAAACTCATTGGGGCGACAACTAAGGGCAAATTCAGCCCGTCCGAAGTGAACAAAGAGAGATAGAGACAGACAGCGAGCCCAAAGGTGGGAGCCTCCAAGAAGTGTTGCCGTTGTCTGTCTGTCTGTTGGTTCGTTTATTCGTTCGTTCCTCTGTTTGTTTGCTCAATCAGTCCGCAGTCTGGACACCCGTCCGTCTGGGGGGGGGGGTAACATTGGCCCCCAGCCGCCGTCTACTCTGGACGTGGGGGCTCTCGGAGGCCAACAACAGGAGACCGACCGAGGTTGAGATGGCAGCGACGACACCTCGACCACTGTCGTCTCACCCCATTTCCCCCGCCATTACCCCCCACCTCACCGAGGAGTTGCCCCCGGTAAACGGACGTGTAGACAGACAGACAAATAAATAGACGACGACGACGACAACAACAACAACAACGACACATTGAAAGAACACACTACCAACTGATCTCAAACTAGCTGGTAAATGGGTGAGCAAGGGGATTGCAATGTTTGCCGATGTCTCTACTGCAGCAGCAGCAACAACAACAGAAGCAGCAACAACAACAAAGCACTAACAACAACACAACACAACAACAGCAGCAACAGCAGCAGCTGTATCAACAACAATAGCATCAGAATACGTAGCTAAGAGCTGGCTAGCCCTCTGGCCGTCGCCTTACCAGAGACAGCCATTGTCGCCCCAATGAGATCAACAACGGTAGCTGCAGGAGTTTAGCTGCAGGACCTAGAGGGTAGGACAACGATGATGCCGCCAATCCTGTCGTTTCCTGCCGACCGGCCGGCCGGCCTGCCCGCACGCTCGTATGCCTGGATGCGTAATCGCTAATTCTCGTCGCGAGGGTCGCACCGGGGCTTGCCTTATCAGAGGCTCGAGGCCTGTCTGTTCCGTCTGGGGCTCTTTATCAGTCAGCGTGCAGTGACGTCGTTATCTGGCCTCTATGGGGGTGGGGAAGGGGGGGGGGGTATTATTGCCGGAGCACGGCTCTTGCTCATGCTAAGAGGAGTACGGTTCTTGCTCATGCTACGAGGGATACGATTCTCGCTCATGCTAAGAGGGGCATCGCTACTGCTCGCGACTGCCCCGGCAGGCCAGCCAACGAGTTCGACCTACAATTACTGTCTCCTGTTACTCTTCTCCGGCCGTTTCCTTCGAAGTAATCACCACATGCCCTATTTGGCACCTCATCATCATCATCTGCCTTCCTCTTGCCCTGTTTTTCCGTTTCCGCGCCTAGCACCTCTACCCATTGATCCTGGACGATAGGGGCAATGGAGTCCACTAGGAGTCATTTGCAACCCCATTTGACTAGATGAACAGTATTATAACCGGCAATACACATGGCAATTAGACGAAGGCGATACCCATATTATACATACAGGCTATTCCAAATCCGTATGTACTTATTTTAAGGTTTGGTAGTACTCGGCAAAAAAATATTTTTCCCAATAAAAGGAGGGGCGAAGGCGTTTTGTTTAAAAGTGAGCATAAGATTTATAAAAAAGGTGTTTTGCTTTTTCTTCTACATACTTTCTTAGAATCTACGTTTGTGGTAGAACCAGTCAGAGCATAAAGGAATTGATCATACTGGCGTGTTCCGAAAATTCTACCTAAATATGAATGACACCAGACGCAGAAGCTAGCAAAAGGCGAATAGCAAGGTTAAGGATAGTCCTAAATAGTCGATACACTGTTATGTGTTACGTTGAAGCCTTCGCGTGCAGAACCGTAAAATGTGTTGCCATTACGACAAAAAACATTACGCTCAAAAGACTATTCTCAGACAATCGCAACTTGATTGCCCATCATTTTCGTACAAAAGTGATGGTGCTGCGTTAAGTAGTTGCCAAGTAACTAAGCTGTTTCGACAGCCAGAGTTGTTATGTTTTACGTTGAGGCTTTCACGTTCAGAACCGTAACATTTTGCCAATACGTTTACGCGTCCTCTTTCCATTGGGAAAAATAATTTCTTACCGACTTCTACCAAGCCGTAAAATACGTACATAGGTTATGTAAAACCCAGTATATATATATATATAAAGACTAAAAACCGCCGCTGCGTTCAAATGAATGCCCGACATAGACTTGTTTGCTTCACGTTGTGTTGCCAGCACCCTGTGCTGCAGAAAAATAGATAGACGTGGCCTGAATATATAGCACATGCATTTCGAACTGGAGTCCGCAGAGGGAGAAAGTGGTTGAATGGGTGACCCTTTCTAAAGATGTCGCTTAATACCCAACCTAACCTGATTGCTGTGACGACTGCATCCCAGCTTCCTAAATTAAGCACTCCTTTCAGTTTGTGCACGAGTTTTTGTGGGAAATTTACACGCGCCTGGCAGCCTACCTGCCGATCCCATTTCCTTTCAGCGTTCGCCTCCGTTGCCAAAGTGTATTCAGACTTAAGCGTTAGCGTTTCTCTATAAAACTATTTTTCTATCACATTTGCTTTTGGCTGGCATCGGGGAGATTTTCTGATGTAGGTGAGCACAACACATTTCTGCTCTCCCAGTGAGAAGAAAGACGCAATCATGAATAACTCGAAAGATAGAATAGACGCGGTGGACGTCGCTCGGTGCTCCGAACAATGCCGTGCAAGCGGAAAGCACCGCCGATGTGCGTGCTTCTGATCGCTCTCCTCTCGTAAAATTTGTTTAATTTAAATATTCGAAAAGAATAGCGGCGGTTACGTTCCATGCCGTAGAAACGTATCCTGGAGTATTTAAATTATAATACTCACACTTGCTTAATTAATCACAATCTACTTTAAAATCATACATTTAGTATATATATATATATATATATATATATAAATATATATATTTATATATATATATATATATATATAAATATATATATTATCTATATATAAATATATATATATATATATATATATATATATATATTTATTTATCTATATATAAATATATTTATATATATATATATATATATATATATATATACACAACCCTTACTGTTTGATTACATTAAATAAATTATATATATGATGTTCCAAAACTAAGCAACTTTAAGTTGAAGGGAAATGCCTTGCTTAAGAGGGAGAATACAATTACTATCATTCTTTCTATTGTACTGATGTGGATGGGTTCACGGGTTCAATTCCTAGGTCCGTTTTTTTTCTCTTTTTTGAGTGCATCCGTGTTTGTGTGTTTTTACGCATATTGCGACCAGCTGGTGATTTTCGAATAGGGTAGGAAGACGAGAACGAATTGCATGTGCAAGTACTTCAAACAATCGGGGGAGGTGTAAGTCTACACGTGACTAGCTTCTTCCACGGAGGCCTGAGGGGTGCGTGTCGTGCGGCGGTTATTTGCTATAGATTTTGCCGTGAGTATATTCTTAAAAATGTTCGTCACTTCTAGCCACTGGGGCAAAAACTCCTATATCAGCTTGCAGATGCTGGGCATGCCCGCACCCAGCGTATTCTATGTTTCTCCTGGTGATGACGTAGCGGAGGCACACTGCCCCACCCATGCTAGACACCTCAGAATCGTGTGTTCTAGGGTCTTCTCGAGTCCATCACAGCTGTGGACGCATGTGGGGCTCAATGCCTTCCCGATCCTAAACAGGTAGGACTGGAACCCCTGCGGCCCGTCAGAACCAGGACCTGAGTGGTGTGGAAGATTAGTTCTCCCGTCGGCCAATTTAACCAGTCTTAGATGTTTTGCATGAGCTTGTGGAGACTTACGCCTGGAGCACCCTCATCCAGGCCATCCCAGTCCTCCTGCCATAGTGCGATGCTCCGCTGCCGCATTTTTTATTCGAGAGCAGGGTCTTCCTACAGGCGGCGGCGCTCTTTCGCCTTCAGCCGCTGTACTCACCGTCCGGTACGCCATAATCATCCTGAGGGCTCCGACCCGTTGGGCCCGGCGCAGGCGACTTCGTTACGCTACAGTTGTTAAAGTGCTAGCAGGCCAGGGCAGAGCCCCGTATAGAACTACTGACTGGCCACGTACATAATGATGCGTCGCTCGGAGTGCCGGGGCCCATAGGTGTAAGGCATGAGCCGTGCAAAATTGTGGGCAATTTGAGGGCCTTCTCCGTTGCCCGGCGTAAGCGATAAGTGCCTCGGAGGCCCCGAACAAGGAATTTTACTAGGTATCTTAACGTGTTCACGGTATTTTTATCTTTGTTATTACGGCGTAGATGAAGGACGGGGCACTTCCTCCGGCCCACCAGAAGAACACGGGAAATCCCCGTACCAGTTTGTATGGGCGGCCTAGGAATCGTCCTCCAGCTCGTTGAGAAAGGCTGGAGAACGATTTTTGCCGTGCCCAGATATTTAAGGGCGGCGGCTGTTAAGTGCAATACTGGTAATACTTTTTAGGCAGTCTGATCCCGTGGACAATTATCTGTCCATCGGATAGAGGTGAAGTGCACTGCCGTCGGTAACGGCAGTGATATGTTTTGGCTACACGTGGTGAAATATTAATCTTTACGCGAGCTTCATCTTATTGGTTTACGTGGGCTTGTGGGCCCCGAAGTATTCATCAAAGTGGTTTTGCGGAAGGAGATAGCCACTACCTCACGTGAGCAACGACAGCTCAGTAACATGCTCCGTTGCTACGGTGTGACATAGAAGCCGTGACCGTCAATTTGTTCAAGGGTATATTTTAAAGGCAACTAACCGTCAGGTCGGATGCTATACTATTTTCTGACGATTTCGTGCATACAATTTTCAAATAAAAATACCCCGTATTACCAGACCGTTAAATTGCAGGTGATACCCACCGTATTGTGGTCTGGGCAAAATACGTAAAGAGTGTGAATACGCTTCTTCGTGTGTCAAGCCTAGGAGAGTGCCCCGTATCGGCTGCCTGCCCTGCCGTCACCTTATTCACCGCTAGGATCGAGGGTTTAGTCCAGTGTTTACCGAAGGCGAGATTAGGCGGAACTCGGAGTTACCTAAGCGCGTTGGCAATATCGTTCATTCCCATTCTCGACTTTTCTTGCCAGCGACTGGCGTCCGTCTTTCTCGGCCACCGATCTCACTTGCCTATGCTGGAGCCGGGCCAAGCAAATTTCTGTTTTAAATGCTGGAAGCCGGGACACCTGGCTCAAATGTGTCGGGGAAAATAACTCTCTGCGGGAATCGCGGAAGCCCGGGTCATACCACCGATTCCTGTCGTAACGTTCCAATATACGTGAATTGCCACGGAATCAAACCAGAGCTGTCCGCCGTGTTGAAGTCTCTGAAGAAATGCAAGCTAAAATGGGTCTCGCCTTGTAATGACAGATCACGGGGGCAACAGACTTCAGGTCAGGGCAGTCAGACCTTAACAAGGCTCTCTGCCCTGTTTGCGGACTTTTACTTACACAAAGAGACTCGTGTCGACATATAACGATGAAGCACTTATGGGATTGCCTATACCATTAACAACAAGTCACAGCCCTCAAACTCTCGGTTAACCGCGGATGAGTTGCTCAGCGTTATTTAAGGTGCCATTTGCCGCTAGCGGTTGGTTCGCATCTTGCCAAAGTTAGCACGTAGTCAAGTAGCCGAGTTCACTTAGGTCCTGTGCTCAGTCGCAGAAAGCAACGACGAAAGGGCCTCCGCCTTCAATTCCGACCTTGCCTAACCCTCGTTATGTTCTCTGTCCATTAAACACGTGAGGCAACATCGCTCGGTCTGCCGAAAGAACGTTCTTGCGCAGCTTCGATTTTATCAGACCACGCCAAGGTCGTCTTCGTTGGGCCTCGTCTCTCTCCAGTTAGCGACCGCTCATCTGGTGCCAGGCTTTTTGCCCTTAAAAAGAAGAATGGCTGCGTGAGGCCCATCGTATCTCCAATCCGGCGGCTGGCGGCAAACAAATGCATCTTTGAGAACAAGACAAGCGTCTAATGTGCTCTTGGTGGCCACTAGCTTTGGCAGGACCCCCTGTCGGGTGCGGGCAAAGCTTGGCAAACATACCCTGTATGCGGATCAGGACTCTGTTGGATGACGAGTCGTTGAGGATCGCGATTGGATTTCGTTTGAAGACAAACTTTGTACGCTCATACCTGTTTATGGGGGAATGTCGTCTAAATGAACGGACGCCGCGGGCTGTTTTGTATTGTAAGCGCAGGAAGGCAAGCACGACCCCAGGCCTTCAGCTGAACCTTACGATTTAATAGGCTCTAGTGCGTCCTGGAACCCGTTGGGCTTGACAGAATTCGTTCCCCCTTTGAGAGCTTTGCATGCTGATTTGGGACGCGACAGTTACTGACATACTAGCCCCATTCAATGCTCAGTGCTGGCTCGACCCAGGATGATCTTGATTTAGCTCTCGCCAAGGCAGGCAAAGTGATAAAGTACCAGAGCATCGGCTTTATATATATATATATATTATATATATATATATATATATATGTGTGTGTGTGTGCATTTAGAAGTACAGCAGTCAACGTTCGATAAGAAACATAAAACTTTTTTTGTATATAATATCTACAGCATATAATACTAATGAAATAGAAGTACAATATATTACAATTTTTTTGTGCAGTATCCATGCACATGTTTAGTGTAAAATGCAACAAAATTTTAAAATTTAATTTTGGTTTAATAATTTATTGACATAAGCACTTGTATCGAAATGTTATTTTTTGTCTATGCTACTTGTAACTCAATCCTCTTATATCTCTATCTAGCTTTCACGCCTCTCCTCTCTCTTTTTTCGCTAGAGCATTATGTACATACTATGTAGAAATTCTGTACATTCTATGTAGAAAAGGAATTTGCGAGAGGCAGGAATTCAGCAACACCGTTAGTCGTACCTTTTGTGCTGTAAGTGTTTGGTTATTGCTGCAGCAGCAACCGGATCCAAACACAGCCTTCAAAACGAAGAAGCGTAGAACCTAAAACCAATAACAACGTGACCGACTGTTGGGCTGAACGAACGGAGGCGCACACTTCGGTATTGCGTAGTGGAAGGAAGGATTGCGTAGAGGAATTGCGGCCATCCCAGCCGACAGGCATCATTTTAGCACGCTCGAGCGCGAGACATTCGGCGACCTTCGAACAGAAATAGGCCAGACCAATGCAATCGGCGCAGGCAACTGAATCTGCTGTCTGACTTTTCTTCTTTCTCTCTTTTTTCCTCCATCACCCCTTCGGTCAATCCTTTTCTGGCTTCTTTTCCCTTAGTCTCCCTCTCTACTTCCTTTCCTCATAAAGGATAATTCTTTATTTCTGTTTCTCTCCACGCATGCCGTCGCAAGATCATATACGGCCGACGCGCTACGTCAATACCCAAACGGGCCCCTTGCTCCAAAGGCCTATCATCTTCTCCGCGCCAACGCTGGAGGCAACATCCGCAGAATTGCATTTGCATCCACATCACCATCATAATCATCAACGTCGGTGTTTACCCCTTTAGATCAGCTCCTTTTTCTTTTTCCCGGGAAAGCGGACTTGGTGAAACGGGCGGGCATATTTTCTCACATCGTGCCCAGGGGGTTGGTCCTTAATACATAAGCTAGTCCCACATCCGCAGGGTTTCGTTCGTTCACGACGCGAAGCGTTTCGAAACGGTGGATCGCTTCGGCAGGCAATATGGTGCCTGTCAGTCAGACAGTCAACGCGATACGGCCGATGTTAACAACGATAGATCTAAAGCAGCAGTAGCAGTATCAACAGCAGGAGCGTCCAATGGACAGTGGTACGAGCCCGCAGGGTTGTTGTAATCCAGCAACCCTTCAATTCCTTTGTTTCCTTGCCAACAAATTCCTATGGGGCCAACGCGCAATACACAGCTATTGCCACATGACACAAATATCTACGGCGCTCAGCACTGCACGGTGCACATAGCAGTTATGCGAATCCTCTCTCGGCATATGCCCTGGAACCTAAGAGTCATACGACTTACTTCAAGATGCTTCAACTGGTATGGGGCGACGATGGCTGCTTTTAGCAACACCTATACCGCATTGGCAAAGCTGACCCCCTAAAGTGAGTGAAGGCCATAGTTTATTGAGTACCTGCAAGTTCACTACTCGAAAGCATACTAAGGAGTTCGCCTAATAGAGACAGGCTTATGTCGTCGTATACAGTCAATAGTAACAGTAAACTCGCAACCAAAAAATATCCGACAAAATTTCAAGAGATAATCTACGAACGAGAAGCCACAACATCTACAGAACAACGACGAAGTCACGTAGCTTTTGCTTTTAGAAGGCAGGCGTAGAAAGAGTAGCAACGTCTCTGGGGAAACAATTCTAGACGATGAGGATGCGCTGGCAAGGACTATTCTCCACATAAGACGCCTAATGCACACTGAAAGTGAAAATGAAGGGCTCCCATATCGTGGGGCCTATGAGGGAGTGATGGTAGTGAACACTTGGAACATATCGTTGTGCTGATTAAAACCACTTAGTAGTTTAAATGCGGAAATATAACTCTAAAACAGATAAGCTGACGATTTATTCGACGAACGATCATACTCTATCGGGAGACTAGTAACAAATGTTAGACAAGCCTGCATTAGCAGAGGTGGAGTTGCACTAGGGCCTTGTGCACTATGATGAAGATGGCAAACCTGATGCTGGCGTTGTCGGAGAGAAGCGTCAATGCCGCGACTGGCGGGGCAAATTCGCGGACTGAGCTAGATCAGCGTAATTAGCCCTGGCCATCGTCGCATATTAAACAAGAGAGAAACAGCGTAACTCCGATGAGAGTTTAGGAGAAGAAGTATTCATGTGCGGAAAATAACTCCTTACGTTTTGTTCGCATTGACGAGCATTCGCAGGTGCAAGATAGCTTAGCACAGTATTGACAATGATCGAGTGGCGGTATCATAAAAGTTGGTAATATTCTCCTTCCGAACAGAAACACGTAGCGTGCAGTCATCAGCGAGGCTGAATACACGCACGTTAAGAAGACAAGCAAAGCTGCTGGCGGCAATATGTATACAAATAAGAAAATAATAATAGTACATAACCAACCCATACCCGATTCTGAAAGAAGGTCAAGATTGACGCAGTCGAATGCCGTGCTGGTATCCACAGCCGTTTGTGAGTTTAACTCCCTCAAGTATGCTTAGGTAAATACAATTATTTGCTGTCGTAATGCCTGGCCCTGAATTCAAACTGGCGTCGAGACAGGGAATCAATTATGTCTACATGGGCAAATAGCTATTGTAATAAAGCACAGTGCTCCTAGATCTTAGCAAGGCACGGGAAAAGCTAATTGGGCTATGTCTGAATAGCTGTCGACGTAAGCCCTTTCCCGTAAGAATAATTGCATTCTTAAAGATTAAAAAAGAAAAATACTCTTACTGTTTGAAGTACTAAAGACGTGAGATATGAAAAAAAAACATGAAAAAAGTACCGTTTTTCATGGCCCTTGGGGCAACGCCCCTTTAGATACGCCTTACACTTTAAAGCATTGTTAGGATAGATTGACTGTAATTGAAATCAATATGAATAAGAAGGTGCTCCTGATTTCCATGGAGGGAGCGTAGAGACGGCTTGTTCTCCAAAAGTGGAGATGTGCTTAGCAAGTGCTGAACACAAATTGCGGTAACCATATACGCTGCGGCTCTCAGATAGCACTGATGACTTCGGCACAGTGCTCTCTCTAACTCATCCGGTTTCTTCATTGACATACCTCATAAGGCCACCGGGCGTCTCGACAGCATTGATAATACGCATTTTAACATAGACCACGAACTCCGATTTTGGCCTATTTCGACAAGCAGCAAGATTTCAGCCTATTTCGATAAGCAAATGCTGTAATAAGCATTTTTTACTCAGGGGGCTTCATCCTTGTTTGGCGAGTGATATCTATTACTAGCCTTTTAAAGATCTTTCTAGAGCTGGCGTAGTTCAGAGAAACGCAACATCTCTCTTGGAAGGTCTCGAGGGTCCAAGAAAGGCTGCTAAACGTAACTATGTAGGGCACTCTTACCCAAGCTGTGCCGTTGTTTTCAACATAAGACGCGAGCCACTCTTTCGAAACTTAAGACTGGGAAGTCCCCTGACATGGCAAGCCTTTCTGGAGGCAATCCGCATATGATAAGCACCTCTACGAGGTCTATAGTAAAAGACCCGCAGAAGTTATTTCAGAAGCAAACATCATTTGAGCGCAAGCAAATGTGGCGAGGTAAAGTAATCTCTAGAAGAGATTACAGCGGCCACCCCCGACAAGAAGCAAAAAGGGCAACTAGAATTTAGCAGGAGTCCTGCGCCACCCTGGCTTAGCAACTATGCCCGGTGTGCATCGTTAATTTTACCAGTTAATCTCTCTACCAAAAAATGCAGGTATAAATATGTATTCAACCTCACGAATTCTGCCCAGTCACGTTCGAAACCTCGCATGCTGCCAACATTCGGACAAATCAGCTAATTTGCAAGGTCGGAAACTTCTTAAACATATCATCCGGGAATAGCAGATAGCCACTTTTCACAATGCATATTCTTGGTTTCGACGTACAACGTACAAATGCTGCCTCCCTTAGGGCACCCTTTTGAAATGGCTTCGCCCGGGCTAGGCAAAACATATGCATATACATTCTTCATACAACTTCGTTTATTCCATGTTTGTTTTGTACTTGCGCTTATGTATCTAACGCTGCGTATGGCATACTAGATGGGATTTCGATTTGTGGACTTGTCATCTACAGCGCAGTTTCATGCCGCTGTCACTTTGTGCGCCATTGAGACGTGTCCGCAGTCAGGTAAAAAAGAATACTTTCTGGGCTGACTCTCAGACAAGATTTAACGTCCACGGGACTGCTTTTCGCATTGCTTCATAGACGGACCACCCCCACAAATACAAATGTGCAACGGTGGGGCTTGAACCCGCGCACCTGCTATGTGTCTCTTCCGGTCGCGAGGCGCAAACGAATGCACCACGCCACCGGGCTCGACGCAGTCAGATCAAACACGTAATTAAGTTGCCTTCTCGAATTACAAAACATCCAAATGAGGCATTGATTCGCCTTTTATTTCGTATTTACGGCAAGATGTGTCGAATATCTGAACACTCAAAAGCATTTTCCTCCACTCAAGTGAAAAAGTTCATAGGCTAATATAATCAAAGAGCATAAACACAACAACACTAGCTCTAGCTTTACATTTACAACTCTAGCTTCAACTTGGCCCCGCCAGCGATTATCCAAAAGTCAACGGCCGTAGCGTTTCAGTTTATACGATGGATGTTTTTCTTGAGTGTTCACTCGGATGTGGTGCTCTGCTAGCCGAATGTAGTCGTGCCAAAAGTAATTGCGGGAACAGAGCGAAAGCAAGCTGTCCGCCTATAAAAATTGCGAATCTGTATAACGACGATCGCTTAACTTTGGCAAAACAGCATGCCAACCTCACTCCTAGGCATCCGGACGGGCTAAATGGAAGAGGCCGCTAAGGCAAATCGAGACAAATAGTTCAAATAATCCAAACCTTGGACTAGCGGACTAGAATTTTGAGCCAAACTAACGTCACCACCACTCCGGCACTGACTTGGATCGCACGCATCTGGACTTAAATTTTCTTGTCTAGAGTGACCCCCCCCCCTGACCTCCTCCAGGAACCCTGGCTAGGAACAGAACCGTGACCGTTAGCGGCTGGAGACACCTGGAGGTCGCTCTAGGGAGAGCGGACAGAAGAGGAAGAAAGCGGGAAAGGAGGTGACGGCTGAAACGATGGACTGTGGAAACCGGCTGCTTCTGTAAACGTTGGCAGCAACCAAGACGCACCAGCGTCGGACACTGCATACGCCACTGACATTTATCAGAGACCGGCGCAGCCTGGAACTACGCCTCACGCGAAAAGCGTCAGCGGCGCGCTGGTCTGACCATGATGATGGTGTATTGGTCCCCAGGTTGGAGCTAACGAAGGCGGCGAAGGCGGCACGATGGACCATGGTATTGAAAAGACGGACGTTGCGGCCTACCTTATCAAACCGCATCGATGCCGACTCTGCCGCGCAATGGTTGCATCGTCGAGACCAGGGGACATTATCGCGGATTTCGTCTGTAGAAACCGTGATGAGTGGGCTGAAGTGGAGTGTAACAGAGGCCGGTGTGCGGAGGTGGAGGCGCTGAGTACGGTGCGACTGGCGTCGGCAAAAAACATTCTGTTATCAGCTACCTCCATCTATAGGTTGCCCAGCTGATCGCACGATTGGGCCTATTGGTGGATGACGTCGAAGACGTTGCCGCCCCTGCCTATGCGGCCGGCTCCGCTAGCTCTGAAGATGCAGTTGTTACTGTTGTTGTTGTTGCTGAGACCCCGGTTGCTGCCGTTGTTGAGGCTCATGTGGCCGTTGTTGCTGCTAATGCTGCTTCTGATGCCACTGTTGATGCTGTTTCTGTTGCCGCCGTTTCCACTGCTCCTGCTGTTACCGGCGCTACTGTTGGCAAGGGTGAAAAGGAACTTGGCAATGGAGAGAAGGCAAATAAAAACAACAAACAAATGGAAAGAAGCAAGGAGACAAAGAAGAAAAACGGCAGCGCGCGGATACACACGGTAGAAGATGAGTCTATGGAAACGAACGACGAATTATCAGTATACCTCGGTGTTTGCAGACCCGGGTACTCCCTCACAGCCCTCCGCGGGTTTTCCAAATTGCTGGGGTTCCCGCACGTCCCTTGCTGGCAGCTGAAAAGGCACGGGGAGGAGCAGATATCCTGCTCCTTTAAAATGCAGGTCCCTGCTGCTGACGTTAGACGACTGAAATCCCATGGTTACTTATTATATATTATACCGCCGGTAGGACCCGCCGATATTGGGCACGCCTCACAATGCGACGACCAAACTGCCTGAAAGCGTTGAGCTGTTGGAGGTATCCCGTCTCTGTAGACTGGGGCCGCTTAACGACGTATCTAACGGTTATAACCAGTTTTGCAAATCTGCATGTGACCGCAAGGGACCTCCGCCGTTACGGAACGAGGTTCGACAAGCTCATGGCCCTTATGGACGGCTCACACGTTGATTGGGATATTGCCGTAATGGGAGAAACTTCGTTTAGGGAGGCTGACAATCTTCTTTGCGATTTACACGGATACAATTTCATATCTACCTGCAGAACTGGGGGTGGAGGAGGAAGTTTCACAATCTGTGTGCATTGTGGGCTTGACCTCATGGATACCGCTATGAATTCCAGCGATGCGGCGGAACGGCAATGTGCAGGCTACAAAGTCTGCGCTGCCATGGTTTTGATGGCTATGTCATTGGAGTATACTTTAATGACAGCTGTGGGAGGCAAATTATAGAAAAAGTCTACGAGAAACAAGAGACGTCTACGTTGAGAAACAGTTCGTAGCTGTTAGCTTTCGGCCTGCAAAACTGTGGGCGTCTCTTAATATAACCTGTGGCCGTGGTAAAAGAAAGGCCACGATACCAAAGCGTCTAGTAGTCGATGGCCAAGAGCTCGGGAAGACGCAGGAAGTGATAGACGCACTAACCGAGTTTTTCGCCTCAATCGCGGCTGGGGGACACCGGTTCGGGCATATGGAGCTCCGAGCCTAATTCCTTTAGTGATATTACAGGTCAGGAACTGCACTGCCCTGCAGAAGGTGTAAAGTCGGAGTTAATTAAAGCCGGGGAAACGTGCCCGGTTGATTACACTTGAATTTAATCGACGCGTTCAGAGACGCGTTGGCTCAAAATTATATCTGGTGGGAAATAGTCAAAGCTGCTGAGGATGAGAAAATGTTTCTGTGTGGGAAGATGCTGCAAAAAATGGGTAGCGCACCAGGTGTAACCGTTTGGTTTAAATCGTACCTAAGCGGACATAAGCAGTTTGTGTCGGTGGGGAGCTTAAGCTCCACCCCTGGGATTGTTTCGATCGGGGCTCCCCAGGGACTTTGTTCTTGGCCCCTTCATCTTCATAATCTACATAAATTTCGTCCTGTATGGCATTGAAAGATAGTGTCGCCAAGTGGTATATGTGGATGATACAACTTTGCTGTTCCGCATGTCACCTACTCAGCTTTCAAACGGGCAGGTTAATCTTAGACATGTGGTAACCGGTATCGAAACGAAAATTTCAATTTTCAAAACGGTTTGGCCTTGTCAGATCCTACAACAATAGGTATTTTAAAATGAAATAAGACTTCAACATAATTTGTGACAGATTTCCTGTAAAAGAGTATGTCAACAAAACAACTGATCCCTGATTGCTTGCTCTGAGAAGTGAGAAGTGAGAGCTACTTAGTGACATTAAGTAGCGCAAGCCGCATACATGTTGTGTTGACTAATTTAAAGATAGTTGTAATTTAATTATGAACCGCCTGTTAATTTATTAATTTCCGGTTCAACGACTAAGTCTATACATAGCCCATTTTTTTTCTCGCGTTCGATTTCGTGAAGAGCGGTCGTGCTGTTGATGTGCTCTTCTAAATTGGTTGCATTTAACAAGTTTGAGTGTCTCATCTACAGTGATTCTTAGCACAGTAATCGTCGGAGCTGCAGAGTTCTGAGCGCTGTGCATTGTAGGCCTTGAAGTGTTTCTATAGCCCAGTTCGTGCATTGTAGGCCTTGAAGTGTTTCTATAGCCCAGCCTAGGAGTGATAATATCCATTAGCGCGCCGGGCTATTCGTGTTCGTTCTATTGACAGAAGTGCAGATCATCTTTGTTTACATGTGGCAACGATCGTGCGTGCGAGCCACACGCTAAGGTGTGCGTTGGTGGCAACAGAGCACACGGCCGAGGCGGTAGGGCAACGAGCTGCCAGCCCAACGGTCTCAGTTCGAAACCCGCAGAGAACGTTTTTTTTTTTTTTTAGTGGTAGCGTACCACAGTGCTTAAATATAATTCGGCCAACTATCAAGTCGGCTACTACGAGAACTTGCAGCAAAGAGCCATCAAAATGCCACCCGACGACTCGGAAAAGCAGCCGCCTCCGCCAACCCTGGACATAGCTCGCCTACGACAGTGTGCGTCTCCCGTGCCCAACGAACATCCAACAACGAGAACGACTGCAAACATCGGACCTACTGCGACGACGGACACGGATACACCATGTGAAACGAGTTCAGCATACCAACCAAGCGTTGGCGCCAAGCGAAAGAAGCCAGCTTCGCCGCCAGAAAGCGAGGCCGAAGCTCAGGAGAATTCACCAAATGATGGGTTTGTGACCGTCACATCAAGAAGGGAGAAAAAACCCTCTCAAGAGAACAATGAAACTTAGAGAAACTTAAGGAAGATTTATCAACGGGTTCGGTGGGTGCGTTCAACGTAGTCATTAGACAGAAAGAGACGCCGGAGTGCAATGAAGCAGAATTTCCCGAAGGTTCATTACTAACTATATATAAGCACATCTATGCCTTATCGTCCAAGTCCAAGATATCCGGGGACAGAAAGTCGATCATAGTGTGGCTTCCTGATATAGAATCTACTCAGAAGCTGCTACCGGTAACTAAACTCGGAGACTTATTGGTGTCAGCCCACTGCCCATCATTATCGACATTCAGGGCGACAATTCAAGAAGTTCCAACTTGTCTTACAGAGGAAGAAATGTTGAAGGAGCTAACACCGCTGGGTGTCGTCCATGTAAAACGACTTACGCGGCTTCACTCTGGGGCTAGGATCCCATTGGGCAAAGTAATTCTGTTGTTTACCCGACAACCGCCCACTTCAATATTCTTGGGATTCCAGTCACACCATGTCGTGCTTGAACCCGACCAGCCTAGGCTTTGTTACAAATGCCTACGGCCTGGACATTTCGCGGAACGTTGCACGCAACAGCAAGTCCGCAGAAAGTGCGGCAGTCAAGGCCACCTTGCCGCAAGCTGCACCAACCAGACACAGTGTATCAACTGTCGGGGTGCTCACCCGTCTGGCTCGCCGTCCTGCCCCCGTCTGGCCTATCTCAGAGAAAGAAACAGATTGTTCCTTGAAGCCAGAACCCTGCAGCAGGTTTGGGTAACACACCCAACTTCGGAGATCACCAGCAGTCGAATAACCCCCACATCTGGATTAGACGCCACGTCGCAACATCCAAGTGGGCAACATACGTACGCCAATGTTGTTCGCGGAATTACCCAGTCGCCCGAAGACCCTAACCCGCAGTTGCTACTACCTGCACCCAGGCCACTTCCCGCCAAGAAGCTTAAAAAGCGCACGGGGAGACCCTACGCCAACAAAGGAGTGCTCGCTCCAAGGCGGCGATTAACACGCACCCCGGCGCGTCGAACACCCAAATTCGCGCGGTCAAACCTGACCACGGCCGACGCTGTAACTCGTTTGTCGCAAGTCGTGTCAGGGGGCGGTTCTGACCTGTTAGGTCAACTTAGAGCCCTAGTGGTGGTTTTAGAACCCCTTCTGCAGCTACTACCAGTATTGGAAAGTCTTAAACACATAATGCAATAATGGCGGAACATATCTCAAATAATATAGCCAGTGGCGAGTCAGGGTTGTCGACACAGTCAGAGCGAATAGCCTGTCCCTTCTGCAACGGGTTATACACAAGAAGAGGACTCACTATACACATAACAGCCAAACACCCATCAAGTTCTACTAATTTATCTCTACTTTCGCCCATGCCGACCGATAATAACACACAGCAGCCCGCCCGTATCATCGAAAATATTCAGGGTGCAGCGAAGAGGTTGAGACTCTTAAGGATCGTCCCGAAGGCGGTACGGAAACAGGTAGCGGAAGCTCTAACAAAGGTCCTATTGGGAGTTTCAGCCGATAATAACGTCATCGCATGGGGTGCGCTCCTCTCCTTCGTGCCAGTGATTCTCCGCCTTCCTACGACTCGCAACGACGCACAATCGCTCTCCGTTATTATCCGTCACAATTTACGTGAATTCTCCAATGGGCTGCGCCTAGCCGAGATTTTACCCCCGGCCGCCGCGAGAACCCGTACGTTTACAAATGATCGTGTCCGCCAGACCATTCTCAAGCTATCGGAGGGTGACGTGTCAGGGGCCGCGAGACTGATCGGATCATCGGACGCGCTGGCTCCCAGCACAGATCACTTGACAGCTCTCCGCGATAAACACCCCCCGGCCCCGCCAAACTTAGATTGGCCAGCCTCCCCCGGCCTTCCACTCCCTTGTACCACGTCTGGAGAAGAAGTAATAGCCGCAGTCAAAAGTTTTTCACGGAGTGCCGCCGGGGGACTGGTTTTTATTCGACCCAGATTGCTCATGGACCTACTTTCTCCAACCCTGGGAGACACAGCAAGCCGACTGGCGAGTGCACTGGCCAAAGTTGTTGACTTACTTTTATGGGGCGCCCCCCCACCTCAACTACTGCCCATAATCTTTGGGGCAAGGCTTTTCGCCTTACAGAAGAAAGACGGGTCGGTAAGGCCGATTGCATGCTCCTCTACCTTGCGCAGGCTGGCTGCAAAAATTGCCTGTAATCGAACCAGGGAGACGATTCGCGAGGCGATGGGCTTACATCAGCTTGGGTTTGCCACACCAGCAGGGGCTGAGGCCGCTATTCACGCCACCCGAGCTTTTATTGATTCACGCACGCTCCCTGGGGTCCTTGTAAAACTGGATTTTAAAAACGCTTTTAACTCTGTAAGACGGGACTATCTCTTAAAGGCGGTCTTAAAGCATTGTCCCCAGTTATCGCATTACTTCAACCAGGCGTACCGTAACGCCTCCTGCTTGGTTCTCCCAGATGATGTCATAGCTTCGGCTACGGGGCTGCAACAGGGTGATCCTTTGGCTCCCCTTTTATTTTGCCTAAACAATAAAGACCTAGTCGACTCCCTCAACAGCCCGCTGAATGTGTGGTACCTTGATGATGGCGTGCTAGGAGGCGATGCGGACATAGTTGCTGACGACGTTTGGAGCGTGCTTGATTTTCGTGCAAGCTCGGGTTTAGAACTAAACCCAGAGAAATGCGAGATTTATGTGACAGGCAGCAGCACACAGACTCCTGACCTTGACACTCTACAGACCTTAATGCCGGGATGTAAGGTAACACTTGACTGCGACCTGGAGCTGCTGGGAGTCCCGCTTCGACCGCAAGAGCTCACGCGCGCACTGGCAAAGTGGCAAAACAAGCTAAAGGACGTCGCCGACAACCTCGCCCCGCTTGGTGCCCACCGCGCCCCTTTCTTACTCCGATCTTCGTTTTCAGCTACCAGGGTCACCCATCTTCTCCGCGGAGCGAACCTAACAGATTAAGTAGATGATCTGCGTGCATTGAACGAGTTGACTGTGAACAGCCTCGAGTCTCTTCTCAATCTATCGCTGGCACCTTCCGCTCGAAAGCAGGCTCAACTACCAATCTCGAAAGGGGGCCTGGGGATCCCGGATCCGCTCGTCTCGGCTGGGCCAGCGATAGTCTCTTCCCTCTTCCGGTCAGAGAGCAACGCCACCGCACTATTAGACGAGGCCGGTATTGTTCAGTACAACGAACTCAAGGGACGCTTACATGAAGAACTAAAGACAGTATGCAGGGGCGTTCCGGATAACCCTTTGAGCCAGCGGGACTGGAGCGCGTTCTTATACGACGAAGCGTATTGCAGCTTACTCGCAGGTGTTGCCGACAACTCCACGAAGGCTCGCCTCCAAGCGGTCGCTGCCAAGGGATCCGGAGCTTGGTTGCATGCAGTTCCCAGCGCCCCACTGGGCACTCTCCTGGACAATGAAACAACAAGAATTGCGACAGGTCTTCGTCTTGGCTGTGACCTCGTCACTCCTCATCAATGCAAATGCGGTCAACCTGTAGACAAATTAGCGCATCACGGTTTATCGTGCATCATAAGCGCCGGACGGCGGGCCAGACATGCCGGTATTAACGACACCTTCAGCCGAGCGCTTCGATCATGCGGATACCCCTGCATCCTAGAGCCCCAAGGTCTCTCCGCCGTAGATGGTAGGCGCCCAGATGGGATGACCCTTACCTCTTTCAGTAGGGGAAAGATGCTTGTTTGGGACGCCACAGTCACCGACTCATTAGCACCTTCAATGGTCGGTGGCGGGGCGGTCTCGGCAGGCTACGCTGGCAGTCTAGCCGAGACAAGGAAGCTTGCCAAATACGCTTCCATCGGGTACCCACATGAGTTTCAGCCGCTAGCATTTGAAACCCTGGGCGGCCCAGGCAACATCACCCGCAAACTTCTCCACAGAGTCGGTGAGCAGTTAAACCTGGCAACTGGTGATAAGCGATCTGCAGGTTTCTTGAGACAACGTCTCGATCTTGACGTTCAACGCGGGAATGCTGCGTCCGTCCGGGGCACACTGCTAATGTGGTCTCAGCCCACTCTTTACGAGATTGAGTAACATTTACGGCGCACACGTTCTCGGGAGACAATTGTCGCTCCATTGGCATCATTAATAAATTATAATTGAGGGACATAGCCCATACACTCACTTTTGTATGTTAGAACGCTACACAAGCGTCTAGCTTATGTGAAGGTGTGGCAAAGTTCAATTCATAGTTATGATGATGATGATGATTCAATTGGCATGGCGGTTAGGCTGTGGACGTTCTATACATGTTCGTAAACACATGCGCACGTAAACACATATTGATAAGCACGTAAACGTATTGAAGATATCCAAAGCCCATTCCTCATAAGCTTATTGAAGATATTCAAAACCCAAGGTCGATTTAAACCCCACGTGGAATGACCGAGGATTGTGTAGACATAAAAAGAACCTCCATAAACAAAATATTTTTAATTTCGAATCATATGCCACAATTGGATGTCGCGAATCTACTTGCTACGTGAGAAACTACACTTTTATGGCTAGGTCTTGGTAGTTAACAGTTTTATTACTGTAGCTTTACCTTTTTTCTGTAATTAATCGCTGCAATGGATGGGCACCATAGTTCCATGTTGATTTTTCGTTGGAATCTAGACATAAAAACAACCTCCATAAAAAAAGATTTTTAATTTTGGATTATCTGCCACAATTGAATGTCGGGAATCTACTTGCTGCATGGGAAACTACACTTTTAGGGCTAGGTCTCGGTAATTTAATCTTATCACTGTAGCATCACCGTTTTTTTCTGTAATTATTAGCTGCAATGGATGGGCACAATCGTTTGAAATGTGAACACTCGTAAACAGTCATGTTGAGCTCGGCCGCCTGATTGTTCTGCTTCGATGCAATGGCTGTCTCACTTGATCGTGTTGGAACTGATCGAACATCCGTGTCAAAGTAACTAGACAATTGGGTCACGCCTCGTCTCAAACGCATGACATGAGGTAACACCTACAACTTCGTCCGCTCCAGTACGTAGAATTCGAGGATTCTTTCTTTTCCGAGACTTTTTCATTTGCAGTTCGAACGTTGCAGTCCTGGCTGGCTACGCATCTCGTCATCGTCCGTCGTACCCTAAATTGAGTTGAAGCTCAGATCTTTTTAGCGAATAATAATAATAATAATCATATTTTAGTCTGCACATGTTCGTGTAGCTTCTAAAATATTGCATATCCTACCTTGAACTCACGTGCGCACACAGCGGTGGCTACTACCCATTCAAATCGCCCTCCACAGTACGCGACATTTTATAGGCAAACCATGAAACATCATGTTTGTGACGCGGGAGGCCAATTTTAATCCCGTGCCGCTAACGCCGTTTCCGTCATAACTAATACAACTGATTTAAAAAGTTTCCAGTTTCCCTAATCTCTCACTAAGCAATTCAACGAAGCGACTCAACGTTCGATGGCAACATTTGTAATAATTTAAATGTTCTGCTGCTTGCTTTCCATTATTGGTCTCATCAATTGGTTTATTATTCCGTCGGCTCTTCCTTTAGTCGTATTGCCGTTGGCTCCATACACTCGATAGGGCTTCAACTAGCCATGGTACATATAACTGGTCAAGATTATCTTTGACTAACTTTCTCTCGTCGGACCGGCACGTAACAGCACGTAAAAACTAGAGCACTCCGGAAATTATCCCTTGGTTCCAGTTAGCATTACTAGGTTAACATCTTCCTGGATGCCTTCTGGACCTTCCTGTGCCCGGGATACGCAATATTTATATATATATATATATATATATATATATACAGCAGGATATCCTCTGTTGAATGTAACAGTGTATCAAGTCTTAGTTGCTCTGACACGAGTCTGCCTTGCACAACTTGCAGGACAGTAATTTTGGCATGCTCTTCTTTTTTTCGACGTGGCATTATTTTTGATTTATTGATTTTTTTATTTGCTGAATAAGTGTGTACACATATCACCCTTTTATGTCAAGGGCGCATAACGCTGCAGCTTGTAGGTAACGTTCACTACCTATGCCGAGCCGTTGTAAAGCGTATTGTTGGTGTTGTGATCGATCTGGCCTGATTATCAGCTGGCCTTGGTGCACAAGTTGCTCCGCTAGCAATACTTTCCTTCTTAAGTTCATCTAATTTTTTATTACTTAAAGTTCGATTAAACAATTGCACGGTGATCTAAATGTTGTGTTTGCCGCAATAAAATGCGACACTTCCTTTCAGGAACATAAATTACATGTACCTGTACTTTACTTGTGTATCTGTAGTTGCGTGGTCTGTGTGTGTGTGAACAGGTAAAGTGCAACTCACACATGACACGCAAAGTGTGCCTGGTCTAAAATCTCATTCCGGGCTAACAGTAGGATCAAGGCAAACCCAATGCGGACGCTTTTAGAATTTGGGTCTTTGTGAAGAGATGGAGTCGAAGAGAAGAGAAGGTTAATTCCATGAAGTTATGGAAAAATTAGTAAAATGGAAAGTTATTGAACCTTAAGATCCTAGGAGTGTCCAAGGATACTCTAGGCAGATTGGGTTGAGTCGCTGGCCTACATTTTGTGCTACACGCTAATAAAAATTTGGGCAATGTATTTAATCGCCTGAATGCCGTCATCTTAAATAGGAACTTCGTCTACCCGTTCCATGCCGCTTTAAATATTGACTTTTAGTTCATATTCTGCCAGCATTTAGTCATACGCAAACTCATTTTATCCTTGAATAAAGCACCAGATCAATAAGTGCTTAATTCACTGTTAATTAGCGTACGTTTTTTACCTTGGGGTTGAAACTGGGTTTTGTAAGTACTACATCTTTTTCTAAAGTATTGGTGCTTGCGTATTAAAATGATTGACTGTATAACTGGAAATAGTTGCTCCTTAAGACTCTTTCGTGGTTTGTTCTATTTTGTTGCGTATGTGGATTACATGCAATTTTACAGGGGACGTCAAGCTCAAGGTCGCGATTTAACCTTAAATACATTTTTAAAAACTGATTCAAAGTGAAACGACAAAGCGCGTACGATATCTGCATAAACCGTTGGATATATGTATAGTAAAATCGTATACCAAGTAGATCTGTCTCGCGGCAAAACTAAGTCTAGCGTTCATAGATTCCTCTTCCGTGATGCTCATCGTAGTTTGGTAAACCGCATTTCTGTAAGAAAACTAAGCTAACAGTAATACTTTCAACGCCTTTATGTAATCCATATCTCAAACATTTTCTATACACAAGGCAATTTATACAATCCAAAACAAGACGTTTTTCCACCATGATTATCCCAAACTTGCAATAAACGAATCCTGAGTGATATTAGCGAAACAAAGACTCGTCTGAGTTGAATCGGTGGTTCCAACAAACCCAAAAGGCCAAATTTATTTACACAGAAACGAATACAGATTCTTATGATAAAGATCGACGTCACTGTTATTATTACCACCATATAATAATCTTCGTCATTACTGTCACAGTTGCCATCGTAGACGCCAAGTAATAAAAATAATAATTATTATCATATTTAAGGTAACTAAAGCATTCGTTAGACATCTGCACGCGAGGGAGACATGGCCAATACAGCGACAGCCCCCATCTCGTAGTGCTTAACCGGGAGAATCATCGTCTTATGTTATCTCCTTCGATTTGCCGTTCTGTGTTATTGTTGTTCTAACAATTGTTGTTCTTGCTGTTGCTGTCCTTGATGACAACCCACTTCATATGGATGCTATTTCATCTGCCGGAGATTTCACACTTGTAAATCCAAATCAACTCCAATCAAAGACTGTTGTTGTGAATTGGCTTCGTGGCGGGAGGAAAACAGATTTTGCTGGTGTTTCGTGGCGCAGTTTAACCGGTACCGTTCAGAGCTCGCGTGGTGGCTCCAACGTTCCGGGATCGCTCTTCGGCCGATTACATTGTGAACCACCGAGAATCGACACTGCGCTGAGTATTTCAACACTGAATCAATCATGTAACCGACTGATCGCCGACAGCTCCGATGGCGCCGCCTGCTTCCGACAAAACAACCCGGTTTAAGACCGATGGCCACTGTCACCGGCCTTCGAACAGCGAGAAAACCTGTGGTTGTGTGGTCGTTACTACGAAGTTTGTTTAAAGATCGGTTTTGGCTTGAGTCGAATGCGTCTTCGAAATATCCGCAGTGCGTTATCTTGCGGTCACACAAAGCCCGTTTTTGTTTGATTCGCCTCTGTGTTTTTTCAGTAAGTTTTTAATCGACAATCAGTGTTCTCTGGTGTATATGTGTACATATATATCTTATGCGATATATATATACATATACATGCCGATGCAGATGATCTATGAATAGGTTTCCTCCGTTCAGCCCCTCCACGATGAATCAACCAACTCTTGATTCTGTTGTCGTCGACAGTCTATGTGTTTATGTGTCTGTGGGTGTGTGTACAAGGGTCTCCGTCGCCAGACGGATGACGTTCCATCCGCGTGTCATATCACCATCACCAACAAACCTAGACATCATCTCCATCGTTACGTGCTACAAGAAGAGGACAAACCCCAGTGTTCTCTTTTTTCTATTTTTCCATTGCTGTGACAGTGACAGCACCTCGGCCCTGTCCAAAGTAGTGCAGATCGCATTTGCAGTAGCAAACGTATGCTTGTGCATCCATATTGTGAGAGTTAATAGCTTTGCTGTTTTTATTCCGCTTCCTATCCTCGTTATACTCCCTATAAGGACTCATTAGAGTCACTGCTTCCAAGCCAGCAGTAAACTTTGATACTTATGACGATTACTATTGATTACTATTATTATTATCATTATTGTTTTTATCAACAGTAGTATTATTACCGATATCCATGGAATTACTATTTTGTTAATTTTTCGATCTTTATATACTGTTCAAGGTGTCAGTGATTACAGTATTAATACTATGTATGCCCTGCGTGTACAGTTAGCAGAGGAGTGCTTGTCTCGAGTGGCAATGTCAGCCTGTGAGCGTCGACGCACAAACGCACATCTATATATATATATATATATATATATATATATATATATATATATATATATATATATATATATGGGAATAGTCATTCAGGGTACGTGACATCAAATCCAGGAATGCGTCTACACAATGGCCTCGCCTGGAAGGATTTTGATCCCACCGTAGCAAAGGCAGCGCTCCTATATCGAATTTTGTAGCATCCTGCACCTTCTAAAATCTAAGCGAAGGCTGGATGGTGTGTTGTACAACACTAAAACGAACGGCAGCTGCATCACAGCGGACTTGCTCACACCGCGCGTTAAACAAAATATGATATATTGTTGCTGATTTACTGGTGATGCTATACTGTGGCTTATTACTACGGTTGTTATTGTTCTTTCAAGCATTATTAACTGATCATTTATTTAAATACCGTTTTTTCTCTCGCTCTCTTTCCTTCTCTCATTAACTTTGTTTCTCAAAATTCCGCTCCTTCCTTTTTGTTCTCAGCCATCTTATTGTACTTAATTGTTTTTGACATATCCCTCCATGATGTTACTAAAGTTCTATTTCACCGAAGAGCGAACTGTAAACGAACATGACATACGTAACCTTAATATATATATATATATAACTAATACCACCCCGTTATTTTATTACCGCCATTATTCCCTTAGCACAGCTACTCGTAGTATATAGACTTGAAGGTAGTCGGGGGAGACAACTAGTACAGCCCTTAAGGTGCTAAATAGAGTGAGGAAATTGTCGGCTTTAAATCGTCCCGCCATCTGGCCTCATCTTGTGATCCGCTGTGAAACTGCAGACTATTAGCACGACCCCCAATCACACACGCGGCAGCCTGTTGCACTAATTTCTCGATTCCCTAACCCGCCTCCCACGACCGAATTCCTACACTCGCGCACTCGTTGTTCGGTTCAGTTTTAGCCGCCTCGTCAGTGCCAGCCACCTCGAGCGAAGTATATATAGCACGAGACAATCAACATGGCCTATGTATATGCATACATTAGGAGTAATCTTACTAGTTATACTGAACGCTGCAACTCATCCGCTAATCCGGCTTGTGCCCCACGTCACCATCATGTGTAAGTGATCATCACCATCGTCACCATCATAATCAACCTAGGCATAATCATCATTACCAACATGAATCATCCATCACCTTTTCACTATGCTTCCTCTTCTCCTGTTCATCTCTCGTCTGGTTCAATGCAGTAGTATATTTAAGTTTTTTTTTTCGCTAGTTATGTTTGACCTGTCACACCGCTTGTGTGAGCAGATCTCAATTAAAAAAATGACTAACTTTCATGCGCGTAGGACCTGCGTTCGTTCATGCGTCCCGAGTGTGGGGGAAGTTACCCTGCCGTCAACCACAGTCTCTGGCTGGCTAGAACTTCACCCATCAGCATCATCATCATGATGACCCGACCCCCTTTCCCCTGCCTTTCGCCGCGAGTTTTCATTCTGGAGCACGTCAAACCGCTACCGACGTTCCCGTGATGCTGCTACTGCTTCGTTCACTCTTGCTCATCGCCTAGATCGTGCTTCACCCTGGAGAAATCAAACTCTTCACCGGTGGCACGACGGAAGATGTCGACGACATCAGCGCACGTCGTTTCGAAGTGCGACGTGGCATCATACGATTGCGAGATGAAGATCTGCAAACGAGTCGAGACGCCACAGCAACAGACCCACACACAGAATTAGTCTTCAGAAGCGCTCCGAAGTGCACCGCAGTGTCTCCCGCCTCTTTGACTGTACAGATCGAGACGACCATGTAACGAGGTGCACGAGGAAAAAGGTGCTCTCCAAAATATTGAATTGATAACACAAATCCCATGTCGATATTGTATCGAGGGTATCATACACCTCGTTGAGAGCGGGCAATATTATAAGGACGGCGCTTAAATGAGCGATATCATGACACGAATGAATAGACCGACCAATACTCCTTTCGACCTAACCTATTTACAAATTCGGTCGGATAAAAAATAAATTCGTGTCAAGAATGCAACTCCTTTTGAGGGCGCACGCCACCAAACGCCCGAAATTGTGCTTCACAAGACTATCCAACTGCAAGAAGAAGAATCTGTTCCTGAAGGAATTAGCAACAAATACATGCAAAAGAGATCCAAACCTGGCTTTCGGCTCCCAGGTCCTTGGGCTTGTACACATCGCTAATGTGGACAAACTTCTGCTTAATCGGGCCAAGAAGGTCGAGTCCGGGCTTGATCTCAGCTTCGGGGTTGGCAGTCTCGACCGTGGTCGACACCATGGCGATAAACCAGTTCTTTGAGGCCACCTGGTGCGTGTAAGACACCATCGACACGTAGATGTCGCTGTTGCGGTTCACCTGCTTCTGCGGGATGATCACCTGGCACGAAAGAGAGTCCTTCGTGTTCGCGATCGGATGGTTCAGCAGACAGATGCACCGAATGACCTGACCAACCTTTTCGACACGATCCGGAACGTACGTTGGATCGCAGAAGACCTGCTTACATTTGGCAGTCTCACCACCGCTCTTCACGCCGACCACTTTGCCTACAAACGCAGAGTCCGGCAGACAGGCGTATTAACATAAGCATGTTCGAACAAATCCAGCGATCGAGGAAGAAAAAGATAAACTGGCTGCATATTTGAAGGAGTAGCAATAGTAGCTCATCATTGTTCGCATATTGTGATGCAGAGTCCCACGATTTAATTCCAGTAAGCTTGGACTGATCCGATTGTGATCACAAGTTAAGACTAAGAATTAAAGAGGTATTAGACAGTGCACTGTTAAATGTAAGATGACGGTACAAGGAAGAAGCTAACGTATCTCACGACAAACAACCGGCACGAGCTGGCTCGCTTACCGTCCTCCATAACGATCTCATCAATGGGCTTCTCCAGCATGTACGTCCCTCCGTAGATGGCCGATAGCCTCGCAAAACCTTGTGGTAGTTCGCCGAGTCCGTAGAGCGGGTAGAGATACGGCGACTTGCCGTAACGAGCTAGCGAGTCCGAGTAGAGCTTCACACGACGGATGAGCTCCGCGCATGGCTGCGCTAGATACGCGTCGTCCCGAAACAGGGCGAGCGCATGACCGGTGAAGTCATGCGTCTCTTTGTCAAGACCGAACTTCTCGTAGACTTGCAGCGACGTAGTCGTGGTCGGGTTCACATCCTTCCAGGTATTCTGGTCGTCGAAGTTGAACTCCTGGATAAACGTGAGGAAGTTCCTGAAGCGACGCTTCTCAAACATGCCCATGAGTCCGGACGCGAGTGCTTCCTTTTCGTCGGCCGGCACCTTGTGGATCTTGCCGGCTTTGTACACATAGGATCCCTCGCAGGACTTGAACTCGAGGTAGCGCGTCACGCCTGTATGAATCAGAAGCTTCACGAGCTGGCCATTCGCCATGAGGAACTTTGGAATGAGATCGACGTTCCAATCACGGCTGCGGCCGTATTCCTCAATGCCGGCCACCGGCATGTTGAACTTGGTGAACAGCTCCTCTAGTGGGGTGATCGATGCCGACTCACCGCCATAATACTTATTACGGTCCATGTGCAGGACCTTCTTGCCGGACACGGACAGCATGCCCGACAGAATGCATTCCTGTAATAGCAGAACAATACAGGTCAAAAGAGATGTGATTAGTACATCGCTAATGATTACCCACCGCTACAACAGTAACGACAAGCACACTTGGATCGCAAACGGAACCCGTTCAGTTGCGTCAACCGACAAGGTCGTAATAGGGTAACTTTAATAAAGTTCGAGAATACTCCCAACCGTCCTGTAGTGGCCCAATAGAAATTTACATTAACCTGCATTCGATAGGTTTTGGCTGACAGTCAAATATCACACGCTCTTTGTTTCATTTCGTTGCTACTGACTTCAGCTTGGATCTTAATTAACGCAGATCAAATACCCGATTACGTCACTATAGTATAAAAAAGCGGCACGCATAGCTCAATCATGCGAGACAATCATCTGTGTATCTTATAACAGACAAACCAATTGAATTGAATTGACATTCGTGCTACTCACACAAAACTTCTAATCGTGCAATTTTCATTGCACCAAATCGATGTGTCTCTAGTGTTTATTGTCACCTCGACAAACGTAGCAGCAGTAATAACATTCGGGTCGTTATTATTTGGGTAGACGGCAACAACATTCAATGGAACGCGTCTTGTGAATGCAGTAGTGCTCTCTATATATTAACTACCGGGTAACTACCAGTATGGCATGGCAACAGCACAGCTTCGACAAACAGACATACACCCAGCAAACCAGTGCGTGTAGGATCCATCATCCCAATCCTCCCCCCATCCAATCGAGAGAATCTGAAAGTATAGCCTCGCCCCATCTCAGTAGAGACAACGGACTGTCAACAATAGAAGTTCGACGTCAAAGGCGAACGACGGACCACCTCACTGATGAAGTGCACCGATATCTTCATATCATCATAACGACACACGTCGGTCGGTACACACACTCCTGTTGAGGATTAAACCCGGCTTCCCTGGTGCCGTCAATGAGAAGAGGCAACACACCGTCACAGCATCACGTGCTCCGTTGATCCCCGGACTGGCTCCAGACAGGCTGTCGAAGTTAATCCTCCCGCTCACGCTATGGCTCGTCGTAAACTAGTTTAGGAGCATTGCCTCGTTCAACGGGGTACAACGCAGTACGCACATTGCAATTGCCTACGCGAGCTACTGATTTCTGGCCAGAATGAACACGCACACTCGGTCCCAAGATAGATCATTTATCAACGCATATAAACGGTTTAGAATGAGGGCCAACGCATGATATAACATAGCCTATCCATTCCCGTTTAGTATGCTAGCCATCCATACTGCCAGTTGGCCACGTTTGTGAGACCTGGAAAAGTGCTTTGAATGTGCCGGAGTGAGCTAGGAATCGAGTATACTCGCCGATAGCGTTAGCTTTGTTGATGTTCGGGTGGAATATTCGAGTAGACTCTCCCACAGCTAACGGAGTGAGAAAATGGCGAGCACAAGCATGTCGATGCCACAACAGCCGTACTGACCCAAAAAAAGGCTGCTTATACAACTTCCAGCTAGGATTAAGTGCGCACGGTGTGGTGGAGAGCTTCGATCGAATATTTGGTCAGAGTGGGGGTGAAGCCCCATGCCTGGGACGTATGTTTGGATAGCACAGAAAACTTCGAACTAAACATTTCAATCTGTAGGACGCATCCCGTAAAGGACCTCCTTGCAAAAAATGCAACGAACGAGGAAAGTGTGGCTCTTGTGAAGGCTTTGATTGACGCTAGAATAGAGACCTTGAGCTTGAATGACAAGTCTCTCCATATAGCCCTGCACGACCACCTCTGACCCATTAAGAAAAATTACTCGATGACTACCTCGTGATTTGCCGCAGGATGAAAAATGCGGGGATCCTTCTACCTCGAGAATGTCCGGGAAAATTCAACGAGAGCCGGTTTTCTTTGGCATCGAGACTCTCCACAGGCGATAAGATTTGGGTACAGTTTTATTACCCACCGCTCAAGTCTCAGAGCTCGCAGTGGTCAGACATAGAAGAGATCACTGATACGCTTTTCAAACGGGGCATTCAGTGAACACTCTCTCTCTCTATATATATACATTTATATGGCGAGCTTTCGCTGAATGCCCCGTTTAAAGGGCGTATCACTGACCTCTCCAACGCCTGACCACTACATATATATATATATATATATATATATATATATCATCATCATATTTATTTCACTCATATTGAGTATGCATATAATAAGTAAACATTTATATATATATATATATATATATATATACATACATTTTTGTCTGTATCAATAAGCGGAAGAATAATTTGGAGTACTAAATTTTGCCAACCGGTAGCAGCCGTTACTTTAGTGACAAGATGCTGAAGTCGTCAGACCAAAAGAAGGCCGCCCGCTTATGTTGTTGGGCGAGGTCCAGCCAAGCCTAGCCTTGGGCTATAACTTCCACCTGCTTGATCGACGCGTGTATCTTTCGAACGTCAATCTGTTTCGCTGTCGACCGTGGTTTGTTGTTAGCGGCAGCCAACGCGGCTGCAGCATTGCAACTGCAATTACTATAGCTCTCAGCGAGCGACGACAATAACAACAATAACAACGGAAAAACAGCAGCAACAACAACAACAGCAACTTCGACAAAAACGACGACAACAACAACTACGACGACGACGACTCCAACGACAAAAGCAAGAACATCAACAAGAGCAACAATCACAACAGCCTCAACAACAACAACAACAATGAAAACAACACGGATAGCATCAACGCCTGCATGGTCTAGCTATGTCACACATAACAACAGCAACAGCACAACTAATGCAGAAGCTCCTGCAGATGCTTGGATTTATAGTTAGTTAGCTGCATACTCGCAGTGAGCGGGTGGGCCGCGGGACTCGAGAGGGAGCGGGAGAGAGAGAGAGAGCGCGCGAAAATTGACAATCATGGCCGGCGTTGCTGATCGCGTTGATGACTCATCCCAAAAGATGGACACTGCTAACGTGTCCGTCCGTCGACAACTAAAGCGACTACCGACAACGAGGGCAGACGACGAGAATCGACAGAGACTCGGCAACCGCAACTGGGGTGGAGGAGAAGGGCCGTGTGGGCAATGATCGGTAAACGGCGACTATAAAAACAACAACAACAACAACAACAACAACAGCAGCAGCAGCAACAACAACAACGACAAAGGCAGACGCAGCAATAGCAACGAAGACGACGACGACAACAACAATCAACAATAACCATGACCGTAAACCAAACAAGAACAACACATAAACAACAGCAACAACACTAACAACGACGAGCATTTTTGCACGTCTGAAGGACAACTTTCACACGCCAACGGCTGACGAAAGAACTTCTGGCCAAAGTAACTGCAACCTCGCATACAGCCAATTACCACTGCTCTAACAGCAACACCAGCAACAACAGCAACAACAACAACAGCAGCAACAACAACAACAACGACGACGACAGGCAAGCACAAATAGTATGATGACCACGACAAGATAGATAAGTCCATCGGGCCTGCCCTAGTATATAGTATAGATGTTCATAGCTGTTCTGTAGCTATCGTACAATAGCATACGTACCAGCTGCCAGTGGTTACAGCAGCAACAACAACAAAAACAACATCATCATCACCATCATCAGCAACAACATCATCATCATCAGTAGCGGCTGCGGCGGTAGCAACAGCAGCAACTGTTCCTCTGTCGTACGACGATGATGGTAAGATGAACAACATGTTTTTTGTTAGTTGTTCCGGTAAGGCTCGTGTACGGTTTTTTTCGAGTCATGGCCGATTTTTAATCCACTCCGGCATTCATTCACCTTTATCTAAATTGGAAACCATGAAAACAAAAAAAACCGGGTGGCCGGTCTGGGTCTCGAACCCAGGCCTCCCGAGTGCAAGGCAAAGGCTTAGCCACTAAGCCATCATCTTGCTCGGTGTAGCAAAAACTAACAGCATCAGTAGCAACAGCAGCAACAACATAGGACAAGACGCTCTACAATCAAGGCAGCAGACTAAAACCACGAACTTAAATGAACGTCGGCGTAGACACGATACGGACACGGACGACGACGATCAATCTAATCGATCGATCAATTGATTCATCGAGGTCTCCGGTCTCCGGCAGCAGACGAGTGCTGACACGAATGATTGATTGAGCACTGCAATTTGTGTACAGGAGCAGCTGAAGCAAGCAACTCCCTTTCCCTTTTCCAGACCACGTACAAACGCTTGCAGCCACCTACGACTGCTTGCTCGGAGAGAGCTTTGCTATGCTAACTACGAGTCCAGGCGCTGTCACGTCAGAGTGTGAGGCTACGACGCGCTCGACTCGGCCAAAGACTAAGTAATTGTGCATTATTCTCCAGACTCGCACTCGAACACGTGGTGTCCTCCTCCTGTACACTAACGCAAGCACACGGAGCGGCGTGTGATCACCACTTGATGACGACAAAAATTGGAACCGCCACATAACAGCCTACAAAGTCTTCTTATATTTAATACCAAGTTGACACCACCTAGACGATTACCTAGACGACAAACGCACCTAATAGAGTAGCAGAAGATTTACGATCCGTGCCACGTTTTTAATAAGGGGGATTAGCATGGAAGTACTCCCTAGCATAACTCAGATGAGACAGAGGAAAAGCCTAGCTATTTTACGTGCCTCCCTGGCATCAGAGGGAATCCCTTTGATCTTTTTCATGAAAAGAGGAGGATATTGCAAGGATTTGCTGGCGTCTAACAAGTGTAGACCCACAGCAAACTCTCTGTCTGTGAAAATATAGTATTGAATCACCGAGATTCATTTACGCATTGCGATTATCCCCGACCTTTACATTCACAGAAGGCCCACTTCCCGTGATGAAACCGCCAAGAAATAAAGCAATATATATGAACATCAGCTATGACAACCCTGGAAAAGCGTACTGACTATGCCGCTATAGACTCTCTACTTAAGCTTGGCCCTCTAGAAAAACAGGCATCATAAGCTGTGCGCATATAAATCGAGGCACAAAAACAAGGCAGTTGCGAGGAAAGTCATGGAGTAACCTCATAATCAGTAAGATAACGTGCCGTATTCGTGACGACACAACGCCCCCTTAGTAGAGGCTGGTTTTAAGGGCTTTAAGACCAGCCCGCATGTCAGCTCGGCACTACACGGATGCTAACTCCTTTCGCATCGTGTCAACCGTCAGGATAGGCGCCTCCATGCATGAGCTCATTTCCCATCACCGTGTGAATGAACTGGTTGATCTCGATGGCCTACACACAGTGAATTGTTTTCACAGCTCAGACAGGCTGGCAAGATACGCGAAGAACCCAATTAAATTCATCAGCAGAGCCCTATGGAGAGAGTAAGTGCGCCCTAAACTAAAGCGTAATCCTAGAAGGGTCATAGGGCCACGGGCCGTGACAGCTCACGGTCGATTGTCCAACTCTACCAGACGTCCAAACCTCATAATTGTTTTTTTTTTAACTGAAGGAATGACAATTAGAAAACGAGATACAGAAATCAGTGTCATATATCAACTAGTTGAGAATAACAACAGATATTGCCGCTGACGGACCGAACGTGCCGTTCCAGCAGGTATTTGGCTTTTTAACGCTGTCGCTTGGCAGCGTACGGCAGTCCCTAACAGTTAAGCTACCACGAAATTTATTGAGCAGAAAGTGAACTGCCGCAATAGGCCGCGAGTAAAATCAGAGAACTATGGCTCTAAACGCTTGCTTTATTTGGAATTCTAAATGACTAGGTGCGCGCCACTGATACGTGCCTTGTAGGTCATAGGCGACTAGAACGACAACGACAACAATAAAAACAAATCTATCTACAGCTGCCACTTCTACCAGTATAACGGCAATGTTTTTTGACTACTATAATATTACTGATCATACTGGTAGTAAAAGCGTGGTAACTATGACTGCTGTAGTTACGAGCTGCAATTACATCGGCGGCAACAAGTTAACATTTACCGTAGGCGTCGTCATCGCCATGATCTGTAATCTACGCTTTTCACGTCGAACAGTGGCGACGGCGCCGGCAAAAAAAAGGCGTTCATAGGCACGACCATTCAAACACGATAACGTTGAAGTAGAAGCTGGATCAATTGTTATATATCGAAGTAAAAGTACTGTTATAAAATAATATTATATTGTATAACACTACTTTTACTGGCATAATAACCGTCGCAGCAGCATCAGCAGTGACAATAGAGACAGCAAGAAAGAGAAAAACAGCAAAAAAATTGCCCCGCTAACAAAGACAGCAACAACCACAACAATAACAACAAAAAACACCAATCACAACAGCAACAACAGCAACAGAAAACAACAAGCGGTCCCGGTATGCACTGCCGAAGTTAATCTCAACGTTGACAGGGGATCTGCTGCTGCTGCTGCTGTTGTTGAAGTTTCTCAATGTCGTGGCCGTTTTGAAAGAGGACGACAATCTCAACATCAATGGAAATGCCAACAACAAAAATAACAGGAACAACGACGACGGTAACAACAACAACAATCGCATCAGTAAAGGCAACAGACAACAACAACGAAAACCGCATCAGTAACGACAACAGGCAACAAGACCAACAACAACAACAACCACAACAAGACCAACAACAACAACCACAACAATAAAAACAAGGCCAACAACAACAACAATAACAACAAGGCCAACAACAACAATAACAACAACGCCAACAACAATACCAACAACAGCAGCAGCAACAAAGACGACGACGACGCCTATAGCTGGTGTAAAGGGGTCGACGTCGTGTGACGTCGACCGGCGGGCAGGCGTCGCGCCCGCTTCGTCCATCCGTCCCTCTGTCTGTTCGCTGGTTCGTTCGTCCAGCCGTCCAGTCGTCAGCAGTCAACCAACCAACAGTCAGTAGTTGACGGTCTGCTCCCCGGTCAACATGTGGGTCCACCGCCAACAACAACAACGAGAACAACAACAACGACAACAACAACAACAAAAACAGCAACAACAACGAGAGCAACAACAACAACAAAAACAGCAACAACAACGAGAGCAACAACAACAACAACAACAAAAACAGCAACGACAACGACAACAACAACAACAAAAACAGCAACAGCAACAGCAACAACAACGAGAGCAACAGCAACAACGACAACAACAACAACAGCGAGAACAACAACAACAACGAGAGCAACAACAACAACAACAAGAGCGACCGTGAACCACGTTCTTTCAGCTCGATGACGGTGGTAGCTAGGTCGGTCGGTCGGTCGGTCGGTCGGACGGAATTCTGCTGGTGTTGTTGCTGTTGCTGTTGCTGACGACGACGATGACGGCTGCTTCGCTGCGAATGGGAGAGCCGGCGGCGGCGGCGGCTGCAGCAGCAGCCTGCCCGCTTGAGTCTGCTGTTCCCCTATAGCGACACTGACGAGGGCAGCGACGATCGCTGCCGCAACAGCAGCAGCAGGAACAGCATGGCGGCGGCGACGCCGGCAGGGCCTAACTTAGGGTAACTTGCACCACCGGTTGCCGCCACCGGTTGCGCCGCCAGCCAACTTACTACGACTACTACGACGACGACGACGTCAACTTTGCCGAGACGATGCCAAAAATGGCGGCTTCGACGACGATGACGGCCACAGCAATAGCAGCAGCAGCAACTGTGGCAGCAGTAGGAGCAGCGACAACACCAATAATAATAATAATAATAACAACCAACGACCAAACGAAAGAACGAGAGAGCCAGCGAGCCGGCGAATAAACACGGCATCACCTATGGCGACGACAATCACTACGTGGCCAGTGGCGGTGACACCGCCCAATGTAGTGGCAATCGTCATTGCTACTGTTGACGTTGCGATACTACATATTGTTGTTGTTATTGTTCTCGTTGTTGTTGTTGCTACCGTTGTTCTTTTTGTTGTTATTGTTGTTGCTACTGTTGTTCTTTTTGTTGTTGTTGTTGTTGTTGCTACCGTTGTTCTTTTTATTGTTATTGTTGTTGCTACCGTTGTTCTTTTTGTTGTTGTTGTTGTTGTTGTTGTTGTTGTTGTGTGGTTATCGGTGTTGTTGTTAATGCTGTTATTGATATCGGTGTTATTGTTGTTGTTGCTGCTGCTGATGTCAGGATTGTTGTTGTTGCTGCTGCTAATGTCGGTATTGTTATTGCTGCTGCTGCTGTTGTTGTTGTTGTTGCTGCTGCTGATATCGGTATTGTTGCTGCTGCTAATGTCAGTATTGTTATTGTTGCTGATGTAGATGCTGTTGTTGTTGCTGCTGCCAATGTCAGTATTGTTATTGTTATTGCTGCTGATGTCGATGCTGTTGTTGTTGCTGCTGCTGCTGATATCTGTATTGTTGTTGCTGCTAATATCCGTGTTGTTGTTGCTGCTGCTGCTAATGTTGGTGCTGTTGTTGATGTCGATTTAAAAGAAAAATTTGATTTTTATTTGAAAGAATCGAGACAGAATCGAGAAACGAATTCCGTTTAATGATTGCGTACCTTATATCACATATACTTCCGCACTACAGGCCCCTGGCACAAATTATTATCAAACAAATCATTTTCACTTGCTTATGAACATCTAACGACGTTATTTACTTGGCATGGAATTAAAGCAAACACGCTGCCAGGTACCGTACTCTACTAATCAAGAGTGAAAATACTGTATCCACTTTATATTTTTAACCACGATATCTGGGTGCAAAGTTCTATATAAAATTCGCAGTTATATTTATTACTTTAATAAACCAACCAACACATATATATATATATATATATATATATATATATATATATATATATATATATATATATATATACATGCAGTATTGTAGTCATAAAAAAGGTAGTATTGGCACCGGCCGTTGTAGAAATTAAAGCAGTAGTTCCGCTCAATTTGGTCGTGACATGGAATAGTAATAGGTTATCATACCTATCTCAATGAAGACCCTGTAACCATCAATATGGAAAGTGACCTGTTCCTCAAAGATTTTACTAAACGCGTTAATTCAAGCCATCGCAGGAGATCGACGCAAGACACACTTTTTCAAAGAGACTTGATGATTCTGGCTGTCTCTCGGGAAAACGTGCTTTGCATTGTGGGCTCCCTAAAGTCATGAGCTAGTGAGAAAATTAAGGTCAAGCAGGCGTTGACATCTCACAATTGTAGTGATTGAAGCAACAACAATAATAAGAAAAAAGCCGTCGATGACAATATTGACGACGACTAGCTATTTTGTCGACGTTATTTGGCCCCTTATAGCTCTACTGAGCTCCCATGACGTCTGGGCCAGACAATGAGAACTAAAGATAATAAATATGGAGCAACCAAGCGAGAGAGAAAGAGTAAGAAAGAGAGACAACACTATCGCGGTGGTGAGCTTAAGACGACAAAATGGCCAACTCACAAAAAGCGTATCATAGAAACCGCCTCTCTTTTGGCAACCAATCAAGCGCGGTAGATCCCAATTCTCATGCCGGACTCCGGCATGTCCCCAGCAGTTTGTGAGAGCTTACGTACGCATAAAACCAACACTACTGCAAACTTGCACAAATCGTACAAAGATACAACTCCAGCAACAGCACACAACAACAGTAACAACAACAAACACAACGACGACTATACTGAACAACAACAAGACAAAGGCCGACAGTAGCAACAACAGCAAAAGCAGCTTCTTTCGTAAAACGACACAAACCCTAACCGAGAGAAAGAACTACTCACGCACCCTTCGACATCAATATGAGTAAACAAATCAACAAATAGCCAAAAGCCAAAGTTAAAGCCACATCAACGTCAGTCACTAAATAAATGCATCAACATATAACAGGGCAGACAGCTGGCTGAATAATCAATCAGTCAATCAATCGCAAAAACACCTAACACTGCTCGACTAAGTAAATAAAAGAGAAAAAAAAAACTGAGAGACTAGGAGGTCAAGCTAGAACAGAAAACTAGCAAACGCCAAACCGAGAGAGACAGATACAGAGCGATAGAGACTCAAGGCACAGGGATGTCAGTGGCGACGGCAAAAAAAAACTACAACAGACGCAGAAAACCAGCCCAGTCATTAAAGAACATCTACATGCCGCGAAACCAAGCACATCAATCAATGAATAGATCCATCTATCTACCTTTCCACAACAAACCGGCGTTCGTCCATAGTGGTGAACAACGAACGACCAAGCCAGTGTTGATAGCATACGACAACAGCAGCAGCAGCAGCAACAGCTGAAATTGCGGCCACTGTTGTTGTTGTTGTTGCTGTTGTCGCTGTATTGTAGGTGTCTACCGTAACGGGGAGCGATTGCCGCCACGTACAGCTTTGCCACGCCACACAAGCTATTGCATCTAACAGCAGCAGCAGCAGCGGAGCACAGCATCTACGCACAACATCTAACAGTCGTGCAGTAAAAGTCGAAATAAGAATGGTGCTGATTATGATATGATGGTGGTGGTGGTGGTGGTGGTGGTGATGATGATGATGATGCTGCTGCTGCTGATGATGATGGTACTGGTGAGAGTAGCCAAAGCAATGACAAAAGTCAGCAAATTCAAAGGATTATTGGTAACATCAAGCTCATTATCGATGTATCATCGAATGAATCGAACAGCAATCGTAGGCGGGAGCCAGCTTCCTTTTGATTTCCCCCGTCCACGTTTTATTGTTAGCAGATGTAGAAACAATTGTATTGGCGATCTTCGCGGTGGCATTGGTACAGGTGTATTTAGTTGTGGTAGTTCGTTATAGACTTTACAGTATGGTTAATCGCGGTTGAAGTAAGCGAGATCGTCGTCGTTGTTGTTGTCGTCGTCGTAGTGTCAGTAAGATCGTAAACAGTCGCGAGCATTATCACCATCATCACGCAGGCAATGTGCTCGGAGACGACATCGGAGAGAATGAGCAAGAACAGAAAAAATAAAAAGATTAAAAAAACCGAATGACGAAGAAGAAGAAGAAGAAGAAGAAAATAAACGAGAATCAAATTCACTAGAACTGGTGCACGCTGTCACCCCACTGCATGGGAGGGGCAGAATTCAGCCCACTGAGGCAACTGGAACCGGCTGGAAGCTAGCAGCCAACGCGACGGGATTCGAGCACCACAGCATCTGGAGAGCCTGGAAAGCTGGGGTCGGAGGTGCAGAGGAAGATGCAGTCATCTACAGCCCCGGCAGGCATCAATAGAGGCTCGACTCGCTGCAGTAGAGGAAAGAAGTACACTCAGACACAAGCACGCGAAACAGCCTCGCCGACACCAGCAGCAGCAGCAGCAGAAAGAAGCCGCGACTGCAGAAAGTACCCCACCCACCGCACACACATTTGGCAGCAATATCAATGCAGCAATCTGTTGGTAGATTTCGGCTATGTGCTACGCATTGACGTCCTCCATAGCTATCCCTGGATCGTTGTTGTTGCCGTTGTTATTGTTGCTGTCGTTGTTGTTGTTGTTGTTATTGTTACTGTCGTTGTTGTTGATATTACTATAGTTGTTGTTGCTGATATTACTCCTGTTGTTGTTGTTGCTGTTGTAACTAATCTGCAACTGTCAGGTAAGTTGCCTGGCAGAATCCTGCACATCCGAATTAACGGATGACACCCACCAAAACGGATGGCAAATGCCTGACTACAGGACTGTTTGTGTGTTTGTGCTCAGGAGTAATGCTTTTGATGCTACGGCATTTGTTGTTGCTGTTGTTGTAGCTGTAGCTGTTGTTAGAATTGTTGTTGCTGTTGTTGTTGTTGTTGTTGTCGTCGTCGTCGCCGTTGTTGTTGTTAAAATTATTGTTGAAAATAACGAGGACATTACGTCGCTCTGCGTTTGTGCCCTGGATCACTCTGTTCATCTCTCGCTTTCCCCCTCCAGCCCTGCTTCTCTCACCCTGCTTTGCGTCTTTCGCACTTTCGGATCTCTCTCTCTCAATACTACGACAATGCATCATGCTCCATGGAGAGCCGCCACTACCATTACGGCCACCCACCTAAACCTATCTCTATTCACATATTTCTGCATCTATTTATCACCCACCCCACACGGACACTCGAGTCAGTATTAGAGCAGTAACGCGGTGGTAACCCATAACCCTATGGCTTGCATCAACACAGCAACAACATCAGCATCATCAACAACAACGACATCATCATGATCATGAACCAAATAGCCAATACTATTCAAACCACAACGAGCAAGTTGTCGGCCGATTCTTGACCATCGGAGAAGAAAGACAGCAAACGCAGCAGGTGTAGATAGAAAAGTGGGCTTCTATCAACGCCACCTGCCCGTTAAACAAGCTCAAGTTGTTAGCTGCTGCTGCTGCTGTAAGCCGTTGTCATCGTAGGTCTGGTTGTTGTCATTATTGTTGTTGCTGTGGGGGCTGTTGTTGCTACTGTTGTTGTTGTTGTTGTTGCTGTGGGGGCTGTTGTTGCTACTGTTGTTGTTGTTGGTGGTGGTGTTGTCTTTAATGCTGTTGCTGCGTCTAGTGGGTGTGTAGGTAGCTGGAGCTATGCTCTGAACCACCTCTCCGACTATCTGTATGCCTGCCCACTCACCCGTTCGTACATCAATGTATCTACCTATATATCCTACCTATATATACTTGTCAGCCTGTATATATGCATGACAGGTTGTTGAATGCTACTATAACGTCAACCTCAGCTCCGACCCAACCCAATCCAACAGTGTGAATTGAGAAGACATGAAGACATTATCGTTTGTCGGTGGCGGAAGATGATGCAGCGACAGGGTTATGACGACGACCACAATAATAAGCACAGCGTTATCGTCGTCGCCGCTACAGCAGCAGCATCATCACCACAACCAAGTAACAATGATGCCGTTGTTAACAACTCATGTCGTCCCCATCGTCAATCATCGCTCAACCAGACAACAAGAGTCAGTCTCTCCATCAGGCCTGTCGAATATGAATCCATGTATCTCTCTTACAAACTCTCTCTCGCTATATATATATATATATATATATATATATATATATATATAGATACATCTCCTTCTCTCTCTAATGCCAGTCAGCCAACGAGACAGACAGATAGACAGACGGACGGACGGACGGACAGATCGAAAACCGAAAACTCAACACGACACGACAAGCCCATGCTGATCGGATTATTTACCTTGAGGCCGGTGCCGAGAACGATGGCGTCGTATTCCTCATCCATGATGACTGACACTCGCGGCGCCGCAGCAGCACACCAATAACCAACCAGAGACCGCCGGAGACGAAACTCGACGATTTGCCAACAATCGACCACCGACCACCGACCACCGACAATCGACCAACCTGCGACGACAACGACGACGACGACGACGATAATGATAATTCTCGACTACAGCAGGCAGGCAAGAAGCACAGTTGGTGGTTGAGTTGCAGGCAGACAGCAAAAGACCTGCGGTGAACTGGCAGCAGATACTACAGCAGCGGCTGCAGCAGACAAACAGATAGATAGACAACAGAGAAGAAACGGCGGCCACCCTATACGACCACCACCGACAACAACACCAGCATTAGCAGCCGCAGCGGCAGCAGAGGCAGAGGCAGCGGGAACGGCAACAGGCAGAGCAACGGCGGCAGCGGCAACGAAGACGACGACGACGACGACGATGGCCAAAAGCAACGACCCACCCACCAACCGATTGCCCTGTGGCTCGCTGGCTGGCTGACAGCACAGCTGGCCTGTGGTACGGTTGTGGTGCTCGGCTGTGGTGCTAAACAGCGGCCGTGCGGACTAAAATCGGCCGGAAGTTATGCCGACGACACCGCCGCCGGCGGCGGCGCCGCCGCCGCCAAAAGCGTGGCGCGAAGTTTCAAATTTTGTCAATCCATCCCAAAGTCAAAGTGCTGCCGCCGCTGCTGGTCGAACCCACACCTGTCCCGCTGGTGGCGTGGTGCGTTCGCGTGTCGAGCCCGGGTAAAGGCGTGCTGGGTGCATTTGTCTGGGCCTTGCGACCGGAGAACACACAGATAGGTGCGCGGGTTCGAGGCACACCGTTGCACATTTGGATTTGTAGGTGGACTGGGGGGGGGGAGGATCCGTCTATGAAGCAATGAGGCCAAAAAGCAGTCAGTCCATGGACGTTAAATGTTGATTGAGAATCAGCCAGCCCAGAGAGTACGTCTTTGGTGCATTCGCGTGCGCCTTGCGACTAGAGCAAACTGACATATAGGTTTAAAAACAACTTCCTTAAAAATGTTTTATTTCTAAACAGACATATGGATGCTGCACGGGTTCGATGCCCACCTGTGTTGCTGCACATTTGTATTTGGGGGGTCCCGCGTTTCATAACGAAGCAATGCGAAAGCAAGTCCGGATGTACGTTAACGTGCTTGTCAGCGAGCCAGCCCGAAAAGTTTGACTAGGTTGAGTGGTCGAGTCCGGTGGTGGCATGGGGCATTCGAGTGCGCCTTGAGACTGGGGCAGACACATAGGCGCTGCACGCTGGTTCGATTCCCACCGACCGCTGCACATTTGTATTTGCCTGCACGGCTTCGACCTCCATCGTTGCACATTTGTATTGATAGAGTGGTCCACCTTCCACCACGAAGCAATGCGAAAGCAAGTCCGTAGACGTTAAATGTTGACGGGGAGTCTGCTCAAAGTTTTTTTTTTTTTTATGATTGGGTCAATGGTCATCGTAACGGGCTGTGCAGAGGGCAAGAAGGGGAGGACGGGGTGCGATGGTGGTTGAGAGCATCATGCATTACCGAAACTTCCCACAAAATAATCGAACAAATTAATTTTGAATAATGAAAGTTTTCATAATTAACGTAACATACATTTATTCCAACAGTCCTGGCAGTGGCAGCTGTTGGCTGCTGCAGACTTGTGTTCTAATATATATATATATATATATATATAATATATTGTATAGTACTTCATAGGTTAATAAGAACGTAGGAAAAATTGTGTTCCTCAGATCATGTAGGTAGGGTGATATAAGACGTATCATCATGGTTCTCTCTCTCTCTCTAAATATATATATATATATATATATATATAGTAACGTCAATTAAAATACCTAGTATGCCATTACTCACACAGAGTGGATATGTGGTTATAATAGTACTCAGAAACACGTTACTAAGTCGAAGTAACATCTAAGAAGGCTGGCTCAGTCGTCCGCTGTCACTGGAAACCTATAACATATGCTACCATTCAGGAGCAGTAGTATTGATTCTTATACGACTACCAGGTTAATCGGCACTAATTAATGACCGTTGCATAAGTTAAAAAAATCAAATATAAAATTGACACTTTTTTAAAACTATTGTTGAGTGCGTGTGTAAAAACAGTACTAGAAGAATGAAATGATTGCTTACAAAATCAAAGTGCTCTATTTCTCCCGACTGCCCTCACGTTAAGTTTGATCCATGACTAACATACGCATTACGAATTACCTTCGATCACTTCTCTTATGGCAGCATTACAATCTGAAATCAAACACAAAGAAACTTTTGTCTACTAGACCTAGATAACACCCGGATGTGGCCTATATATGTTTGCTGTGGAAGCGACATCATGTTCAGACAACTAGATATAGTCTATATACTTTTACTGCAGAAGCCAACAATAGTTATTGGGTGCACTTTGTGACGGTTTCCAACAAAATCTGAGGCCTAACAAGATTCTCAATCTATTAGTTACTTCTAAAGCAAGTTTTTTTTTGCAAAGGTATGTATGCAGGTGCTCTCGTCACGTGTCGCGTGTCCACATCCTCTGTAAGGCTAACTCTTTACTCAAATGTGTTTTCTTTCTATTTACATTTATATCGCTGGTTTACACCACTCTCACTCATGCGTTCTTTAGCGATTGACACTTTCCGAGTAAGCTTGAGATTTGTTTTTGGCGCGCTTTGGGCGCCAATCGTCTACACACATACATTTGTTTTGCAATAGTAGTATTTGCGCGCCACTCATCTCGTCAAACACTCTCACATCAAGCCACAAGCAATGTGGATTGTTGATATCTCACTGCTCGATTGTAAACGGGATTAAAGGGGACCCAGAGATTCTAAAAAAATGCTGCACTAGTATTTTATAGGCAAAATAACTCGTAATTGTAGTCTATTAGCCTATATATATATATATATATATATAAAGAAAAATTGTATCTCTTAGATCATGTAGGGGACACAATATTTCTTATATATATATATATATATATATATATATATATATATATAAAGATCTTGCGCCCTACATGATCTAAGAGACACAGTCTTTCTTTATATATATATATAAAAGAAAGATTGTGTCTCTTAGATCATGTAGGTAGGCTGATATAATACGTACTATCATCATCGTACAATGTATTTTACTGCTAGCAGAAATACATTTAATTCATCATATTCAAGCATGATCCATTTATTTAGGCCGACGCGGGTGCGGCGGCATCAAACCGCCATACTATAGTGGCGGTACTGGTGGCGTGGTAGGTGGACACTATTCGCGGGGCCCCGAGGGTTCGATTGCCCCGCCGTTGCACATTTTTGCGTACCTATTTATGCGCAATTTATTTAATTTGTTTGTGCCTATTTATGCGGCCCGTCTTCGGAAGCATTACGAGAGCAATTCCGTGCAACCCAATGCGTGTTTGGGGGGGGGGGGGGGGGGGGGGGGGCTGGCTGATAGTGTGTAAACACGACGATTTGTTGACATCCTATTGTTATCATCATGTCACACAAAGCGTCCAAAAAAAGGGCTTTTTTTCGGCATGGCCGCGGCGGCAGCGGTGGAAGGTCAGTGGCGGACCGCCCGCGCCAAGCGCCTACGCAGGCGAGAGAAGACAAATCGCGTTTCGAATGTTCGCGCGTCGCGTCAGTAGCAGACAACTAAAAAACCCCGAATGAACGAACGAATTATCCTGCTGTTGTCTCTTCTATCTATCTATCTATCTATCTGTCTGCTGTCTGCCTGTTTGCCTGTCTCCCTGTATCTGTGTGTTTTACCTATATATCGACTTGTCTTGTCGCTGTGTTGTAGTACTAGTTAGTTGGCGGCTGCTATATGAGCAGCAAGCAGCACCAGCACCAGCTACAGCTTCTGGCAGGATTTAGTCCACCAGTTCGTTCGTGAAGATGGCGGAAGTGGCGACAACGACACGAAGTATTCTCTGCAGGTAATCTCATCATCATCGTCGTTATTCATGTGAAAACGCCGTGTGACGAATTCGACGACGAATTGCGAATTGTGTGCTTAGTAGTTGTGAGTGAGTGACCAGGTTGGTTGGTTGGTTGATCAGGTTGCTTGGTTGATTGACCAGGCTCGCTTGCCCTGTACGAATAGCCTGTGCAAGCTGGTGATGGTGATGATGTGCAAGAGCCGTCAAGAAATCAAGAGTTCAGAGGTGTGCTTGCTCGATTGATCGATCAAGCAGTAACTGCAGCAGCAGCAGCAGCAACAGCGAGGTGAAAGAGATAAAGTCATCCAGCTAGTCTGCCGACAGTGAGGAGACACTCACTGCCTTCACCACCGAGGACGAACGAAGATTGGGGGTGCCAGGGGTCTTCACATCATCGCGTTGGTGGTAGAGCAAATCCTAAGTCGCCCCTTCCCTCCGTTAACGATGTCGATACTGGCTTTCGTTGCTGATGGTACAGATGCTCGTTCCGGTGCTCAAACAGCCTGTGCATCTAATGCTGATAGTGTTGATAACTGCACCTGACGGCACAACGGAGGCTTATGTTTGTTTGCCTATTTCTTCGAGCGTTGGCCGTATGCCCGTTGGTCTGTCATTGCGACGAATCAAGAAAACGGTGATGACAACGACGACGACGATGATGATGACAGTAGACACTGCCACGGCTGTGGCGACTACAGCCTACGGTCCACTCAAACGATGGACGGGCCTATCGATTTATTGACTGATTGATTGATTGATTGATCTGGCTCGATTCAACGTTTACACACAGACACACACACACACGGTGTGCGACAATCAGGGCCACGACAACAACAATAACAACAACAACAACAATAATTATGATTACTACAAGGACAACGACAGCTTTCGCCAACAACCGCAGTTAAACGACTTCTTCCCGCACGAACAACGGGATACAATAACATCATCGTTATTGGAGGATCAACAACGTTGTCCATTTCGTTCGACGCTAGTGTTTGTCCATTAGCAGCAACAGCTGCAGCAACCGCAGCTGTACGAGCTGAAGTGGTGGTGTTAGTTGCACTTCAAATCAATGAAATCGTTCTTCAAATCATTGAAGTCGTTGTTCCTGCTCCTCCCGGCTTGATTGTTGATTGGTGACCCTGCTGGTCTTCTCACTCGGCCTCGGTGGTGTCTTCAAGCCTCCCCTTTCAAACTCGCTAATTTAGTTCACAGTCTGACTGGAATCTGGCCGGCATAATAAGAACAGCTGCTGCTGCTGCCGCCGTGAACGTTGTCTCTTTTGATCAATCATGTGTTCAACCGATCAATTTTTAATCAGTCATTTGATTTATCGATCGATAATTTATTTACTCATGTATCATTCATTGATCGATCATCTAATCACTCATGTGATTCATCGATTGATCATTCATTTACTCTTGTGATTCACCGATTGATCAACCCGTTAGCAGCATCAGTCAAGCAAGCAAGCAATCAATCCATCATTATCGGCATCATGTATCGAGCGATTATGATGAACGAGTGATTTCTTCGAGCGGCGTCATCATCGAAAGATCAACCATGACGTTTGCATGACGTTCGATGTTGTCGTATACTCAACAGAAAAAAACAGCGAACAAGAAAGACAGCGAGAGATTGTTATTTTAGCTTCTGTTCCAGCGCAATGTCTCGATGACTCGTCCCCTGATTTGCCATTGTTTCTCGGACGATATGATTCATCATGATGCTGATTGGGATGACGATGATGATGACGAAGAGAACACTCTCGACTATGTTGTTGACACGGCACTGCTGAAGTGTTCTCGTTCCGCCACAGCCGTTTTCCTGTGTGCCTGCGTGCGTTCGATACAAAAATTGATTTGGGAAGGTCGATACCAAAAACATATTCTCGATATCACGAAGTGACAAAAGACACCAATCGTGGGTGATTATCGATTGGTGATTGATTCCAGGCCAAGTCAGGTCAGGTCGACAATGAAAATATCGCACACATGTCGTCGTCGGCGTTAGTTATATAGTTATATCTTTGCTATTGCAACGATTTATTCGCCGATTTGTGTCGCCGCTGTAGTCTCTCGTTGCTGAATGTTGCTGTTACAATTCACAAAGTATTGCCAGCAGTGTTAGTTCGTTACTGCTGTGTAAGGTCGTCTGTATGTACAGTCTACACACTGCTGTTCTGTTTCTGCTGGCTTGCGTTTTTGTTGGAACGGTTACGGAGTAACGTGATTGCACTCGAGAATTGATTGCTCAAGTTTCTTGTTGTTGTTGTTGTTGTTGCTGCTGTTGTTGCTGTTGTTGTTGTTGTTGACGCCGCTTTCATGCTTCATATGTATATAATTTTGTTTTATGTATATATTATTCTTATGTATATATCACGGTTGGCGTACGACCGTGGGTTACATATGATGATTATCAATGAACCGCATGACGACATCGGCTGGAAGAAGAAGCCTTTCGTTCTTACTTTCATTGGTGTCTCTCAACTCTCGTAGATTTACTAGGTGTGCCAACAGCTGTTCCTGCTGCTGCTGCGGCAGCGGTTGTTGTTGTTGTTGACGAAATCTGCTGGCAATCCACCTTGCTGACGGCTTCTGCTTCAGAAGGCACCGTGACAACAAATGCAACAGCCCCTACAACAGCAGCAACAACAACAACAGCAGCAGCAACTGCACCAACAGCAACAAAAGCATATGTTGCCATGCTGTTTTCGATCGGCTAGCAACAGCGGCTCTTCTTAGATCGATAAGTTGATCACTGTGAACGGCCCGTATTTGTCTACACGTGTTCGCCGTGCTAAATCGTTAGTGGGATTGCTATTGGTAGAAGAAGGAACTAGTTCTCGCTCTTTGTCGCGAGTGGGCGCGTTGTTAGGAATGTTTATGTGTGTTTGCAGTATAATGGTTCCTAATAAGAAAGTTCCTATTCCGAATAGGAACGCGCAGAACGTCTACTCCGATTAAGACGGAAAAAAGCAGCGAATAAGATCTGTGTGTTTTGTTTTCTGATTCTACATTGCATTATGATGACATTGCTAGTAGTGGTGGTGTAGTCGTCACGTTACAATGTGAATATTGAAACAAACGAAACCCGTTGGAATCCAAACAAAATCCGTCATGATAGACGCCTATGCATTAATCGGCGCGTATTTATAATTATTTAGACAAAGCGATAGTAAGAGTGCTACTAACAGTAATGCAACGAGTACTATTGTTATTATACTCTAGTGAGGTACATGAGCACTGATGTTCACGCTATCCTTGTTTGTGTTCTTTTGTCGTCACACGACGATGCTTGCAGATACTTTTTGGCCAATGAATGCCGCGATGGAGTGCAGTGTCGATTCTCGCACGATAGAACGACGGGAATCGTTGACAATGTGTGCAGGTAAGCGGTTCCGCAGCATCCGAGCATCTCACCGTGCCATGCTTGACATCAGTGTGACCTAATAATAATAAAATATTATTGCGCATGATTTATGGTGTGTCGAGCATACAACATACGAATCAAATTGCTTTCTCTCTCTCAAACACTATACACTTTCTGTCAAGATCTATGGAAGAACGCGGCTCACTATCATCAATGGTTCTCGGATGTGAAAGATTATGTGAAAGTAATATTCATTTTGTACGTTGCTTCGCAGTCATCACATCACCTCTTCTCGAAGGATTTTCCAATACCAGCGGGTCTAAACAGCAATGCATTTTAATGTATCATGCTTCTTGTTCTTGAGCTCGATAAAAAATAATCTATATGCAGCAAAACGTGTGGAGCATTCGGCATCAGTCGGTAGTAAGAAGAACGATTTACTAGATCGTTACCGTGCGTCGAATGATAACGGGCAAACTTTTTTTTAAAAAAGACATCCACATTTCATTGCCGTCATGTCGTATAGCTGTGTTGTTGATGGGACAAACAATAATATTCTCTGCGAATAAACCACGGTCGGACTCTGCCCCGGCCTTACATCTTAGGTTATTACTTCAGAGGGCTAGATAAGGCTTTTCACGCTATTGTACGTTTGACGAGACTGGAGAGACGTGGCGCACGATGAGCATATGGAAATTTCTGATGGCATAATCTACCGCACACGACTTAGTCGTGATCTTGCTCACCTGATGTGGCAGAGGTGGTGCATATATATAGCATTGACGAAAGTCAGACCGTATATTAGACGTTCTGAATTATGATGCCATGAAGAATACAACGAAACTCTAACTGCGTTCGTAGTCTTAGTTCGGAAGTTGATAGACTAATACTCGTACATGCTGCGGTGTATTGCTACATCGTACATAGAAGTTTTGATCAAAACATTTAATAACGCCGTTGTTCCAATTTTGTAATTACTGTTTTGCTGTTATTCATTATTATACTATTTTTCCCGGGCTATTTTCGAGTCAACTGGCTAGCGCCTTGTGTGGCAACGTCTTGCGTGTACATCTCTGGGTTGGATGTCGATGCTAAAATTTACTTCTGCTTCAACGTTAAGGTTATTGCGCATAGTTTATATTATTGGTTATTTATTGGGTCGCTTCCTCTTGGATCGTCAGAGCTATAAATATGCATAGATTTGCGACTGACTAGGCATAGTTTGTTTCGTTCGCATGGACGTTAGATATGTTGTCTTTTAGGTGAGAATCCAGGTGAGATCAACCAGAGGACCTGGTTGATCTTCGTTACGTAATTTTACTATCTACAAGATGGGCTGATGACAGTTTTTTTTTCTATTTGGAATTATGACGTGTATATCCTCTGAAGCTACTATCTATATGGATGATTGACTTGATAAACTTAAAAGTTGCAGAGGATTTTCCCTTTGGTGCTTCCTCCTCTTTTGATAGCTTTAAATAATGGCTTATTGTTTTATAGTTTTTATTCTCTATCATAAAGCCTCCTAGGAAATTATTCAAGGACCAGAAATTATTCAAATGTCGTTGTAGGTTGTTATAGTGTGACTACCTAAAGGGTATTTGATTTTTGTCTTCTTTAGCTGGCCCAAATAGGAATCTTAAATAATAAAGGGTGGATGGTGTTGCACCATCTCTTTATTGAAACATCTGCGTGAAATGTGTCTTTATATGTGTTGAATATAGTCCTTGATAGCCCACTTTGGTTTCCGCCTCGTGAATTGATATTAAAAGCAGTTCAAGGGATCAGACAGGATCTGATGAACCATGACCTGCCGAATGCAAGTCATGCTTTGTCATGAGGTGTTTGCCCGGGGAATGCAAAGATTCCGCTCACTAATTATTTAATAACACTTTTCTTATTATTATTATTATAGAATATACTTATAGTGTGGCTTATCATTATCTCATCGAAAACTAGCGCAGCAACGAAATCGGCTGCCATGGATTGGGTTTGCTTTTGTGTGTGTCTGCCGACCTGACTATCCGCCCGATGCACCCAGATCATTGTCCATGAGTTCCAGCCGAGTCGTAAATCTTCGGACTGTTTGCCTATTACTAACGACGATAACGATCCGGCGTACTTACCGGCAGGTTTTACCAGAAAGGCGAATGTCGGTATGGTCGACGCTGCCGAGACGATCATGTACGCCGGCTCTCGAACGGTCATCGCGAGGTGATCTCCCGAGGCCGAAATTCGCAGCAATACCACCAGCAGCAGCAACAACAACAACAGCAGCAGCAGCAACAACAACTCGCCTCGACGACGTCAAACGACGTTGCCCCGAGCAAAAGCAGTCATGGCACTGGCTCGGCATCGGCAGGAGCGACGACAACAAGAACAGCAGCAGCAGCAACAACGACGGGGACAACATCTAGCGGCGGTTGTCAAACGGGCGCAAACACCTCGGGCCATCATCAGCCTAAGCAACAACAGCAGCAGCAGGAACATCTTAACCACAATCATTACCACCAACACCATCCGCACGACACGGAAGCGTCCGGTACGCGTGTACATTCGTCTTGCACTACTTATGATGGTGACATTCCGTCGCTAAGTGCCGTCTTACAGACACACACGCACATGATATATATATATATATATATATATACACATCGGTTAATTCATTAATTATTTTAAATTGATTCTACGGTTGGAATAATTCCAGCTACTTTCTTGTCTACACAATCTAACCAAGTATATATACATATATTTATAGACAAAAGGTAGCTCGAAAACTTACTCTTCATTGTTAATCACAATATTCCTCCATCTCTGGACCGGACTGTTGATTCCAATGGTAAAATAGTCTGGTTTGTGCATCGTGAGGAATGTCTCCACATGTGTTTTATTGCTTCTGATGAAGCGGTTTTTTCATTAGTGTGGTTTATTGACTCCCAGGTTGGGTTAAATTGGAAGCGTTTTTTTCCTGCAGATAGTTCTGCTGACCTGTAGGGTAGCCCGACAGTGCGATGCTCGGTTAGTACGGTGGATGCAGCAAAATTTCCCGATTAGAATCTTGCGGAGGCCGTAGTAAACTCACATGTCTCTCGTTGTCTTGGTGAAAGATAACGTCCCTTCTGTTCACGAGGCCGCGTCTCTTCCTTTGGAGGGTGATAAAAGAGCTAACCACAGTAGATGTCCTTGCCTACCATTTGACCGCTAGGAAGAAACGCAAGGTGGGCGATTGTATGCCTATCCCACCAAACAATAGAGCAAACATTTGCGATAATGGATTAGTTTTTTTGGTGTCTTCTGGGGAGACTAGTCTAGGGCGCACCAGGATCTTTCGCGTTTCGCATTGTCGTAAAAGATCCGTTTTTCATCACATCGTAACAATTCGATCCAAAAACGGACACTCATTATGGTTGGAAAGCTAAGAAGAGCCTTTTGCTAGACGTTCCATTTTGTTGCGCTCGTTCAAATGATGAGGTACTCATAATCGGAACGGAACTTGGCGAATCAATTGTAGCGCAAATTCTTTAAAATACTGTCCTAGCCAAATACACTCCAAATATTTCGATCAGTGTCCGCAGCAGTAAGATCCTTTTTGAACTTATGCAAAATTGCCGCCGGTAACTGGAATTTTTGTTGTCTCTTTCTACATATTTTTTTCGCGCTCACGTACATATCTGTTTTGTAAACGAAGCAGACTTATCATTGGCGTGACCGGTTTTAAAGAACACAGCTACAAATTCCAGTTACATTATGTCTAACCCAATACATATACTTGGTAAAACCACGCCCTTGCTCTGCCAAGCGGTTAATGGCTGGGTCGCAGAGGCTAGGGTGGCCACTCAATGTATGGCACCCAGACGACGGAGTCGTCGGTTTTTTTCGTGGGGGATGTCTTGGTAAGAAGGGTTTACAAATATGAGGCAACGAGATGATTGGAACTGAACGCAGCTAAGTGCGAAGCCTTAGCCGCGTTATTATTACCGAGAGGGTCCGAGTGTATGTCTGCTTTTCTGGATGAACGCAGTGGCTTATTGATACTCCGTTTCGCTTTGTCAGCCTCCAGGTCAACTCGTATATTGAAAGGAGTTTGTTTACGCGACTGGGCTCAAAGACATAACGCTTAAAGACAAGTAGACATAACGACGGTGGAACGGTTTGTTAACGGTTAACCTGGGGTTCCATCATGACTCTGAGACACAGGCATGCCTATCAGCATCAAGATGAAGATTGTGCTTTCCCGACCTTATCACCCTGAGTCGCTCCGCGTTAGTGACATCGATGTTGCAGGTAGACGGCTGCACAGGGTCACTCCCAGACGAAACCGTTTTATAAGGCTTCAAAAGCGTCCTCACGAGGAAAACGAGGATCTCTCGTCTGCGACAGGTACAACATGAGAGAACACGTGTGCTCAGCATGAGTGGGTAACTCCTCTGTTCGAGAAGCAGTTAGACGGACTAGCCCGCTCTGTTCATAATGTCATGCCAGAGCCCGCCTGAGAGCAGTGTCAGTGGGGGGCGCAGCGGCCTGGCTGCATTCTCTTCCAAGCGCCCCCTGAATACATAGCTCGACGACATTACTATGGGGGTTGGTGTCGGCCTTCGGCTGGGCGCAACGTTGGTAGGACCTCATCGGTGCAGATGCGGGAAACCGGTGGCCGCTATGGCACATTATGCGTTATCATACACACATGACTGTGGCTGTGCGGTGAGGTATGGTAGCTTCAACGTCGTTATTGGCAGAGCCCTCGGTCGGAGAGTTCCCAGCGATGCGCGAGGGACGGAGCTTGTCCCGGGAAGGCGGAAGACGGCTTGATTTAACAGATGAACTCTGTCGAGTCAGGGAAACCTCTAACATGTGACTGTATCGGACTAACCTCTTCAATGGTCCGGCACAGCGCATTTCAAGTGGGGGAGGGGGGTTACGTAGTAGTAGTAGAGTTGTAGAGAAATTTCGTAATTACCCAAATGTTGGGCACGCGTCCCATTTCACACCGTTCGTTTTTAAGACGCTAGGACTGTACCCCCTATGACGAAAGGATCGCATAATCGCATCTGCAGTAAGCTAAGTAACACCATGGGCAATAAATCTTAGACAGAAAATCTCAATTGATGATGATCTGATGAGACAAGTTCATTCAGCGTCATGAATGTGACCCGAATCAAAACGTGTCGTCAAATTTTACAAACCATTTTCTTACATTTACTGCTACACACATGGTATTATATATAATATCATGTGTGTATGTATATGTATCACAACATAGCTTGCAAGTCTGCACGTTACCGCATTGTGAGTAGATGCTGCAAGGGGCACGCGTATGTGTGACAGCAGCAGCAGTAAATTGAAGAAAATGATTTGTAAAATTTGACGACACGCTTTGATTCGCGTCACATTCGTGACGTTACGTGACGAACTATAGAGCCACTATGAAATACAGCTTTTACTCATGCGCTTTGACTATTACGAGACTACTCACAGAGCAACTGTGTGTGTGTGTGTGATCGTCGTTGTTACTGCTGTTTTGTACGTGATATCGCGTCGCTGTCCACCGTCGGCGATGGTTTGGGTCGTCGTTACAATCTATAGCAGCCTCAACGCGCGTTGAGAACCGCTCGTTTGCCGATGTCGTTCGACCTTACGTCGACCCGCTAACAGCGGAACTGGACCGCTTAGCGCAGCTGCCTCTCTGCGAGTATCACATGATCTCGGGAGCCTGTCCCGACAAGAAATGCCGCGCCGTACACGGCGACTTCTGTGACACATGCAACAAGTTTATCCTTCACCCGCACAATCCCGACAACAACCGGCAGCATCGTGAAGACTGCCTCAAACAGCAGAAACAGGTTAGTTGGTTGGTGAATGGGCGGCTGGGAACCCCCCGACGAGGCACGATGGCAGACGGTTCGTCTGACTGGATTAGGCAAACAGTAAATGCTGTCTAAAATAATTGTGGACGTTTTAATTATGCTAGGTAAGCTTTATATATATAATATATATATATATATATATATATGGCAGCTCGTTTTCGCACCAACAATTGTTTAACAGTACGTTTGCTTTACGTCACTATCTGGTAGTAGATATGTTGTCGAGCAAACTTTAAAAGTTCAAAATACGTGCCTATTTTATCTGCATTAATTTTGATTTATGCAAATGTTTTGTTTGATGTTTGCCTCTCTGTTAGGAGTTATAAAATGTACATGTTCTTGTCTTCGTTCAAAAATGTTGGACTTACGACTGTAGGCTTAGATGTAGACGAAGTCTAGGAGCCTTTTTTGCCTTTGTTTTATGTTTGCTAAATTACTTTAATTCCTAAGAATGCTGTCTATTACTTGCCTGTGCGCTAATATGAGACAAATATGTTTTGCGTGTCCGTATCTTCCGGTCCGTTGTGGGCTGCTACATTGTTGTCTTCGGTTGGCTGCAGCATGCCGAACTGACAGCGGCGATCGCTCGCTCTGCGTCACTGATGTGCGGCATATGCATGGAGCCGGTTCTCGAGAAGGAACCTCCTTCGGCTCGAAGGTTCGGTATCCTCGAGTCATGTGCTCATATCTTTTGTCTACAGTGTATCCGTCAATGGCGACAGGTGAAAAACTTTGACACCAAGGTAAGTCCTAGGTTCTCGTGTCGTAGATATAAAATTGTTAATCTGCTGCTCCGCAGTTGGACCTATTGTTCTCTATTCTATTTGTTCTATTTGATTTGGTTGCGTGATGTTACTTTGGCAGGAATATTTAATATTTACAAATATCAGAGTTATATATGTATATAAACATTACCTCCTGTATTACTACTAATGAAAAAAATTATATATATATATATATATATACATACGGATTTGAGTTTTCGGTACGATTCCTTTCCAATAAATTGGCTATTATAATTTGCGTGATTATTTTGGCTTTTCCTGTGCGGTCCGATTTTCAGACTGTCCGCGGCTGTCCAGAGTGCCGGACATCGTCGGACTTCGTGACGCCGTCAGCGTATTTCGTGGAAAACGGCGAAGAGAAACGCGCTCTTATCGACGGATACAAGGCAGCACTAGCTATCAAGCCTTGCAAGTACTTTAAGCAAGGCCGTGGTACCTGTCCATTCGCCAACAAGTGCTTTTACAAGCACGCCTTGTCTGACGGCTCATTGGCACCTGACATCGGACCGCCGACACGTCGCCGCTTCGAAGGCAACACAGTTTTCGAAATTCGGGTACGATTTCATTTGAAGGCTTGTTGGGGTAAACCTGTTCGATTAAAAAGCAACAGCCACACTACCTGTACGGCCTGCATAATTAATTTAATGCGACAAGAATAATAATAATAATACCGAGAATGCCGTGTGAAGAGACAGTTTAGTAAAATGTTTGCGGATTATTTCCGGGTCTTATATTCAATCGTAATATGCTAACTACAGTAGTATTAATAATAAACAAGTAATTCTGGGAAATCTGTGAAAAGCAAGTACCTGCCAAGGAATGCGATATTGGAGGTAGTGTCCCGTTCTGCAAACAATATTGAACTAAATAAAATTATTTTGAAGCCAGTTGTAGTATTGCTGAGTCAACAATTGAGGAATGCATCCATGTCCGTCGTTCGTTTTTTTCTGCAAAGGTTCTAAGGTGGATTAGATTATGTTTTTACAATGCTAGCTTCAAATAAATGTTAGCGCCTATTTTAAATGCGACTGCAATAATAATAATAATAATGACAACACCGAGCGTTGATATTGTCGTATGCGGTATTATAGGGGTTCCGCAAACGTATCGCTTAGTTTACTTTTGAAGGCGGCGTCCATGAAGCGTCAGAGCCCGCTGTTGTCCTAGCTGCGTCGCAAAAATTTTAATCAAATTAATTAATTTAAAGGTGCCACCAATTGTTAAAAAACATAATAAGACTCATCCTATAACCTTGCAGAAGAACGATAGCGGGCATGAACGCCACCCTGCAATGTTAACTAGCAATACTATAACTTGCTGTAAAATAATTTTTATTTGTTCATTATTTTTTGCAGAACGGGATACTGCCTCCACCACCGGAAGCCTGGGTAGGGTCTAATAGCAGTCCTAGCGACTCTGGCTGCAAATTTACGTGTATAACATCAAATGTGGACATAATAATTACGAACGTGTGTACAAAAACCAACTGGGTGTATGCCGTTACGGGGGCCCAGATTTAATATTAAATTTGGCATGTATATATATATATATATGTCGATGACTTTTTTCATAAGGCATTTTTCTTTTTTTTACTGGTTTATGCTAGGGTAGAACGATTTTTCAGATCCTAACTGCTCTTCTGGCCATACTAGTTTAGCGTGTGAACTGCATCACTACCAACTGCGCAGTTTGATGCGCGCGCGGTTTTAACGCTTGGTCATCACAACTTATCAGTGTGTTGTATTATATCGTCCCTATTGTATTCGCATGGGTTATAATTACTTCACAAGCGCGTTGAGAACGCTAAGCTATCTTCTATCTATTAGTTTTGTAGTTGGTGGTGGTGTCGTAATCTGGCTTGTACTTTTCCGTTCGTCTCAGGAGACGGTTTGGGAGTTGGACGATCAGTTCTACGACGATCTACTTTACGGAGACCTTTCTGACTCGGACAACATCTTGGATGATTTTATGTACGATGCTGACTACGATTAGCTCGAAGACGCTGAAATGCAGAAAGCAGCAGCCGGAGGCTATCAGCAAGTACAGCAGCAGTAGCAGCAGCAGCAATAACAACAACATCAACAGCAACAACAACAACAACGATCGATGTAGACAAGAGTGTGGTGTTCGGTGTGAAGGGCAACGACGACCTATATACGTGACGATACCATCAAACAATCAACAATCATTATCATCAACAATATGGACAGCGATTATAAAACTTTCTTCCCCGCCGTCTCTTCCCCACCCCCCCCCGGCGTTCCCCACATCATCATCATCATCATCATTAGCATGATCGCCACCCCACCACGCCACTACTACAAACGACGACCAACGCCATCATCAACATCATCACCACCATCATCATCATCATCACGATCATTGCCATCATAGTTGACCAACCAATTATGCAGCAGCGCCCTCCCGCTCATGCCCGCTTATCATTGCGTAGTTGCGAACCGCATGCAACCGAGATGCCAACGAATATCGAGTCAACAACAACAATCAACAAGTTCTTCTCTCCGACTAGAAGTAGCGTGATGAGATGTGTGTGGCTACGGCGAAAACGGCAGCAGCAGCAGCGGCAGCGGCGGCAGCAACAACGACAAACGGACGGATGGACGAATGTAGGAGCTGGACAAGAGAGATTCATGGCTCACATTCCCGAAAACGAGATCGAATCGGCATCCTCAGACAATACTGAGGAACCACCTTTCGTACAAGGAAGAGTGACAACACGGACGGACGGGCCACCCACCGTCGTCATGACTACGCTAACTAGCCGAGCCTCAAACGGAAAATGAGCCTGTTGCTTTTGCTACACTACTACAGCAGCAGCAGCAGTAGCAACCCAACCTGCGCAGCCTAATCGCCCGTCCGCTCATTATTTCCTCTTCATATGTGCGTGTTCCATGTACAGAGGATGTGTACAGCGTCTATTCCCCTTAGCAGCAGCAGGTGGCTCACGCTGTCCGCTGTGGGCTTGCCTGCCTGCCTGCAAGCCGACCGACCGGCTGGCCGCTCTGGTTGGCGAATTGTGCTACGTCAATCTCAGCAACATGGTCACCTATGTATGTATGTATCCATCCATCTATCTATAGTGAGGTGCCAAATCAGGCCGCTCAGTACGTGATCTCTGTCTCTCTCTCTCTCTCGCTGATGATGATGACGATGAGGATAGCACGATTCGCACCCATTCGTATACACCGCGCAATGGCTGTGTCGCCCGGTAGCGGCTTGATGAAAGCGGTCAAGCAGCATATCGCTTACGTATTACTTATCACACACGCACGTAGCGATCGATCGAACGCTGTCTACTTGCCAAACCTGCGCCTTCTTCCAGTCCATCGCAGGCGGCAGCGGCTCAAGGGCAGATGTCGCCATCAGTTGTCATCAGCTGCTCTGCCCTTGGTTCGATCTGCCATGTCATCGGGCGAGTACACATTGATTATATATATATATATATATGCATGTGCGGACACCACGGTGTACGATAGGAAAATGATAGTCAGGAACCCACCTACCTCGATGTGAGACGCCGAAGAACTCACTCTTCTCACTGCTGTAGGATGGGGCAAAAATGATCTTTGTGTGATGGAAGCTAACAGCAGAAGATAGACGGTCCCGATTGTCCTCGCGCTGGCCGACAACGTATGTGGGTATTATGACGATGACAATGATGATGATGATGCGAAGTGAGCTGGTGACAGGTCTACCTTCGTTACAGCTACCTACGGGTGCGGACTGTTGGACGCTTAACGCTAAACTTTGTCGGCCAATTGTCGGCCATACTGAAAGAGAGACTGATTGATTGTACTCTTGTGCTCTATTCATTCACTTGTTTTGTTTAGAGCTTTCGATTGTAATAATGGTCGTAAAGAGATCAGAGACAGGACGAAACGTGAGAGCGAGAGCTGTCTGTCCCATTAATTTACGACTTGTCTTAGGCGACTTCCAACAGCCGAACAAAAAGGATGCACAACAAACAAAGACCGAAATGCTCGGGTATGTAAAAAATTGTTGTTAGTCATTGCTGATATGGCTCTCTTGGACCCTTCCTTTGTCAGTCAGTTTGGCGTCTCAATCTGGGAGTTCATAGGTCTTCGGGAGGATGAAGGATGAATATAACTAGATAGGAAGTGGCGGGAGAAGCGATGTTTAAATGAGTTGAATTTGAAATGCTAAATAATTTGGTAGATGACAAACAGAAACCTCTGCTGTTACCGGAGCTGCAGCTATGAACTAGCTTCGAGGTCATAACACACACAAACTCGGCTGGTCATCTAGGCGTATGTTGAGCCGTTAGATTCAGTACAGACACATAGACAAATGCAAGTATACGCATGCACACCACCGAGTGCGTAGCTCATATGGTTTACTAGCAGAATGGTTGCTCTGTGCGCGAACTGTGATCTGTTGGCCCCCACCACACGTGGGGCCGACTAAGGGAAGAATGCGACGGCCGGCCGCCCATTTGTGTGTCTCGTCAACTTTCAGCAAACATAGCAGGCATATACGTATATATATATATATATATGCATCATGTTGCCATCGACCCGCAAGTGTTATAATACATCGTGCCACGACGGCAGCGGCGTCGCTTCCCCTAACCCAACCAACAAGCCAACAAAGTGTGTAAACTCCTTGAACTATAGTGTAGGGACAACATTAACAGCGTGTACGCGGAATGGAAGGTGCGGTCATGGCAGAGAATTTCTGGCCATCATTCATTGTCTTAGTGACCCAGTCCTCCACGTTGGGCTATTTCTCTTACGGAAATCTGTGCAGGGAATCGCCCACTGACAGAACGGACCGGAAGGCAGTCCGTACGTATGAGGGGACCGATCCCCGACACTGCTTAGATATATATGCAAACAACAATAACAACAACATCACATTTAGCGGTCAAATATGAACCGAAAGGCATATGGCGAAGGTGGGAGGTAAAAGTGTCATCATAACGGCGCGATAGCACCATTGACAACAATACTGATATAGAAACGCCGATAGTAATAACGGCCGCCGGCATAAATTATTAAATGCAATACTAGAAATAGGCGTAAGAACTAAACGTTGTAGATTATGCAACAAGTGAAAGAGTAGCTACAATTCGTTACAATAAGTAAAAACCAACGTAGGGCAACCAGCAATTAGAACGGAAGAAACGATAACTGTAGTCTTAGTAGAAATAATAGTGAGCCAAGCAGTAGCTGAATCAATATAAACGTCGACAGCAGAGACCAGTAACTGGAACCACAACATAAGCAAAAAAAACACCGACGACAAAAACAACAGGACAGCAACGATGGCGACGAAGCAGAAGCAGAAAATGAGGAAGAACAGTAAAAACTACTGCAACTACAACGATAATTACTCGCAATAGAAATCAAAGTTTGTAGCACTCTCTAGGACACTATCCCCGTGCCGTTTAAGTGCGTCATGTGCTCGTGTGACACAAACACATGCTTCGTTCTACCTCCCCACCACATATACCGATCCCTTTGATCCTCTAAAATGTCTCTAGATAATTGCATTCGAGATGCATATTTACAAGTTCGGTGCAGTGGTGCTGCATTTGCTCCCTACTACTTCCACAACTCTATCGTTAACACTGCCAACTTATATAACCAGCTGGTAGTGAATAAGGCCATATATTGGCTTTTTGACACTGACTAGGCCAGTCGGTGGCTCAGTCCGACAGCAGTGATACGAATCATGGTAATCATGCACACTGTCGTTTTATTGGCTGTTCACGTCTGCCTGAACGTAGACCCGGATCGAAGTAGATTCGAACTGATCTATCTATCGGAATTACCGACAACACAACCTCACACCTGGCTTTCTCTATTAGTGCCTATACGGAGGTGAATCAGTACACAGTTTACAGGCAGAGCGTGGCACGGCCTTACATTGCTCTTGTGGCATTCAAAATCTTCCGTTCATCTTTTATGGACTGTGCTCTGATTTTTTGTATCGATCTTGATGGTTTACCAGCAACTACACGTGCTGTGCTGTGATCCAGCGGTATAAGAAGACTGCTAGCCAACAGTGACATCGGATAAAGATGGCACGTGAGCGTCGTCCTGGTAGCAACAGGAACAAACTGACTACAGCAAGAGCAGACTCATTTATTTTCTGTAAAAACACGGTGGTAATAATGATAGCATTGATGATGGCGATGGTGATGATGATGCTGATGATGATAATGGTCAAACCTAATGTTGACGATGACTATAACCGTTAGTATTTTGTTAGTATCATTCATATGTGCAACGATTTTTGCAGCTTTAAAATTTCACGTCTGTATGTTGATGATATATCTGAGCTCTTATCGAAATTAGTCGAGCGCAATTGTTCATTGTTGCATGCGCCGAAACAAATACATATAGCATTTCATGTTTCTGAATGACCTTGTTTTTCTCCCATTGAATTTGTGGAAGTGAGGGAAACTGAGAGATGAGGCGAGGGAGTTTGAGGAAAACTGAGAGATGAAGGCAATCGTAGAAATATACGTACCAGTTTCGTCCCTCGTCACCAATCTTCACATTTGTTCTGTGTTCTTTTGCTCTTTCTTTTTTTTACGTCCCTACCTCAATTCGTGTTTTGTAGCAACGTTTGGACTGCAGGTGAAATCGGTCATATCAGAAGTGGCAGATGACGCCCAATTAAATCGTATAGTTGACAGCAAGGAATACACTCCTGCCTTTTTGAGTTGTAAATGGGGAAAGGGAATCTGGTAGACTAGTCCGGGCTGTATTAATGCAAAAAAATGCGTGTATGAATACATCACGTTGCAGTTCAAGAATTATTTTGCGGAGCCAAAAACAGTTTTTATTGGTACATGCCTCAATGTACCGGAGAAGCTGGCCAGGTTATGCATGGTAGGACATTCTACTTCGCATTGCGCTTAGTTCGCTTGGCGTCAACGGCCCCAGGAAAGAGACGAGCGCATTGTATGCCCTCGGGTAAACTGTACACATTGTCAAGCGCCATTGCGCAACTGTCTAGCGGATGCCGTACTGAGTCAGTAATTGCATGCAAATGTACCACGTTAATTGGCGAATTCTTAGCTGTCTGAAGGGATACTACTGGGTGTCGGTGACACCTAATCGTGTCGCACGGTACTCTGCACCATTTTGTTACTTTGGCTTGGTTGAATTTGTGCTAGTTGTGGTAATGTAAATGATGATATACCGACGAAGTGAAATAGCATTGGCAAAAATGTAAGAAGTGAATCAATCGGTATAATAGGTGACTGAAGGGGTAGCAGAGCAGGTCCAGAAGGGAGACAGACAGGTAGGTGATGATGGTGATGGCTAGTGAGGAGCATTCGAGGGATAGTACGCGATTGGGCTATACTGCTAAGCGGCTACATTTAACGATTACGCGAGTGACTGTTAGGATAACGAATTAGTCCTTATGCGGACCGTCTGGGGACACTGCCGCGGCATACTCGCCTACGGGTGACTTCGTTTTGCTGCTATGATTACTACTACTACTACTTCCTACTACCGCGACCAGCTATACGACCACTTTCGAATTGTGTATTTTCGGTAGAAATTGTATGTTGTTTAACAATTGTAGTGAAATAGCAATGGACGAATACAAGCGTGTTGAACATATGGGAGTAATTCAACAATTAGACGGATTGCCAATAATGACATTGTTATCAATCAGTGAGTGGCGTAGCCACAAGAAGAGGTGGTGCATAGAAAAACGAAGGCGGAAGGAAGGCATGCGTGGAAGCAAGGGAGCGAGCGAGATAAAGAGAGAGATAGATTTGTTCGAAACAGCGAATTAAGACGCTGGCATTGTTTCCTATCATAGACGTTGTCTCTACGCAATTCGACTACGTAATTCATTACGGATTTCGCGCAGCTCAGCTGCCTTCACGGCCAATGAAGGGTTGAAGAAGAAAAGACGACGACGACGACGTAGTTGCTGTGGCAGTAGCCGTTGTTCAGAGACGATCATGTTTGCGAATAAAGGTAACTTTTTCTAACTACTGCGAGGTGAAGCAAGCAAGGAAAAACATTTTTCCTCAATGCGGTGAGCGGCACATTTTCGGTTGCGCCTAAGCATTTTTGGGAATTTTGTTTGTGACAATAATGATAAAACAGACAGTAGCGAGCGAAACTATTACGATGATAATATGCAACGGTAATAAATTGTTGTTGAAAAAAAATGAAGTACCGCAACTAAACGCAGAACGTGGTGTGTACTTGCTATACTTACAAGACTTGTATTGTTTATATTAATTAGCTGTTATATATATATATATATATATATATTATTTATTAGTTTATTCGTTTGATAAGTGTGTGTACACATATCACCCTTTTCTATCAGGTGCTTATAACGCTGCAGCAATTAATATTTATGTTACTCCGCCCGTTTTTATCCTTTATGTGTTGAACACTTTCACTGGGATAGCCTCTGCTTTGTAATTTCTGCGCTATTTTTCTGCTTTGTGATTTTTTGCGCCTCCCCTAATTCTAAATCCCTAGTCCCTCCCAATCGTTCACACTTCCCTACCAGATGATCGTTCCGCTCTCTTCCCGTAAATCGGACCAACCGTTGTTTCTAGTTTCTTGTAGAAGCTGTTTCGCTGCACTCCAGTGAAAACCTAATTACTTCTCCCCGAATCAATTCTAATTTCCTCAATAAACCCGAGCTATGCATTAAAACAGCGTTTCCAAATGTCAGCCCTGGCACATACACTGCCTTCCAAATGTCCGTTGTAACCACATATCTATTAAACCTTTGTATCGTACCGCATTCCTATCCCATATATATAAATGTATACTCTATATATGTATATATATATATATATATATATATATATATATATATATATATATATATATATATATATTCTTGTGGAAGTGTTTAGGTTCCAGGTGAAATGATTCTTTTAGACCATTGCTCGAGACTTCGCTTTGCATGAATATTTGCATTTTCATTAATTAAGCTGTTCGATACATTTCCACGTGTTGTATTTCTTCACTTCATCCTTTCGTGTAAAGCCAATATAGGGAACAAATTTTACCAGCGACCGGATATGCTGATAATAACCGTAAGGGTAGTAAATTGTTATTTGACGTTACTTTCGAGCAGACTATACGTTTATAATATATTTCCAAGGTACGCAACCAGCACATTATTACTAACCACTTGTCCAATCCCGCCTTCCTCTGGCAGCCGAAAACGAAGCTCTCAATAATTTAGTATTATTTAACGTAACGATAATATTGGTCTGGAGCTTACGGCATTTACTTGCCGCAATGAAAATGCATTTTCGACAACGTCATATCACGTACATCGCCGAGGTCGGCATCGCACTTTTGGAAAAACGGTTGAGTTGCCTAGGCAAGCATATTTAAACAATCCTCAATAAAGAGTCACGTTGAGACTAGAGTAAATGTTCCAATGACTGTTGTTATATATTAGCCTATGGTCTAAGGTACCGTAATTAAATGGCTTCGTTAACAGCGCAGGAGCTGCAGTTTTGGATCTGCATTGACCCAAACTTGAAAGATTGATATGGCTCTTATCACTTTTAGCTCTGACCATATTAGAAATTCACGGCACAATGAGTAGACTACTTGGAACAAACCTTTCAGAAAGTGCAGATTTGGAAATATTGTCTTGAATCTGCGCTGAGAAAAGTAAGTTACACGCCGTAGCAGCAAACACATCCGCATAACTACCACTGATCAGTTTTCTGTGGCGTCTGTGATCAACTGGAAGCAGCTCGAGCTTTTTCTGGGGTTGATTTCGTGATTTGTTTTAACACATTTAGCTAGGTTGTAGCCCATTTACCAGCGCCCAGCGAAGTGAGAGGAGCGCACTTATACATATATTCTGCAAAGTTACCTTTTATAACTAAGATTTAGTTTACATTACACGCATACAGCGAGAAGCTTAATCAATCTAGTTAGCCAGTTAGCGGTCCATTTATTATTTAATTTTATTTCTAGCCGTCTCTTGCAGGTGGTTTGTTTCGTTTCTGACGCTTCAATCCGTTGGTTTGCATCTTATCGGGGCTGTGCTTTCAATGTTACTTATATGCAGATATAGCCACTACGTAACTGCTCTGGTCTGCCTTATGTCAGCGGTGTGTGGCAAGGCTCCGTTAGATTCCGGCAGTCTGCTGTTATGACTTTGACTGCAGGCCAACAGCACTTGTTTTGACACCGAACGAATGATAACTTCTTTCAATAAGGGAGTGCATTTTATTTGACTTCACGGGCCTAAACGAGATTGCACTACAAACAGCATATGCGTGTATGTGCTCATATGCGTTAGAGTAGCAGCATCTAAACACAACAGTGAAACCTGTGATGTGGCTGGTGATTATGGTGAACGTTCAAGTGTGTGAATAACTTTACTCCGTAATTAATTTTGACCATCACTTAGGATACCGTTTAAATATAGTCCAGGTAAGGGCCGGCCAGTCGCTAAATTGTCAGCCTAAACGCCGCGGCTACAGTGGGTCAGCGGTTGAATGGCGAACTACTGTGTGCAAGTCTCGGGGTCAAATCCTTCTTTTTGTTTAAGTATTATTATTAATTAATTATTATTATTATTATTATTGCCAAGCTGCAGAATAATTTCAATGAAGTCTGCGACTGTATTGTCAGCCATGTCAAGGAGAGGATTGAAGAGCTCCGTTTTACAAGGACTGGAGAGCTTGTCATTGTAGTGGAGGCCGAAGAAGACAGAGGCACCCTGCTTTCGTTACAAGAGCTGGCTGGTGTTAAGGTATCTGCCTGGATAAGTGGAGCGCGCTCGTCTGTGAAAGGTAAAAATCTGGTTCTATCTCAGAAGCAACCATACTAGCTGCACTCAAGTCGTCGGGAGTGACCGAGGTGGCTCGAAGTAAAACAAAAAACCCGAAGAATAACGTGATGTCCACGACAGTCCATGTGCTCTTAACTTTTGCGGGCAAGTCTTTCCCGTCGGAAGTCCGCTTCGGTCTAAAGCAGCATGGAGTTGTGTTGTACCAAGATCAAATGCAGTGCTTCAAATGCTACAGTATGGATCACTTTGCCGCCGATTGTAAGATTCTGAAGCCAAAGTGTAGGAGGTGTGGCTCCCTGGAACATCTTAGAAAGGAGTGCAAGGCTCGGGCCAGGTGTTGCCTATGTAATGGCGAGCACGGGGCTACATGGGGTTCTTGCCCCACTAGATTGAGTCGTATAGAGATGTTAAAGCGAGTCTCGCGTGACAATATCGAGAAACAACCGAACGCTGCAGCCGTATCGCTCTGCGCCCCCGTTGAATACGTTCAAGCCTCCGAAAACTTCACGAAACGCAGTTGGTCGTCTGTTGGTAAGAACGGCATTAAAGTGAGTGACCATAAACCGCCATAAACCGAGAAGTCGACCCCGAAGCAAAGTCTACGAAGAAGGTGGCACCCTCAGCCGACATGGCTGCTGATCTAGTACAGGGGCTACTGGACAGAATCGTTCCTTGCATAGTAGAAGCGATTTAAACAGCAATCACCAACGTTATTGGAAAGCTGCTTCCCTCCGCGTTCCCCAGAGTCTCCGTAAAAGAGAAAAGTGGCAAGTCGACTAAAATGATCGACAGCACTCCCCTTGAAGTCTCAATACGATATAATCTAGTCAAAACAAAAAGTCGACAATTAGATTCTTTCAGTGGAACTGTGAAGGTATTATCGAGTTCACAATTACTTCCCTTAACGGACCCATTCGACGTGTTAGTTATTACCGAGACCTGGGCCGTCAAGCCCACAGTCATCCCCGATTGGCGTGTAGCGGAGTGTCTAGGTGCCCAGTCAGAAGGACCAGGTCGAACGAGTGGAGGAGTTGCTGTCATATAAAATAGTAAACTTCCTGGAATTCATCCCTGCTACGGATGAAGACAATTGCGTAATCCTTACCGGGAGACACAATAAACGTGATTGCAGCCTACTCTAGTCCATCGGAGAATACGGAAATTCTGCTGGAGAAACTGATAGCGTGTCTAGATATGGAAGACTTGCAGAAAATAACTGTACTCTGCGGCGATTTCAACTGTACACTTTATAAGGAAAAGCACCCAAGAACAGCGTCACTGTTGAACGTACTGGCGTCTCGGAGCATGTGGGTTGTATCTGCAGCTGATGAACTCGACATTGATCGCGCCGCAAGGACAATCGACAATAGATATATTTGCTACAAATGCTGATCCGCGTAACGTGAAATATAGAGGAATACAACGGGGATACCCTGGCGTTTGGAGTGAAGTGACATTTACCGGTTGCAATGAATATCTCATTTGATCCGCAAACTTTCTACAGCAAGCGGCCTTCTCTGAGTCGTACCCTCGACATCACACGACTGAAAACCGTTTCTCGAAGTGTTCTTCCTGTTCCAGTCCTGATCGACTTAGAGTCATATGCTTGCAGGCTCCGTAGCGTCATTACCGGTATCACCCGACCAAAACAAGCTCGTAGTAAGTACGTCCCATGGTACAATCAGCAGCGCCCCTCCTTCAAGCACTACATGGTGCAAGCATACATCCTAGCTCGTACACGCCCTAAGATGAGTACAAGTTACTGGTCGAGGCACACCAATCACCACACAAATAGTTTCGTGCCGATAGACGCGCCACTGCATGTTCAATCCAGCCTGAGAAGTTAAACGAGCACTTCCGTAAAATGTTTGCCCGTGTAATAAACATTCCGAGCGATGCTCCTGTAGTATTTTGTGCATGGAGCGAGCGAATCCAGGAAGCTTGCCAGGCCCTGTCTCGCCCTTTTATCGACTCGGAGGTAACTGAAGCAATGGTAAACGCGCCGCTGGGTAAGGCTCCCGGACCTGACCTAGTGGTAAACGAACATCTTCCGCAGGCCATGTTGTTATTGCCGTGTTTCACTGCTCTTTTTAATGAAGTGCTTAGAACATCCCAATTACCCGTGGAATGGAGGACCAGTCTTCTTAGTATCATTGCTAAGGGAAAGGAAACCCGCTGGCTCATCCTACCGAGGAATAACGAAAAAGAGCGTATATATAAGCTTTTATGATTATAATCCAATAGGTTGGCTATCTTAACCTGTCGCCTGGAAGTATTTTTAGAAACTACCAGGGGCACTTCCTAAGCAACAACACGGATTCAGAAAAGGCAGATCAACAATGACTGCGTGCGCCGTGCTTCTAAACTCGGTGAATCGTACACTTCGTGTCAGGGGAAGTTATCTATTCGCCGTGTTCGTGGACTTCAAGGCGGCCTTTGATACGGCCTCGCGAACGATCATCCTTGACAAGCTGGCACGCAGTGGAGTCCCACTGAGCATGCTAGAGCTTCTAAGAAGCATCTTGCAAGAGGGACTGGTAATAATAGACGATGGGGTTGCTGAGCACGCGCCGATCACTCAGACCACCGGTGTTGCTCAGGGTGATAACCTGAGTTCTCTGCTGTTCTCAATGTTGGTAAGCAATCTCCCGGCGGAAATACATAGTCGGCATTCACAAGTGGAAGCGCTTATGTATGCCGATGATTTAGTATTGTTCTCCCGAAGTCGCTTTCACTTGAAACAGTCGCTGGTAACTCTACAGGGCTATGTAAACCGGAACAAACTGGAGATCAATGCGAGCAAGACAAAAGCGATGAAATTCCGACGAGGAGGAAGACTGGCCAAAAGCGATAAGCTCCGACTGGATTCAGAAATAGTCGAAATCGTTCCCTACTTTGCCTACCTGGGGGTCGTGTTTTCTTCACGTGGCACAAGCTTCTCTAGACATGTTGAAGAAAGAGTCCGAAAAGGCCTACAATCCTTTTACAGTGTCAAGGACCCATGCAGACTGTCGATGGAGGTTGCTGTAATTTTTTTAACCTGAAGATTGCACTCACAGCATCTTACGGGGTTGAGGTGATTTGGCCTTATCTTACGAGATCGAACCTAAGGGCGTTTGATCAACTCAAAGCCAGTTTTCTAAAGAAAGCATTGAACGTCCACCGCACTAGCCTGAATAGGTTAGTGTACTTACTGGCATCGTCGCCGTTATTCGTTGAGGACTTACAGAGGATGTACAACCTGCCGAAGACGACGGTTTTTAGAGAACACGTCTTAGATTGGGAAAACAAAATGGCCGACATCGACCCGCTATTTTATGAAACGAGAGCAATGACGTCGGATTTGTGGAGAGCCTGCAGTTATGAGAACCGGCATCTAATCACCAGATTTGCCGTCCACGTCTTCCATCTGAAGATCTGTGCGCGCGAGAAGTTTCATGAGATCTCGCAGGAGTGTATATGCTAACTTTGTGGCTGCCCGTATGATCTATATCATCTTCAGCGTCGTGAAAGAGCAATTCCGCTGTCTCAACTCTGGAAATGCGATGTCTATGATGTATATTCGTAAACCAATCATTGGTTAGTAAAACTATTACTACTACGATTAATAGGAATCTGTCATAGGCACCGCTTGAGCTACTTTTGATAGACAGACCTACATTTGATAGTCAAAAGACTTAGGAAATTGTGAGTGTAAAAATCGCTGTGGCACACCTTAGAGAGACTGGCTACGTTAGCAGAGCAGAGTGATTGCACTTGCACAAACCGAATGAAACACCTGTCGAAGCGTTTAGTTGCATGAGATTTATTGCATCGAAATAAACTAGCTTGGCACTTTCCCGAAAATGATGATTACAGGAGGGCGATAGACTAATCGCTCGCAATAATTTGCCACAACGTAAAACCAATTTGTCGAAGATCATTAATCTCCACGCTCCACGTGCTAAGAGTGCACATCATCTAAACAGGTAATCCTGTCTTAATGGAATTTGTCTGGCAGGTTATTAAGATATTGGTTAGCTATGAATTAGGGCTTCAAAGGTGAGTCATCTAAGTTCGTTACTCTTTGCGTACCTGCGCGGAAAGCGTCTGTATTATTAAGAGGCGTTCCGGGCAACTTACTTACAGCTGCACTAGACACGCTTATGGGGTGCGTATATAAACCGTTCAATCCGGTAAGTGTCAATAGCAATTGTTCTTAATTTTTAGGTATAAACACTTACTATTTTTTAATGTGGATACATACTTATTATCACATAAAGAGATGTGTGGTTTGAGTCTCGTATGTATGTGTTGACAATGTACCGTGGCAGTAGAACATTAGTAACTGTCAACTACGGCATCCTATTATGTATTCCATTGCTCTGTTAATAATACATCTGAAGTCTCAAAGTTCTTCCTGCAACTTCAAGCCAGGACAACCAGTTCTCGCAATCATTATCACGAGTTACAAAATAGTCATTAAAAACCATTGGTCAACCTTGGCCTTTTTCTTTTAGGCATATTTCGTACTGATAATCATGTTAGGCTGGTCGACAGTTTGGTGAGCAATTTTGGAGACGTTTTTCACTTGCTTGAATAAAAAAAGGCTTGTCCGTTGTACAGCTTTGACTGACGAAGTACATGTTTTACCCTTCTCTGAAGTTCATGTATACCGGACAGCACCTACGCCGATGCTGAATGTAAGTATTCTAATGCTCAATGGGTAATGGGCAACGTTTTTGCGATTTCTATGATAAAGTAATAGATATGTTCTTCCTGGAATTATACTGATGTTTAGATTGAAACGTAACTTTCCCGTATTTTATACATTTATTAAGGCGGTAGACGAGATCTACGCATTGGAGCACTCTTTTAGATCGCGTTTTTCGATGTTTTGTTGCTCTCAGTGGTGTTAACCACTTATTCGCGCCAATTATTTGTCTTGCTTACAACTAGTTTTAAAAGTCGAAACAGGAAAGATATGGCACGGCGCCATCTCAGATGAATACGCTTGGTGGTTCACCAACTGACTTCAGGTGGGTTAAAGGCCCCCTCTCCCAGTGTGATGAGCTGTGTGGGCTGGCGCGTAGAGGATGGTAGAGAAGGAATATCGTCTGAGAGACGCTTTGGAGTTCTTCCTTTTTTTAAGGAGGTTGTTTTAATTCTAGACTATCCTCTGTACCCTACGGGCTTGGAACTCACCGTGAGGTATATCTTCAACGCACCGATGGCCGGACGGATGTTTAGATATCTAGGGTTTCCCCAACAGTCATTTTGGCAGCATAGCTTCCTTAGTTCTTTCCCTGGCGAGCGAAAACGTTTGGTAGAAATTCTTTAACATGTAACCAATTGCTCATCACTGTATCACGTTCGTCCAGATTGTTTGACCAGCGCTATATAAAATTTAAATCCTGGAGAAGAAGAAGGCGAAAAAAGCATGAACTTCCTAGTCGACTATTGGAGCTTCACGTTTCTGGGTGGAGGCGCTTCTACGCCTGACCACTGCGAGACTTGGGGCTTGAGTAAAACATGTACCCAAGTTTTATCACCTGTGACGAATCTCAAATCGATTTTATCAGCAATTGTTGAATCAGAGAGACCACCAATACTTGAATCAGAGAGACCACCAATACTTGAATCAGAGAGCTCTACGATAAATCACTAAGTGCGTATGAAGCAGACTTCATTTTGGTGCGTCCAAGGTGGTCGTGCTGATTGAGGGACTTTGCATCTAAGCTCAAAGTTTGCAAAACTGTATGGATTTATTATTAGCTTGGCTATGGGTACATGGATTCATTATGCCGCTTGATATATTTACCTAAATACACATGTTACCAGTTATTATCAGATGCATTTAGAGCGAGAGCGTAAGCAGACAGGTTGCGATATATAGGGTTTCCTTAACAATCCGTGCGGCCGTGGCATAGTCGCTGATTCTCAGCGGTATGCTTTATTATCTTGTCTTAATGAGCATGGCTCAAAAAATGTTGATACTTAACTAACTCTCCACTACGCGGAAAAAAAATACGCTGAAGTTTTCCCATGCATAAAATGTTTTGCTGAAACTTGCTCATGCACAGTTCTCTAGGACATCTAAGCGAAAACTAAATTAACCAATCAAGCCTTAACTTAATCTTATAAAGCAAACTTTAATTCCGTTTGTGCCTTCTAGGTCGCACAAATTTTGCTAGACTTCGAGAATTTTGCAGTTGTTGCCTTGATTTGCTTCGTTGTTCAAATGGGCCTGTTTTCACCCGTAACTTTTAGGTGTGTCTGTTGAAGGACAACTAGAAAAATCCTTTTAAACATTAACTAGTCCCAGGATTACTCTCAGTATCTTGATGTAACCCTGCAGTATCGTATGCTTATCCATGGCAAAGTCGAAGCATTTTCTTGTTCTCATGATAATAGACAACCCAATAGACAATGTTATTTATGTTACTTTGCTAACTCGTTGACGTATTTACTGTAAGTGCTATTGGAATCTTGCTCAACACAACTACATCGCCCGCTTACAATGCATGTGATGTTTCACGATTTTATGGGTGATTGGTTGGCTTAGGTCTACAACATATAGAATACAATAGAGTGTTTATATATAATGGAACTAAGATATAGATTACTAGAACACCTTTATATACCGAATACGATGTGGGAGGAGGCTAGGATGCTGTGAAGCCTAAACAGCCGCTTTGTTATGCGATTCTCTAGCTATACGCCAGAGACACATATTATTGATGATTTCACCTTGCGATACATTTAGATGTAAGCATTATTTGGCTTTTACGATTGTTCTTCAAGGAAGACTGAAGCCGTCGAGAGCAGATTTACCCGCGGCGCAGTATGATGCGCTGAGGGAGAGTGCTCAGTGGAGATGATATTCTTTGGGTTGTCTCCGTGCAAAAAGTATTTGGTATTCGACGGACGAATACAATATTTGATGTCCAAAACAAATATTCTGTATAGAAGTGGAAAAACGCAACTCTCCTGTGGGATGCCAGACGGTACACCAGTCGTCGACGGCTTACTAATCGTTCCCCCCCTTTCACGCCGACTGCGCAAATTAGCGGCCCAATCAATCGTTTGTCATTTCTCACTGATGCGTGCATATAGAGCGCGTGCGAAATAGATTATTTGCCGATATATAATTGCTCATGTGTTTGACTAGTATCAGTTGAAAGATAGTGCAATCAATAGAACAGTGAGCTAGAAAACCGGAATGCGCCGGTATTTCGATATGCGGCCAAATGCCATGTCAAAGTCTTCAAGCACTGCAGATGCCATGTACGATCTTTTGATGTTGTTTTTGCGGCGTTCCGGAGCACAGTTTAGGACATCGTTACGAGCAATACAATACAGGCATCAACCGGGTTTCTTCTAGTACGAGGCACATCGTGTTAGTATTGCATTAAAGATAAACAAAATAGCGCTTCTGACTTCATTTTTATTCAAACCCGTAAACCTATTGGATATTAGATTCAAAGATTGTAGACCGCCGTTGATTATCGCCGTTGATTAGCTAATTTCCTGAAGCAACTGGTTTCTTGATGGTTGTTAACCCGTTATTACGGTACACCTGGCTTGTGTGATTAGCTACGCATAATTTGCAAGGCGTATTTTAATACAAGCGACTAGAATGATCAAGTCGTTTTTGTTGCTTGTAGGAGAGCGTTTTTACCATAGGTGTAATTTAAACATTATAGGACAGTAAAGCGCCTAAATGGAAGGCATTAAGTCAGATACCATGGAGTCTATATATATATATATATATATATATATATATATATATATATATATATATATATATATATATATATATATATATATATATATATATATATATATATAGTTAAAAGTATATGTGAAGTATATAGAGTATATATGTAAGAAAAACAAGGATAAATACTGATGTAAAGGAATAGCCCTTGATTTGCATGCATATGAGTACATACGAGTGCATGATTCTTTACGCTGCTGTTTTGAATAGCTGTTTTTTAAGACGCCCTCGGCATGCATTGCACAAAAGAGCCAAATTCGTCTGTTAGTATAGTATTAGTGTACCATTTACTCTCTCTAAAAAACTCACAGGGAAACTCTAATCGCGCTACATTACAGTATCTTGAAAGCCAGTGAATGTTCCCGTTACGCGAGATTGCCCGTCTGGGATACTTCATCCTCAAAAGCTCAATAGTATCATCGGCTCTGTGACGTGTGGCACCATCTTGTTGGAATTTGAGTTTACGTGCATTGATTTGGCCCAAATTCGGCCAAAGAGAATTAGGTATCCGGCCGCGATAGCGCTCGCGTTTTGCCGTGGAGCGAAAGAATGGTCTGGTAATTCATCTGGGCTAGAGACCACACCAGACCGTCACATACAGCATATGTCACTGCTCTTTGTGAATTACGTGACGGTTCTCGGTTGCCCAGATGCAACAGTTTTGTTTGTTTACACTTCCGTTCAGATAAGAGTAGGCTTTGTCGGAAAAAAGGTAATTTTCTTTACGAAATCGGCGTCACGCTGCATCACCTCGGAGGCCAAACCGACGAAGTTAAGTCGCATCCGATGGTCCGTAGACTTGGCCTTTTGCGTCAGCTGAATTTTGCAGGGGTAAGTCGCTATATGCGACCTCAAAATACATCTGATTGAGATGCTCCAAATGCCCAGTTGTTGGACACGTCGCGGAACCGATGTTTCCGGACATTGTTCCACACTGTTGGCCATAGCGGCGATATTTTCAGCAGAACAAGAGCTCCGTGTGTTTCCACGGCTTGGCACATCACACACTGGACCTATTTCGCCAGCATGTCCGTACAGAGTTTTCTTTTTCATTATACATTTTTACAATCTCAGCGCGTTCTTTCGTCGAGAAATGCTCCGTCTTAGATTTGCCAGTTCTACCCTGCTCGATTTACAAAGAGAGCAGGTCGCGGAGAGGGCAAATATGAGCGCAGGACCTTAAAAGATACTAGCTGATAATTTGAACACCCTATATATTTACACACACATATATATATATATATATATATATATATATAGTATATAGTATATATATATATATATATATATATATATATATATATATATATAAAGGTTGTTATTATCAAATTAGATTACTATTAGTATTAGATATATATCTTTCTCAGGAAAGTTTGTCTAAATATATACGTTTGAAAAATTTTGACGCATGACCGTTATAACGATGCACTCTTCTAAAACAATCTCTTAGAAGCTACATAGTACATGAAGAAGTTTTGGAAATTTCTCGCATAGTGAAGAGTTTAACCGGGATCATAGATTACATAGCTGTAATATATAAATATATATACGAGGTGTGTTCAAAAAGTATCGCGACGTTTGAATTTTCGCGGGTTACGTATATTCGAATTTCGATTTTTTGTGGCGTTATGTTGGTACTCATGTCTCTCACTTATGCCGACAAGCTCGGCCATTTTGAATGTTCACTTAATTGTTGACAGCTGCTTTGCTTGCTTTGGATCGTCTTCGATTTTTACCTATTCAAAAAAATGGATCAAAGAACCTGTATCAAATTTTGTGTGAAAAACGAAATTAAGTGCGCGGATGCATTCCGAATGTTGACTGTGGCATACGGAGAAGCTACCTTGGACCGAAGCAACGTTTATCGGTGGTACAAAATGTTCTCAGAAGGCCGAGAAGATGTGAACGACGAAGAGCGTGCCGGACGCCCGAGCACTTCAACAACAGACGAAAAAATGAATGAAGTGGAGAAAATGGTATTGGCCAATCGTCGAATCACCGTTAGAGAAGTTGCTGAGGACCTAAACATATCGATTGGCTCGTGCCATTCGATTTTTATCAATGATTTGGGCATGAGACGGGTCGCCGCGAAATTCGTACCAAAATTGCTCAATTGCGACCAAAAACAGCATCGCATGAACATTGCTAATGAGATGTTGGACTCTGTCCGCGACGACCCAAATTTGCTTCAGAGGGTCATAACTGGTAACGAATCGTGGGTTTATGGTTATGACGTGGAAACCAAAGCTCAATCATCTCAATGGAAGCTGCCGCACGAGCCAAGACCGAAAAAAGCGCGCCAAGTTCGGTCGAATGTGAAAGTTTTGCTGACAGTTTTCTTCGATTGCAGGGGCCTGGTGCATCATGAGTTCCTGCCACAGGGTAGAACGGTCAATAAGGAATATTACCTGCAAGTTATGCGCAATTTGCGCGAAGCAATCCGCCAGAAACGCCCGGATTTGTGGAAGAACAAAAATTGGCTTTTGCATCACGATAACGCCCCTGCTCACACATCGTTGCTTGTGCGCGAGTTTTTGGCCAAAAACAACACACTAATGATGCCGCAGCCACCGTATTCCCCAGATCTGGCCCCCTGTGACTTTTTCTTGTTCCCTAAACTGATGAGGCCCATGAAAGGACGACGTTACGCTACGCTTGACGAGATAAACACGGCATCGAAGGAGGAGCTGAACAAGATAAAAAAAAATGTTTTTTTGAAGTGCTTCGAAGATTGGAAAAAACCGTTGGCACAAGTGTATAATATCTCATGGGGATTACTTTGAAGGGGACAAAATAGATATTCATGAATAAATGGATAATTTTTGAAAAAACACAAAAGTCGCGATACTTTTTGAACACACCTCGTATATATATACGAGGTGTGTTCAAAACGTATCGCGACTTTTGAATTTTCGCGGGTTACGTATATTCGAATTTCGATTTTTTGTGGCGTTATGTTGGTACTCATGTCTCTCACTTATGCCGACAAGCTCGGCCATTTGGAATGTTCACTTAATTGTTGACAGCTGCTTTGCTTGCACGTGTTTTGGATCGTCTTCGATTTTTACCTATTCAAAAAAATGGATCAAAGAACCTGTATCAAATTTTGTGTGAAAAACGAAATTAAGTGCGCGGATGCATTCCGAATGTTGACTGTGGCATACGGAGAAGCTACCTTGGACCGAAGCAACGTTTATCGGTGGTACAAAATGTTCTCAGAAGGCCGAGAAGATGTGAACGACGAAGAGCGTGCCGGACGCCCGAGCACTTCAACAACAGACGAAAAAAATAATGAAGTGGAGAAAATGGTATTGGCCAATCGTCGAATCACCGTTAGAGAAGTTGCTGAGGACCTAAACATATCGATTGGCTCGTGCCATTCGATTTTTATCAATGATTTGGGCATGAGACGGGTCGCCGCGAAATTCGTACCAAAATTGCTCAATTGCGACCAAAAACAGCATCGCATGAACATTGCTAATGAGATGTTGGACTCTGTCCGCGACGACCCAAATTTGCTCCAGAGGGTCATAACTGGTGACGAATCGTGGGTTTATGGTTATGACGTGGAAACCAAAGCTCAATCATCTCAATGGAAGCTGCCGCACGAACCAAGACCGAAAAAAGCGCGCCAAGTTCGGTCGAATGTGAAAGTTTTGCTGACAGTTTTCTTCGATTGCAGGGGCGTGGTGCATCATGAGTTCTTGCCACAGGGTAGAACGGTCAATAAGGAATATTGCCTGCAAGTTATGCGCAATTTGCGCGAAGCAATCCGCCAGAAACGCCCGGATTTGTGGAAGAACACAAATTGGCTTTTGCACCACGATAACGCCCCTGCTCACACATCGTTGCTTGTGCGCGAGTTTTTGGCCAAAAACAACAGACTAATGATGCCGCAGCCACCGTATTCCCCAGATCTGGCCCCCTGTGACTTTTTCTTGTTCCCTAAACTGAAGAGGCCCATGAAAGGACGACGTTACGCTACGCTTGACGAGATAAAGACGGCATCGAAGGAGGAGCTGAACAAGATAAAAAAAAAAGGTTTTTTGAAGTGCTTCGAAGATTGGAAAAACCGTTGGCACAAGTGTATAATATCTCATGGGGATTACTTTGAAGGGGACAAAATAGATATTCATGAATAAATGAATAATTTTTGAAAAAACACAAAAGTCGCGATACGTTTTGAACACACTATGTATATATAAACGTACATAGTCTGTTTTGTTCAATTCTAAGCGCAACGGAGAGTCGTCCAGGATTGATGTCGTTTCGTTTGTCGTGTGGAACTCCGTACCGAACTCTTCAATAGAGGACAGCTGAATGTAGCGCTGGCTGTAGTAACCAGCCCGAGCCAGACAACAACAACAACAATAACAGCGTCAGAAGAGTGTCGAGAAGAACTCGAGATCCGCACCGCGAAACGAGAGTTCCGAAGCATAGCAAAAACCATATATATATATATATATATATTTATATAGGCAAAAACGGAGGGCTTACGAGAAAGACGTCGAGCATGAAGGAAATGAGGCGAAGACTCCGACCGGAGAGCAAGGCAAGTCGCGAAAGACGACGAATGAAATCGCGGACGAAAATGGCCCCCGAGTTTCGACGTCTGGTCTCCAGATGTCTCGAGAGCCGAGGGAAGTCCGAGGAAGCGCGTAAGAGACGCGGAGAGGCTATGCTAGGCGCGGAAGCTGTGCCGCGGTCGGAGCCACTCCGGGTCCGTGACCGCAGACTACAAGACAGCGAACACGAGAAATAACAAGGAGAGAGAGAGAAGGCAATCAACGGCTGCAGTTGTTGTTACTGGTGTTATGTTGTTGTTGTTGCTACTGCCGTTGTCGGCGTTGTTGTTGTTGTTGTCGTTGTTGCCGTTGTTAACGTTGTTGTTGCTGACGTTGTTGTTGTTGCCGTTGTTAACGTTGTTGTTGTTGTTGTTGCTCTTGGTGCGGCTGACGATGAAATTGTTCGGCCTGTTGCATATGCCCGGGCGCATATGGATAGAATGCTGATAAAAGCGTACTGTCATATTTCTGCGGAGCCATTTTTTCTGTCGGCTAGCCGGAGTAATAATAATAATAATAATGATAAAAAAAAAAAAAAAATAATAATAATAATAATAATAATAATAATAATAATAATAATAATAATAATAATAATAATAATAATAATACAACGAGAACAATGGAAGCGAAAGTGAACGAACTCGAATCGAGCATATGTCGGTTCTCTTTGTGTCGGTTTCTTGTTCCAAAGCGAACGGAAAACGAGACATCGAGAAAGTGGAAGACGACAAGAACAACAACGGAAGGCCCGCGATTTGGGCTCTGAAGAACAAGAACCTTTCAACTCGCTTATGGCGCATCGCTGTATATCGGCATAGGCACAGCGGCGACGGCTTCGGTGGCGCGAAGGAACACCATATGAAGCGGACCCGGCGTCACAGCGGTTTAACCAGCGCCGCAGAGAGACGACGGGGTCTCTGAAATCAACCCAACCACATACGGTTGGCCAGCGTAGTGTCCTCCCAGCCCTCTCGCGGTGATGACGGCACGGCGTATCGTGTAAGTCGAAATCGTCTTTTCTTCTCGTAGCCACGACAACCTGCAACATGTGCGGTGTTTCGTTCTTTCGGTTGGCCAAAACGGGCGGGGTAGACCGGCTTACGGTAGTCATATCACAAATCGAACCACCATCGACTCTGACCCAAACAGTCCCCATTAAATGCGCATTACCGAATGTGAAATTGTCAATAATTGGCTTAAATGATAAAAACAGCGGCATCACAGGATTTTTTTAACTGTTTTCAAAGAGGCTATTCTCCTTTCGCTTTTAGTTTCTCCACTAAACAACTCGTTCTCTGGCATTCGCATAATTTTTACGACCTATGTGCAGCCAATCATACCGGTATCATAGAAATAAGTAATTTCACTCTCAATTCTAAGCAAGACATTCTCGCCCCTCCTATTTCAGTGGAAAAAAAACGTAAGAAAGTTTTTAACGACTTTTACAATGCCCCGAAAGAAATATATAACGTTGTAAAAAGATCTTATATATATATATATATATATATATATTAAATACAGACATTGCATTAACTTGCTCAGTCAGTTATGATTGCAGAACCTTCAACAACTAGTACTCATTTATCTAACTATGCCTACACCCCCGACGGTCACACTGCCATCTTCAACCTCACGGGACGAGATACTGAAGGCCATGAAAACCTTCAGTCGAAGTTCAGCTGCCGGTTTGGATTTTATGAGACCCCGCCTACTTCAAGACCTGTTGTCTGGTGCACTGGGCAGTACGGCTGAGCGACTAGCTGACGCCATTGCCAAAGTAGTTGACGTGCTCAGATGGGGCTCGCCGCCATCCTGTTTTATGCCACTTATCTTCGGAGCACGGATGTTTGCACTAAAGAAGAAGGATGGATCATTACGCCCGATCGCTTGTTCTTCAGTCGTTCGCCGATTGGCAGCCAAAATCGGCTGTCAAGATAATAAGCATGCTGTTTTAGCAGCTCTTGGCAACCACCAGCTTGGATTCGCCACCCCTGGCGGTACAGAGGTAGCAGTACACTGTAGTCGGGCATTCCTGCAATCGCGTAAAGGGCCGACGGTGATGGTCAAACTGGATTTTCAAAACGCTTTTAATAGCGTTCGAAGAGACCACCTACTCCGATCCGTCAAGTCGTGGGCACTCTTACTGTTTCACCAAAGAATTTGGCGTACGGTCAATCATCACATCTGGTCATGCCACACAACACTATGCTATCGCAAACAGGTCTTCAGCAGGGCGATCCCCTGGGTCCTCCACTTTTCTGTTTGTGTATCAAGGAAATGGTGGATGCACTGAGATCCCCCCTTAACGTATGGTACCTGGATGACGGCGTTCTGGGCGGAGATCTTCCGACAGTACTGGACGACATTCGAAAGGTTATTGACTTTGGTGTGATTAGTGGCCTTACCCTAAACCCGGGCAAATGTGAAGTATATGTTACAACCCATAACGAAATTGAACCATAGATTTAGTGGACTGTTTCTCCTTAGATCTTGCTTTTCAGCCACGAAGTTAACACACCTAGTTAGAGGGTGCAATTTATCCTCATCGCCTGAACTTTTACAGCCCTTTAACGATCTTAGCTTAGCTACTTTAGAGAAGATATTAAATATTCAGCTTACCGCTGTTGCAAGGGATCAGGTAATGCTTCCGATCTCTCTAGGCGGCTTAGGTATGCCGGACGCGGTCGTGATGGCAGGACCCGCGATCGTGTCATCCTTGACTCAGGCTACGGAGAGGGTTAGGGCATTATTGGATAACGATGGGTGGGAAACCTATAACGTAGAACTACAAGAGTTGACCGACAGATTGTCGTCCTTATTTGACTCCCCTCCCGTCGAAAGAACTAAACAGAGCAGCTGGATAACCCCTTTGCAAGAAAAGCGATTAGCAACCCTGATCGATACAGCCCCCACCTTGGCTGATAAAGCCAGGCTTCGAGCCGTAAGTAGTCAAGGGGCTGGAGCTTGGTTACATGCCCTACCTTGTCCGCGAATAGGGACTCTTTTGGATGATGAGACGACGCGCATTAGCACAGGACTGCGGCTTGGTGCTGACTTAGTCGTTCCTCACCGATGTCGTTGTGGTTATTTAGTAGACGCGTTGGCCCATCATGGCTTGTCATGCGCCTTAAGCGCAGGCCGAAAAGCACGCCACTCGGCTTTAAATGACACTTTCAGTCGAGCACTGAGGTCTGCCAGCTTCCCGTGCATACTAGAACCCCCGGGTCTATCTAGAGACGATGGAAAAAGGCCTGACGGCCTTACCCTAACCCCCTTTGAGCGTGGCCGCATGCTTGTTTGGGACGCAACTGTAACCGACTCATTAGCCCCTTCGATGGTTGGTGCAGGAGCGGACCAGGCAGGCCATGCGTCCAGGTTAGCAGAAGCTAACAAATGTAGAAAATACTCTGACGTTGGTTATCCGCACCAATTTTATCCGTTGGCGTTTGAAACAATGGGAGGACCAGGCCCGCTTACACTGAATTTGATTCAGCGCGTAGGCAGATGCCTTAACCTTTCCACGGGAGACTCGAGGGCATCGGAATTTTTGCGTCAGAGGCTGTCACTCGACATTCAACGAGGAAACGCAGCATCTGTTCGGGGCACATTGTTGAACTGGGCTAATCCTGGGTTAGAGAACCCGTGAGTACACGTTCATGCGGAGACAATTGTAACACTCCAAAGTGCTAACATAAAAAAGTTATATAAATAAAACAAAAGTATACCACTCATTTATTAGGCATTCGTGGGGACCTGTGAAATGTTTTGAAATTTTCCTTGAAGTAGCGAGTGCGTGGAGAACCGAATCCACTGGCCAATAGCATCATCTTTGCTGATGCTATTTGCGGTAAAACCTACAAGCCGATTATCTCATAGACAACGGTGTGAGGAGATAGCAATCACAGACATGTCGGCCACAACAGCCGTACCGAAAGATTGGGCTGTACCGTTCTTCGTACAAAATTTCACGAGGTTTAAGTGCACAAGAGTTCTTTAAATAGCTACAATAGGTTATGGAACCAAAACTTCTGATTTGAGTAGTGTATATGAATGGTGTAAATTTCAATCGAAGTTTCAAATTATACATTTCAATCTGTACGAGGAACTCCGTAAGGGACAAAGGGAAAAGCCGCAAGGGAAAAACAGCAACGCACAAAAAATTAGGCTTTTAGAGAGAATGCGATTAGCAAAAACTCAAATATAACATACGCATCGCTAGAGGAAACTTTGGACTTATACCCGAAGTCGCTGGAGAAAAATAGTACAGTGACAAGCGACTAGTATTCTGCCGAATGTTTACCAAAGGTTTCTGATGCGCTCTCCAGGAAGAGTTCTAGAGTATCTTGTAGACGATAGTTCCTTTACGGCTGCTTTTCTTGCCGAATTTGGAGTCATGCTAGTGCAGCACCCGTCTCAATCATCCCACACTAGCATTATACGATTTGTTCCTCTTTCCAAAAAGAAAAATTAAGAAGTTTCGTTTCACGCGAAGCGGTGCTTAAAGCCATCGAAGTACCGAGGTATAAAATACCGAAAAACGCGCCACCCTCAAGAAATGTATTAACATATGCAGAAAAGACGTCGTTTTTTTAATTATATTTTTATTTACAAAAATTTCAAAAACTTTGGCAGATTTGAAATATTTTTTTGTATCTACCCTTTGCTGGTCGAGTAGCATTTGTAGCCTGGTGACCCCGCTGCTGGCTTCTTCTCAATTGCCGCTTTCTTTTCAGCTTAATGTAGATAGGGTCTCTCAGAATTCGTCAAAGAAACTTTGGGATCTAGTACAAGTCGGCGAAAAAAGACTTTTTTTTTAATTAAACAAGGGGCGGAAATGTCTTTTAAAAATTGGCCATTGGGCATGCAAGCCAAAATAAGAACTGGAAAAGAATTAAATTTTTTTGAGAATTATCTTCAATACAACATTTGTTCTGCTTTGAGCTAACGTAATCCAATTTAACAGATGCAAAACTTTTTCACAGTGAGGTATGATTGATTTGTTGATAGGATGACTGGGACACTCGCAATTGCAGATTTAGTAAATATATGCCGGGATACAAATCTTCATTCAACCACTTTTGGTAATTTCACTTCAAAAGAAGACATTTTCGCCCCCTTTTCCATTAAGAGAATTTTTTTTTGCCGAGTTCTACTTGACTCCAAGGTTTGTTGGATGAATTCTTGGAGAGCCTGTATAGTTGGAATATAGTTAGGTTGGTAATTAATATATAATTAATACAGCTTTTTTGAAATTCTCGCCACGCTTCGGAAAAGTCTTTTATGTACAACAACAGTCTTCTATATATGTATACATATATGTACGTAACGTAAACTCATTCGTTCATTTGCAATATGATTTCTTTCGAAATTGAAATAAATATTAAAGAAATAACAGCGACAAATTCCAGCTACTATCGGCAATTTTGTTATATTCCATTTCCAGCATTTCAAAGACTTTGCATTACTATGGATGCATCAAGTTTCATTCCGGCGACTTAACTCGCTTTCTGGATGAAGCCCATTCTAGAAGGCCTATTACGGCTTGCGCGAAACTGTAGAAGTGAATCCCCGAGTGATTACGCGTGAGTGAGTCGCGTTCGCGGCCATGTTTTCGTGTCAAAGTCGAACCTATGCGTATCTCGCGATTTGAGCGAGAGCAACAACGTGGAGCATCCAGCAAAATACTCGTCTAGAATTAAAAACATTTTTTAGGGAGGTTGTTTTTAATTGTAGACCATCCTCCGTCCCCTACGGGCTTGGAACTCACCGTGAGGTATGTATATCTTCAATACACCGAGGGCGGGTCATGTTGAGATATCTAGGGTTTCCCAAACAGTCCTTGTGGCAGCATGGCCGCTGACTCTTAGCGGTATGGTTTATCATCTGTTCTCAATGAGCATCGCTTAAAGAAAATTTGACCAACAACAGGGATCGAACCCCGGCGACACCCTTGTAGATGACAACCATGACTAGCGCACTAGTCCTTTAGACCACGCCGCGTTAAAAAAACGCCGCGCTGCCCGTCTGGGCTTGCCAAAGTGTCCGTTCTTGGACCGAATTGTTAGCTATGTCAAAAAGTGAGCCATTCACGACAGAGAGACGTGAAATATCCTGGTGCGCCCCAGGCTGACCTCTCCCCAGAATACGCCAAAGAGACAAACTCATTTGTGCACGATGTTTTTTGTTTGTTTTTGGTGAGATTGTGCTTTGTGTTCATGACAACGTCCACCACAAATTTCTTCTTAGTGGCCAAACGATAAATATTGTCGTTGTCTACTGTGAACTGCTTGACCGAGTTTTTGCCGCTCTCCAGAAAAAGTGACACAGACAGTCTTGTGAATAGAAAGGAAAAAGTTCCACTAAGACAACGCAAAGCCGCATGTGAGTTTATCCCGCCTCCGCAAGACAGCAAGTTTCGATTGAACATTTTGCCTCACCACTGTACTCATCCAACGTCGCACCGTCGGACTATCACCTAGTCAAATGTCTGCAGACCTATCTACAGAAGTTCAGTTTGTCAGAAGTAGTAACTTTGCGAATAAATAAAATCGGTTAACTTTTTCCATTTTTAGATTGATTTCAAAGGTTAAAAGTTTAGTTACTTTCTGACCTATATATATATAGGTAGGTCAGAGAGTAACTGAACTTTTATAGCTGACTACCGTCAACTTCAGCTTACGAAGAATTCTGTTGAGCATATGAAAAACAAGCTAAGCAACTTGGACGGGGAGTTCTTCGCCACCGAAGCTATGACTCGTGCTGAATGCAAGGAAGTATACCAAGTAAACCGTCATATTGTTGTTCGATTCGCTGTTCTCGGTTAACATCATGTGCATGGCAAAATGTGCAAACGCACATTTTGTGAAGTAATCTACAACCAGTCACATCGGCATAGCAAAAATATACAATTCTATAGTCACTTCTGAACAAGACGTTTTCCCCCCTATTCGATTAAAAATGCCTATGTGTGTGTATTCATTTAATAATAGTAATAAATACATTCCGTAGGAGTAGTTCTGGTCTGGTGATATTTTTTTTCCATTTTAGGATATTAAGTATTCTTCTTGTTACCTCCCATATTTCAAACAGATACACTACAAATGCAATGCTTTTGGCTCGCGAGAACACTAGGGGGCTTTACGTTTCGACTCGAAATATACCAGTCTGTCTTCTCGCAGGGACGCACGCTTCTATTCTCGGAGGACCTCAAGTGACGTTTCAGGCTAGCACAGACCAATGTATAGGTCTAACACATCTACGTTGGAGGACGACGTTTATGGAGACAAAAGGCCCCATTTTCTGCACGTTAGTGGCATTAGGAAGCAATGCGTGAAACCGGGCTAAACTGAAAAAAGAAAAACCGCGGTTCACGGCTTTCAGCCATAGGCTGTACACGAACCGACAGAACTATCATGAAACACAGACTTCTTTCTCTGCGTGTGCACGGTGCGGGTATGCATGTACCACATAGTGCCTATCTGTACCCTCACTGAGATATCTAGTCCCTTAGCAATATTGTGATACTCTTGTGAGATATACGATCAAACGTGACTACAGAGATTACGGAGATGTACAATATGACGCGTACGAGTAAACCATGTATTACATCTGATCGTATTCATTCCGATTTTGTATATTGTCGAGACTACTTTACACGAAAGTAAAAGCATGATATGTATATATATATATATATATATATATATATATACATATATGTATCTATAAGCGTATGCTATATTGTATAATGCGTACTCACACGTATGTAAATTCACACGTTGCTGTTTTGTCTAGTTAGGTTGTTTATTTAAACGTTAATGTGGTTGCCTCATGTTTTGGCTATTACAAACGCTTTACATTTAAGCGAATTTGAAGAACCTATTACAAAGATACTAGACTACCTTGTATATAAATGTATTGTATGTTCAGACTGGTGTGCATTACTTATTTTCATTCTTAACTCGCGTAAAAAACAAGTTTGTTCATTTCAGGTCACCGTTTTGTTTTCTAAATACAAACATGTTTATAAAGAATTACTGGGCTACACGATGATTTATTTCTCAGCATCTCGCAGTTACGCATCATCTCGGGATTGAACCCATGACTTCTGAAATGTTTAAGTGTCGCATGCTACTTCCACAGCAAACTCCCGCCGCTTTCCCTCTAACACATGATATACGCCGATTTATTGATATGCCAGTTTATGTCACGTAGTACATCATATATTTCTTGCAAAGCAGTCGCCATTCAACCATATGGACCCGTTTGAATGAGGCTATCATATCAAGACACATAACGGAGCGAACCTACGAACTTTGTATTCAGGTGTATTTTAGCGCTAAAATAATTTCATTTTGACGTAGGTGCGTTAGATAGTTTGATTTGATATGTCTGTTGGCGTGTAAACTTCGTAACTCTTTCGACATAACATTATAACCAAAAGCTTACTCTTGCAATTAGATCAGAAGGATGTAGCAACTCGTTGAGAATTTGCACGCCAATCAGTTCTTCGTTACCATTACACTCGTATGCTAAGCCTACTGATAGTTGCCAAGCTGTGCACATGTGGTATGCTTCTATATTGAGCAGCACAAAGCTGCGCAATAGAATCTAAGCTAAAATTTACAACGAGATGGTGACATCAAGTCCAAATTTGGTTTGCTTGCCTCGCGTTGGATGAATTCCATTGACAGATGTTCCGCAGTTATGAAATTACATTTATCGAGTCAATTAAGTGGTCAACATGTTTACCCCCACGGAACAAACACAGCCGCATGAGAGATGAATCAAACCCGACGAATATATTCGATATCTTCAAGTTTTTTTTTGGAAACTCCTTCGCGAGAAGAGTTAGGAGGAGTGACATTAACTTTGGTGACAAGGCTCTTCACAATAGTATAACGTTAGCAGGCCATAACGACGATACGACAACACTGCGTTGGGGTTCGCAGCATTAGTAGTTCTGTTTCGGCTATTTTTACATGTTCTCGGTGCAGTCATGCATTTTATATATATATATATATATAATATATCATATACATATATAATAGATCATTGTTTTTGTTAATTTCTCTGGACATGTGTGCGGCGTAATAGAAACGATATGTATGTTCTGTCTGCTTGCTTAACGATTGCCAAGCGGTGCGGTGATGCGGCCCCGCGGAAACGTCGGTAACGGGCTACCGTGCACACGCGACAAGCGTAGTGAGCGACAAGCAGCCGAGGTTACCAGTCTCCGTCTATATATATATATATATATATATGTATGTACATGTATGCGTGTATATGTATAAGAAAATCTCTCTCTCTATATATATGTATATATGTGTGTATATATATATATATATAGATATATAAGAAACTCATCGGTAGCCGCGCAGGAGGCTGGCAGACTAGTCGGCCTGTCGCACAGAGGTCCCGCTGCATCGGCCATGGAAAGAAGGTCGGGAAGAGGCCCAAGCCAGAGCTCTTGAGCTTCTTTTTGTTTCGGCCGTGGTCCAGAACTCTCGCGCCGCGAGCGTCTGATGGTCTGATGATGGGTCTGATGACGCGAATGATGATGATGGTGCTGTCGACTACATTGACGCCTACGAGACGCCGACGTGTCGCTCGCTCTTTTGGCTTGCTCTCGCGGACGCCGCTCGTCTTTGTTTCTTGTTCCCTGGCTCGACTTCTCACTGACGCGGCTGACCTATCTCTATCCTCTTCTCCACCTCTTCCTCCCCCCTTCCTTCCTTTCTTCCTTCCTTTCTGTCTGTTCGTCGGTCGCTAAGTCTCTCTGGTCTTTTATTCTCATGGTTGAAGCTGTCGGTCTTCCAAGACGCAGAGCCGTCTCGTCATGGCCGTCTTGTTCATGTTCTTCTACTTCTCTGTACTTCTTCTTCTACTTGGTTTTCTTTCCTCGCGGCCCCTTCCAAAAAGGGAAATGTTGCGCCGCCCGGTGCTGTTCCACCAGTCGATTGGCTGTGCGCTCTCCATCTCGGGCTCGGCTTGGCCCGGTCGGCCGTCCGTCCGTCCGTTGGTCCGGTTGTACGATCGTCAGTTTTCCCCCTCTCGAACCAACAATCTCCAGGGCGAATGGCGGTGACTACAGCTGCGGCTGCTGCTGCTGGTGTGGTGACGGCGGCTGCGATTGCTGGGTCTACTGGTGCGACTGCGGCGGTTGCTGGCGCTTCTGGTGCTGTTGCTGCTGCTGCTGCCGCGCTGCCGTTGCCGTTGGTGGTAGTGGTTTGACTGCACGAACGACGAATACGAGTTGCGGGCACACAACGCTCATGTCATGCGCCATCGTCTCCTGGGTCTGCTCTCTGGCTTCTGGAATGTCTATTCCTGGCCGGGTGGCGGGCTGACGGGCCGGCAAACGGACGACCGCATTGGCGGCGGTCGTGGTGACGCTGCTGGTGCTGGTGATGGTGGTGGCGGTGCTGGTTCTGGTGATGCTGGTGCTGCTGAAGACGGCGGCCGCAATCAAACTAGCGGTTCTTGTTCCCTGTTCGTCAGGCCGTCTTCCCCGACCTGCTTGTATTCCGGTCGTTGTCTTTGTCTGCTTCTTCTTCTTCTTTTTCGACTTCTTCGTCCTGTACGTCCTATTCCTCTCTCTCTCCCCCTCTCTCTGTGTCTTACTTGCTCTCCTCTCTCGCTTGAGAGTCAGTGCGGAATCATTGCGGATAGTCGTCGGTTCCTAGGTAGGTATGTACGTTGGTTAGCGGCCCTGTCGGTTTTGTGAACCAAACCCGCCGATCGGATCATCCAGCGCCGGAGAAACTCGAACATCGAGGAGTACGCCGGGAGGTGTCGTTCGGATGTCGGTGGTTCGGATTCCCGTCAACCGGTTGTCGGCGTCGGTTCGTCCTCCCATTCGCACGGCTGGCGCTAGACGCCTGTCCGTCCAACCTCTTCGCGTCCGAGATCTTATCGAAGGTGTCCTCAAGGAACTCCATCATCCTTGCCGCTGCCACCGCCGCCGCCGCTCCAGCCGTCATCATCATCATCCTCGACGGTAGTAGAAGACCAATAGCACCAAGACAATGACATCTGCGTAACTGACGCACGCATATGCTCAAATCCACCCACCCTCCCACTTCTACATACAACCATATGCACCTCCCTGCCAGCCTCCCTCTTACCCGCACCCCCGATACACATTAGGCAAAACCATATAGGCCCTCCTTCCTTACACACACACAGCAACACACAACGCCGGGTATCAGGACGGCCGTAGCAGTAACAGCAACAGTCGACGCTGCCGCGGTATGAGCAGCGGCTGCAACAGCACCTCCACCAACAGCAACAGCGACGACGCCGACGACGACAATAACAACAACAGCAACAACAGAAGCAACACAACAACCATCTTTCCTCAAATCCGCAGCCAACGAACGTCAAGGTTAGTAGAGTCAGTTTGTTGGTTGGACATGGCGGACATGGCGGAGGTCGTCGCTTGGATCGCTCGTGATTTCGTTAGCTGTTAAGCTAACTAGGTGTGCTCCGGTGATCGCGTCCCATCGTGTCTACGTCAACTGGTGGAGCTCATCACGGGTAGAGCGCGGAGCGACGTGACACGGGTGCGGCTAGTGTGTAACGCCGGCTTACCTAGCGGCTTACCGTGCCCAGCTTACCTGGTGCCTTACCATGGCCGGCTTACCTGGTGTCTTACGATGCCCGGTTTACCTGGTGCCTTACCGTGCCCGGCTTACCTGGTGCCTTACGGTGCCCGGCTTACCGGGTGCCTTACGATGCCCGGCTTACCTGGTGTCTTACGATGCCCGGTTTACCTGGTGCCTTACCGTGCCCGGCTTACCTGGTGCCTTACGGTGCTCGGCTTACCGGGTGCCTTACGATGCCCGGCTTACCTGGTGCCTTACGGTGCCCGGCAGGCACAACTTGTAGCGGAGCTGTTCGGGGCGGCCATTACCGCCTCGACCTCTACGACGAGTAGATCAAGCCGGCGCAGACCTCTAAGCGCGCGGCCTGATGATGACTCGCGCTACCTTTCTTCGGGGAAACCTGACGACCAGGTCAGACGGCCTCGGGGCATCTTGCCCCGAGAGTCCGCTTACACCGCGTCGAGCAATCGTGTCGACCGAAGGCAACGACATTTTGCCGCTGGCCCGCATGTTGTGGGTTGACCCGCTAGTTGTAGTTCCTTCTAGGTGTAGTTTGTCTGTTTGCTTGTTGTTGTTGTCGTTGTTGTTGTTGTTGTTGTTATTGTTGCTCTTTTTCTTCTTGTTGCTCGCTGCGCTGCATTCCTCCCATTATGCTTCTTCTGCTGTTCGCGTTTGCTTGTCGGTTTCGATGCCCATACATTCATCAATTAGCATGAAGTAGTCATGCACATACACATGCACATATTGTCCAGCCCCAAGTGAGTAATCCTGACCACCACCCTTTCGCGTCGCGGCTGCGGTCGTGCGTACCAGTGCGTCGTGGTGGCCGATTCGTAAACGTGGTCGGTCGATGACAAATCGTCGCCCGATGAGGACGTCTGCATCGTCACATGTTTCGGCGAACTCGCGGCGACGCGGCTTCCGGCTAATTGGCCGGCAGCCTTCCTTCGGACGAGCGACGCGCGTGTCATCGGCGTGCGTCCCTACGCCGATGACTCTTCCCGCCTTGCCGAGGGTGCGCTCAGCATTGCAGCACTGCAGGCTTGACTATAAGTCATCGAAAGCGTTGCGATGTCGCCACTTGTCGCACAGACTCCGCAATCAGCTAACAAGCAAGTCAGCCAAATCGTTTGCGCTTTGCTTCGAACACTCTCGAACGTTGTTGTCTCGAGACCCAGAGTTGATCACGCCGATATTGTGCTGCTGCTGCTGTTGCTGTGGCGGCGGCAGCGGCAGCAGCGGCCACACCGACGCAGTTTGCTGTTAGAAGATAGAACCGAACGCTCTATGGCTTTGCTGTGAACTTGCAGCACTTGACGTGCTGCGGGCACCACGTTGTTGACAACGAGTCGATGACGTCGTTCAGTCGTCCGTTGAGCCACAGTATATTGCTTTGACATGACACTTACTCAATGCTTACTGCCGTTGCTGCTGCTGCTAATGCTTTTGTTTGTGGTCGATGCTTATATGCTTTTGTTTGTGGTCTATGCTTATATGCTCTTATGTGTTTCTTCCGTAACTAACTCTTGTCTGTTCTTCATCAGCGGTGCATGCTCTGTCTTCGGTGGCGTCCATTCTGTCCGTATTGTCGGGTGTCTGCTTAGTAGAAGCAGTAGTAGTTGGACATCTAGCAGCTGTAGCAGTATTATTATTATTATTATTATTATTATTAGTTATCAGTTTCACTGGACGCGACGAAACACTTGATCATTCCATCGAGGATTCTTCAAACTCTGCTTGCGTGCGACGGCTGTCGCACTCTGAGCCGAGAGGGGCGCGCGCGCTCCAGATGCGGCCACCAGATGTGGTCCGCTGCGGCTGGATGCGGCCCGCCAAGATCGATCAGGACAGTCCTGGTTGCAATCGCGCCGACCACTGCATGACCGCCGTACTGCAATGTGCGCTTGCAGACCGCCGCAGACTCGCCGGAGGTCGAACGCGATAAAGAGACTCGCATGGCCGCGTCGCAGTCAATGACGATGCCAATGTGGACTCATGAGGATGTTCGTGTGGATGCCTGGCTGTTCGATGTGCTCCGATAGCCCGGTACGTTTTTGCCGTGAATTGGCTGATGTCTCTACTGCTGCTGCTTACTACCACAATTACTACTACTACTACTACTACCACTGCTACTAATGGCTTGCTAACGTTGTCCATAAACCTCATTGCGTCGGCCGGTTAACGTGGCATGCGCATGTCCGATGCATGCTACAGCGATCTTCATGCGACGATGAAGATTGTAAGGACACTTGCACACCTAGCGTCATCAAGCGAGCCAGTTATGCTGCTTTGTGACGACGAGTTCGACGATTTTGTGTCGTGGAGACCCATCATACCCCGAAACGTGATGTGTCTCCAGCCGAACCCCGCCAGACCATCAGATGCGTGACGCGTGTCATGCGTGGTGATTTATGCGCTCCAGCTGCGATTCGACCGGCGGCGGCGGCGGCGACACAGACACAACAGATAGATACATAGATAGGTAGGTAGGTACTCAGCCCGAAGAACAGCATCAGCAACTACAACAACACCCACGGCGGCATTATTGACGCGATGGCGTTTGCAATACTTCTTTGCCATCCCATATGAATATCTAAACGACTATGGAATGTAAAGAAGTATGGAGGACCCACGCTTAGAGCACCACCCTGCGACCAGATCTGCAACCAGAGTGACTACTTTAAGCTTACGTGCAAGCTTACGTTCAACACCTGCTCCGTAAGCATAAGGAGCGAGGATGGAACGGAGAACGAACAGGGCTGCAACGATGCCAATTAAGGTAGGCTAATTACGTTCAATGCTCGTCGTGCATGGCGCTACCATTTCATTCAGCTAAAGCTCATAGCGTAGTGCTTTGATGGTAGCCATCAAACCAAACGTTTTGACTCATGCCGCGTCAACTCTCGGTAAGTGTAATATGGACGAAGAGCGCGGTAAATAGGATGTCTTGTGTTTGTGCATGATGTACGCAAGCATTTGTTTGATTTTTGGATTGTTTATCTGCCTATCTGCCGGTTCTTAACTTGAGGAACGTAATAACGCGGTAATGGCGGCTATGCTCGTGCTGCACGCGCTGGCCAGCTTCTTCTCGAGCATGCAATTTTCTTTCACAGTTATGGCCAAACAGATATGTATATATATATATATATATATATATATATATATATATATAAATTATGGCATGTTGCTATATAGAGATTGCGTTCATGGGATTTGCCGACGAACATATTTCACGCTTGGCTTCGCACAAGTTTGTTCATTCCGCGAGCCCGCTCGAAAAAGGTTTATTTCGAATTTAGGTGCATGTGGGCGTGTGTGATTAGCATGATCATTTGCACCACAGCATACACAACCTGTCGCTTACGGAGGTCAAGTTTGTGTCCAAGGTGTATCCCAACGAACAGGGAAAAGTCTGTTGGCTTTCTGCAGGTCCAGGCACACCAGCGCCGACCAAGGAAGACGGCGACTTCACGGGCGAGAGCAGTTGGCCGGCTTAGAATTGTCCCTGCCTGCCATCAGGCTTCGCTATCAGCTTTACCAGAAACGTGAGCAAACTCACTAATTTTGGCGTTTTTATATATGTATATATATATATATATATATATATATATATATATATAGAGAGAGAGAGAGAGAGAGTTCTCTTCTTTCTTTGATTAAACGTAAAGAAGTAAATCGTTAGCGTAGTCTCCACGTAGGTGTGCTACTCTAAGCGACCTCATCATACGTCGGCTGTTAGTCATGGCGAACGTAAGGCTAAAACAACAGCAACACCAATAATACTAGTAATAATAATAATAATAATAAATATAATTAGAATCTGCCAGTCGATTTACATTTTTAAAAAGATGTGTCCGACAATTGGATTGAGATTGATTTTCCCAGGACTATTTTGGGCGGTGTTTTTTTCTCGGTAGACACAACTAAATTTGGAGACTTGATCAAATCGAGAGTATATATATATATATCTATATCTATATATATATATATATATATATACCTGTATATCTCATTTATTGACCATACAATTTTACAAGTATATATATACATATATATATATATATATATATATATATATATATATATATATATATATATATATATATATATATATATATATATATATATATATATATACATATATATATATACACAGAATACGCCGACTGACTTTGACCAGGCCGACTACAGCGCAAAACGTATGCGGCGGGCGAGTGTCTTCAGGCACCCGCCGAATGTTTGTCTAACGCGTCTCCTACACACGAGCCTGATACGGTAGGGCAGACCGGCGGAAAGCCTAAAGTAGCTGCTGCTAGCTCAAGGCAAGGCTCTCGAAAACAAACAACAAAGTTATAATAGTCATTGGAGCAGTAATAGTACACAGCAGTCTGGGTGTTAGGCGACCGCCTAATAACTCGGCAGCCCTTCTCAAGCTGAACCCGTTAGCGGCGTTCTGTTCGGGCGGCGCTGCCGATCGGACCGATTCGGGCCATTTCCTGTCATTTCTCGAGTCGGGCGGATAGCTCAGTTCTACTACGGCTCCTGCTGCTGCTGCTGCTGCTGCTGCGACCAAGTGATCAAAAAAGGCTTGACGTCTAAACGACTAGCGTTTAATCTGGTAATACGTCTCTTCATTCGAGTGGACTGCAATCAACTTTTGGCGTTCTCTTAGACATTAAAAAGAACAAAAGTTGAAGGGTAAATAACGAAACCATTATATATATGTATATATATATATATATATATATATATATATATATATATATATATATATAAAACCGAGCAAGATGGCTTAGTGGCAAAGCCTTTGCCTTGAATTCGGAAGGAATGGGTTCGAGACCCAGACCGGCCACTCTTAAATTGGTTTGCATGATTTCCATGCAAACCATGGAACCATGGGAACCGGCATTTAGGCAAGGTAAATGTCGGAGTGGATTAAAAATTAGCCATGACATGAAAAACCGTACACGGGCATTAGCCTTACAGAAAATCTTTAAAAAATATTTTAAAAAAATTGATATTTATATAAACAAACGCATGTGACCGGTGAGACACCGCAACAAAACCAAGAACAGAGCAGTGCTACACATGATGCTTCGTCATGCTCTCTCGTGGGTACATTTTGTTTGTTAGGCAGTTCCGTTGACAGGCGAAAAGAAAACTGAAACAGTGTCATGGCGACATACGAGTGTGTACACTTGTAAACTTTCTTTTCCCTTTTATTCTGCTGTTTAATTCTGATGAGCAGAAATATTCGAGATTTGTTTCAGTAGAGTTGTTCTGTTTGAATCACTACGTGTTTCAGTTTAGAACTGTTCTGTCTGAATCGCTAGAATAGCTAGCCATCCAAAACCTCTCGATGGTTTACCTTATCACTAGGATTATTTATATTCTTGTTGTTGTTGTTGTGGTTGTTATAACTATTAGCGCGGTCTTTGTTTCTGGTTGCACCGTCCTTGTTGTGTGAGGATAGGTCAACGGCAGGGCGGGTGAAACACAAATGTCGCCCGCCTCTTCTCTCGTTGTCGGTGTCGGTGTTATTGTTGCCGATGCCAGTGGTGTTGTTGCTGCTGCTGCTGTTTTGCCGTCGGTGATCTACGGCTGGTGGTGCGTAGTAATGGCGTGACCTTTGCCGCGTCGGCGTATCGTATCAGTCGGACCTGATCGATTTATTGACTGTGTTTTTGTTCGTCTCGAAAAATGCCGCGAGTTGCTTTTGTCGTCGTCGTCGCCGTCGTTGTTGTGGTTGTTGTTGTTGTTGTTGTTGTTGTTGTTGCTGCTACTGTTGTTGTTGCTGCTACTGTTGTTGTTGTTGCTGCTACTGTTGTTGTTGTGGTTGTGGTCGTTGTTGTTGCTACTGTTGTTGTTGTTGTTGTTGCTGCTACTGTTGTTGTTGTTGTGGTTGTTGCTGTTATTGTTGCTGCTGCTGTTGTTGTTGTTCATGTTGCTGTGACGTTGCCGTCTCTATCGGCGTATCGCGACGTGTACGCAGAGGCAGGAGTAACAAAGTTAGAACAAAGTGCCTAAAACTGTTACCGACGTACGCTCTCATGCACAAGCGTCAAGCGTTACTGATGTTGATATTGTTTGTGGCTGCTGCTGCTGCTGTTGTTGTTGATGTTGTTAATGTTGCCGTTGACGTTATCTTTGAGATAGTATGTAGCTTGGTTTGCTTGATATGGCCTTTTTGCGTCATATAAATGGTTTGATGTTGTTTGCAACGAGAACAAACTGAATAGGTAGAGGGAGAGCGATATAAATATATATATATATATATATATATATACAGAGAGAGAGAGATAAAATAGATTAATTTAAAATCAAGGGAGCTGAATATGTATGCCTATGCACATTACCTACGCGTATACTACTAGAAACAGTGCATATGCAACTATGTTTTACATGTAGATGTGAATGCGTACACAGGCACCCGTGTGTCTGCAAGAATGGGCTGATTGTTTTCTGTCCCCATGGGTTGTAGCATGCTGTGGTCGGTGTGGTTGCCTGTTCCGCGTTGACAATGAGACGAATACGGCGTCACCACCGTATGTCGGTTACGGCTTACCTCCCTATTAGAATAGAATAGAATAGGAAGCGCCTTTATTTGCCGAATAAAGGGTGGACAAGGAGACTAGGTAGGCAATGACGCCCACGAAGCCGCCGTGTTGTGCGATCATCTGGCTACACGCCAGGCGAACATCGTATTGATTGTTTCGAGTCTTGCAATACATGTTGGTAAAAACATTACTTGACATCTACGATTGTTCATTGTCACATTAACAAAAAAAATTTGCGGTACCGTATTTTGTATACAGGGCCTAATAATGTTTAAAGTCTCAGTTCAGTTCCACCCGCTCCTACTCGAAAGGATGTAGACTTGGCCCGAATACGTACGGGTCTAGATACATCATGCATAAAAATCGATTGCAAACGTGCTGTCCGTATGTAGTGTACAAAACGGGCCATATTTTGTAATCATAATCGTTCACCGTTCAAAAGTAGGCAGATATGAACGACTTAGACAACCATATGTGCAACACAGCTGAATACACAGGAGAAGAAAGGTGGGGAGAGGGCACGCTCTGGCTGACGTATCAAGCTCTGTAGAGACTCCGGACGCGTTGACATAGAGCGTGAAGCTAATGATCACATATTTCACACAAGTGCTGTTGTCCGGTCGCCCTATTGGCCAGTAGAATTTAGGCTGATCACGTAGCGTAAAATGGAATCCGTGACAACTGCGTCACGCGTTGCCTCGGACCACGCGGGTATACAACATTGCTATAGTAAAAAGGTACTTGCGAAAGAGATAGAGAAAAAGGGGTGCGTAGACCGTTGCTTTAATGAAATCAATGCATTCCAAATTTCTACCTATCCCACCGCCTCCCGCCCTTTCTCCCGCCGCTCCAGGCTCGTAATCCTTTGCTTTATGAACTATATACTAGGACCAGAGAAGCACGGACATTTGGTTTGTTCTTCATTTAAACGTACTATTTGCCTTGCTGGCTAAATGAGCTCTTAGTCAATGTCATCTATCTGCTTTTAGTCTAGTCATTGCTTGGTCTTGGTCTATCTTGTTCGTTACTGTGTAGATACTTTCGCCTGTCTGTCTGTCCTTTGCCCCGGCGGCTTGTCTACGCTTTTTCTCCGTTTATACAAGTGATTATATTTATCCTTTCTCTCTATTGTTCACAATCCATTTCCCTATGCGTACCTCCTTCGTTCCCTTCCGCCGTCGCTCTTTTGCTCGATACCTGTCTTCTTAGTCGCGCTTTTGGTCCATTTGCTTATTTTTTGCTTGTGTTTTCCAATCTTTTTCTTCTTTTATAAACCCTTTTTAGCTGTAAATGATCGGTTCCGTCTTTTAACCGTAAATATTTAGTCCCGTCTTTTAACCGTAAATATTCGGTTCCGCTTTTTAACCGTGCATATTCAGTTCCGCCTTGGCGCTCCTCGCGTTGCCCGCGTCAGTATTTCTTGTTGAGATCCGTCGTTCTCTCGTGCCTCTCTCGTTTTCGTCCGCACATCGTCCGTCGGATACTTTCGCTGATGTCGCATGGATCTGCCCATGGATAAGCACGGCACCTCGTCAGTAGGAGTCGCATAGATCTGCCCATGGATAACCACGGTACCTCGTCAGCAGGAGTCGCATGGATCTCCCCATTTATAGCCATGGTACATTCGTCAGCAGGAGCAACTGTATTCACTAGCAGAGTTGGTACTGTGTGTTGGTGGAGTTGGTTGGTGGTCGTGGCAGAGGTGGTGATTGCGCCGTTGCTGCTGCTGCTGCTGCTGCAGATAGTATTGGTAAACGCAGCGGGTGCGCTCGTACCGGTAGCCAGTGATGCGACGCTTTTCTTCATGCGACCTAGTTAACAACAGCCTCCTTATCCCTTTGCAAGCGTATAGGCGCGTATGTGTGTGTGTATATGTGGTGATAATATTGGCGGTCGGGGCCGGCTTTCTCTCTAGTCGGCCCCAGCCAGCACTCGCTGTCTCTCCTCTCTTGAAGCCGCTCATTTTACCCGCGTGGCCCTTGCTTTTTGGAACTATACTCGGCTGCTCTGCTGTTTCAGCTATTCGCTACCTGGTTGGCTTCTGTTTTCCCTTCGCCCCCCCTCCCCCGTCGGTAGTCGCCCGACGATGTATTAGTAGGTTGGAAAATAAGTTCGTAGCGTTTTATGTTCCCTTAGATCTTGCCCAGTCAATCGTCGCCTTCCGTCTCATCGTTGGTTCTCTTAGTCTTTGCTATGTTACGTTACTCTGCTACACTGTAGTAATTTTGCTTGTATATATATATATATATATATATATATATATATATATATATATATATATATATATATTATATATATATATATATATATACAAGCAAAATATATATACTTTATTAGTATTGTTGTTGTTATTGGTGCCATTTTTATTAGTTGTCCTCTTTTTTGTTGTTTATACCCAATACCGGTGGACGATCAGAAGAAAAGCGAATCCACCAGCAATAAAAGTAAGCAGCAACGACAATAATAACAACAACAACGTTGTATACTGACGATTGTCCTGGTTCCATAGCCCAGAGGTTGACCAGGGCGGCTTCGTAGCATTTAAACGCGGCGTGCTTTCGGTAGTGAAAAAAGATATGGTCAGCTGACAAAAGTGATGATCAATTTAATGTATATCTATATATATATATACATATCTATAAATATATATATATATATATAGTGTGATTATTCCGTCATTTTCGTTTCATCACTATTCTTCTCTGCCGAGTGCTGCTAAGGTTGCGACTTGGATTTTACTAATAATAGTACGTAGACTAAATGAGGAGGAGAGAATACGGAGGTCCACAATTCAATTGCTGCACTGCTAAGGGCGGTGCTTGTTTTTTCGGTCACGTTGTAAAGCGGTAGTATTGTTATTCTTTTTGTTTTCGATGATGATGATGTTGTTTTCGTTGATTTTTGTTGTTGTTGTTATTGTTCTTGTCGACGACGCAGCTGTCGTCTGGGCTGCTCTAACCTGTAGCCGTCATGTATTGTATAGAAAGACGCAACAGAGCCTGTGCAGTTGAAGTCGTCGTGAGGAACCTGAACCAACAACACTAATACCGCTATTTCGTATGTGCGGGTAGCCATATACGAGCCTACTGTGCCATGACAGTGGCTATGGATAGAACCATAGATACTGCCGGGCTGGTTTCGTAATCACACATCATTGTTACTCAAGAGACTGCTGTACTGCATTCTGCTCCTCATGCGTATGCTGCCTTTCAGCCGGCCGAGATAACACCATTGCGCGTTGTCGCTTTCTCTCCGTGTGTCGATCGAATGTTTTTTCTCAATCGAGCCTAGTTACTTAGGTTAGGAATTCATTCATCACTGCATGCGTAGTACCTAGCATCTAACCTTACCTGAGTATCTTCTTTTGTTGTGCTGCTGCGGTAAGACCGAGCACACGTCTAGTCTCGCTGCTCAGCAGAGTCGCACGCTGTCCTGTTCTCCTCTCTTTGCCGAACTTTAGTTGAACTATGAATTAGACGTGTAACGCAGCACTGGTATTGTCATGAGCTGTTCACTGACTTATATATATATATATATATATATATATATTCAGGTAGTTCTACAAGTTCTTAAAATGAGCTTTTCAGAATTCGATTTTTTTCGCGCTTTCACCGCTATTGGAAACGGCAACTTTTCGAATGCTAGCAGTCAAAATATTATGGTGTTTGGCCGTTGCGATTTCGTTTGATCGCTTTTCCCGTGCAACGTATCGTGATTTTGAAAAATTGAGAAAAAAGAGTTTCGAGTGGTTATCAAGCGTTTTTATTTTAAAAGTTGGAATGCGATCCAAGTGAAAGCTGAGTTAGACGAGGTGTACGGTGACTCTGCGCCATATTTTGCCACTGTTTCCTACTGGATTAATGAGTTAAAAGAGGTCGCAGGAGCACCGAGGATGAACTACGTTCAGGACGCCCAAAAACGGCAACTGATGAGGAAAACGTGGAAAAAGTGCGGAAAATCATTGCGGCAGATAAGCGAGTGAACATTAAGGAGATATCGGAGGCCTTGGGGAGCTTTTTTCGGTAGTGTGCATTTCATCCTGCACGAGAACTTGAAGATGAAAAAACTCAGAGCAAAATGAGTGCCGCATTTGCTCAACCAAGGCCAAACAGACGCGCGTGTTGCCGCTTCACAGCGAAATTTGGCCAAGATGTCGAAAAATCCGTCGGATTTTTGGCGCAGATTCGTGACCGTCGATGAAAGCTGGGTCCATCACTACACTTCCGAGACCCAAGAAGCATCTCGCCAATCGTGTGCACCTGGTGAAGGACCTCCGAAGAGGGTGCGGACAACGGCATCGGCCGGAAAGATGATGGCTACGGTTTTTTAGAACCAACGTGGAATAATTCTGGTCGACTACCTTGAGAGCGGTAAAACGATCACGGGAGAATATTATGCAAAACTTTTGGACTGCCTGAAGCAAGAACTCATCGTGAAACGGCCCGCTTTGCAGAAGAAGATTGTCCTGTTTCATCAGGACAATGCTCCCGCACACAAGTCGCGGCAAGCAACGGCAAAACTGGCCCAACTGAGGTTCGAACTTATTGAACAACTTTCCTATTCTCCAGACCTGGCCCCCTCTGATTATTTCCTCTTCAGACATTTGAAGAATCGTCTCGGTGAAAAGCGTTTTTCCAGCAATGAAGAGGTTACAACTGCTGTCAATGCCTATTTTCAGTCTAAAGACGCAGAATTTTACTCAAGAGGTATAAATGCTCTGAAATCTCGGTGGGAAAAGTGTATTGAGCTTCTCGAGGAGTATCTCAAATAAAAAAAAATTAAAAACAAGATTTGGAAAATTCTTGGTTTTCATTTTAAAAACTTGTGGAACTACCTGTATGTAAGCTCGAACAAGTAATAAAAGGCCAACTTGCTTACAAGATTAAAGAGGTACCCAAACAACAGAAGATATTTTTTTCGGGTTTTGACTATATGGAACTTTTTGTACTAGCTGCTTCGCTATTTGCACTAAGTGGAATTTCTCCGAGTATGTTTGGGCTCAAGTCTGCAAGGAACGCTTGAAGCTTCCGTCACTAACTGCGGTAGATAACTCCGGAAGAGCGGGACCCTTGACTATATTGCTCGGGAGAGAGAGTCCGTGGAACCACGCTTTATCAACCCCACCTTGGAATTTGAATACGTTACTCCTACGCTACTTGAGGGGTTAGCACGGATCTGCTTATAATTCTAAAAGGGGGGTTACGTTGGTTTACCTAACAGTTTTTATTTCCCGCCAAAAGCTAAAAATCTCTGCTTATAGGAAAACCGAGCAAAACATCCACTAAATGTCAAACAAAGTGCTTAATGTCTAATTAACGAGCTCCAATTAACGTTTGTCGTTGAGTTCCAGAAGTGACTAGTAAAATTACAATGACATGTTGAGCGTTGCTTGGATTAACAATTAGAGTTGGCTGCACAATAAAGCCTTTCACATGCTCCGGGTTTAAAGAGTAAAAGACGTAAAAAGAGGATCCCTTTTACTCGTCTAATAAAGTTTCGATTCATAGAAGCAGAAGTAATACGCCTTTCTGGCTCTGAAAACGAGGCACTGCAGCGTTACGGTGTGTGAAAGTTTAATTTATATATTAAAACGGTAGAATCGATGTCGTTTTATTTAATGCTGCGATGTATGCCAGTAAGGCTTACCAGAGTTGTTTACTGTGTTGGTGGAAGTAATGTTGCTTCATTCAGACGAGTTGTATTTAGTATGGCTCTATTGTGAAGACTTTACTTCGTCAGGGGTGTTCCATTAGTGCGCCATTGTCGGGAGCATTGTTGGCTATTTGATATGATGAATGCATTTGATTCACTTATGGTGAGGCATTTCCGTTCATTTGCGCGGTTAGTTACGGCTTAGTTGGTCGAAGGCAAATTAACGCCTTTGGGTTTACTGGGCTTGTATCGGCCGGCCACCATTACCTTAAACATAGGCTGATCTCAGACAAAAAGGCAAGGTGCATAAGCCTCTCTGACAACATTAGATTTATGCTAGTATGTAAGAAGGCATTACTTATAGGTTCAGTGTGGGCATGGCTTCTCACTTGAATCAAACGAGCCAATTTTGTTGCACTATATAACACACAGGCGCGTGTACAGCTCTTCTGTTGGGAAATATCTGCGGAAAGTAATGACTAGACTAGCAAGGCACCACTACGCCTTGCGGCTACGTAGGTATATCGAGTGCAATAGAAATAATAGTGCTCTGTGCAAGGTAACCTAGATTGAGAAGTATCTTAGATAATGGAGTACTATATATATATATATATATATATATCAGCCTGGGGTGGTGTGTATAAATATGTTATGAGAAAGTGCAGGTGGCTCGAAATGGTTTAGGCTTTCAGTCGCACTGCTAGCTCTGTGCCCACTGATCAGTTGAGACATAGGATTTTGCGTGCGCCGGACTTATTTTTCTTTCACGTCGCAAACAACATCTGAAATGATCAATCAACGGCCTACCGGCACTTGGAACTTTAACATGACAAACAACTGTGGCACAGACTTGTGGAGCACGGCTTGTTCCTGTATATATGTAATTATATATTTTTGCGTTTTTACGTAAGTCGCTATGTAGAACTCCATGAGGTTATTGGTTCTATGACGGTGTGGTACCAATTATATCTCGTTAAGGCGTGCAAAGTGCACGATGCGACTCAGCGCATATCCGTCACTGGAAAAATATACGTTGTATATACTTACATATACTCGTGTACCATTGTTTATTTGTTTAAATGTATATACAGCTAGAATATACCCATGGCAAAAACACACCGACTTGGTCAAGAAATCATGGTTTTGGTACCAAACGCGTTTTATGTTTGGCGTGCATTGAAATGCGCCCGTTCTCCCAGCGCACCAGAATTGCGTCTCGCAATCTGCTTGTGGTTCTTGCGTGGTAACTAACAAGTCTAAAACAACTATCTTATAACTATAACTATTTTATAACTTCGGAAGCTTTCAATCATTATGATGATGTGGGTGTTCAACACCTTGTCTAAAATGTGGCGCCCGGAACATCACTGAAAAGCATGCGCGGTGCGTTTGCCGTGGCTACTGACCGCTGTGTATCTGCGAAGGAACAAAGGCAATAATACTACAACTAACACTATAAATACAGTCGGGATGTACGTTTTACAATACCTACCTCTAACCACAGCCTATGACAACAACGAACAACTGATTGACTGAAACGAAGACAGTGACACCGAAATGAGGTTAATTTAATGAAAGACACGATTTACGTAACCATATCATAATAGTGCTAAACGTGTTATGCCGAAAATAAAGAGTCAACGTGTCTTGGTCCACTCTCGCAAACGACAGGACGTTTCTCAAAATTAAATAAACATACATTACGCAGTAGTATTGATGTTGATATCTAACTCTGAGCAAGAGATCATTGGCTAAGTACATACACTGTTATAGCAGCTTCGTCTGTAGGATATGTAGATAATAGTTAGTGTAGATATTGTTGCACGCATTTTAATCGGTTAAAGAGAAGCTACAAACCAGACGAACAAAGCCAAACCTTGACTATGTTTTTATTACTCGTACTAGTAGTGCTACCGTTGACACTGTTATAATTAACGGCTTACCAACTTCTGATGTTGGTCGCGAGTCAAAATGGCGACCGGTTGTTGACGGTGTCCCTTTCTGTTCTGCTTTGTTAATTTCAATCGATCCTCGGCAGAGTAATTACCAGATATGATGTATTAAGAGTGATGTAAAGACTTTAATTTAGCTGATGCCGACAGCAATACAGCTGTAAAGCTAGTGGCGTGGTACTTCTTGCCAGCTGCGTCAGGTGCAAACATTTGCTTGACAAATGATGTCAGCAAACTCTCGGTCTAGATAGAAATAGCTGCGCAAAATTGTCGTGGCGATAGTAATTTTCATCTAGCAACTATGATGGATGGATGCGGGCAATGACGGAGACGATAGCGTAGCATATTCGTTGACCTATCTATACCCGTCTTTCGAGGAGCAGGTCCGGACAATGCTGATCATCGTAGTACAGAGGCGGCCCTGGCGACAACGACACCAATGCCGAACACGCCTGCTCCTGTTGCGGTACCCCAGGTTCGTGAACCCACGTAGGGTAGAACCGTAGGGCAGAGAGATTGAGCGAATTGAACGAGCTGTAAGTACCGCTGCTGAGGATACCGCTATTGCTCTGAGTAGCACTGTTGCTATGGCTACTGGTGTAATTTTGGCTATTGCTTTTCCTTTTGTTGGCGCTGTTGCTATGGTTACAACTGTTGCTATGGTGACAACTGTTGCTATAGTCACCACTTGTGCTATAGTTACCACTGTTTCTATGGTTATCACTGTTGCTATGGTTACCACTGTTGCTATGGTTACCGCCGTCGCTATGGTTACCGCTGATGCTGCTATGGCAACGCTGGCGGCTACTCCATGCTGATGACGGCGGACTAGAGTGGTGCCGGCGGCAACGACGAAAACGGTCATCATCGTCATGGTGATAATGATGGTGATGGTGGTGCTGCTGCTGATAGTTGTAATATGGCTGGCCATAGTGACAATAAGCATCATCTTGAGGACGATATCGACGCTCGCCCGCCAGGAGCCGCACTGAGGGTGGCGACGGGCGTTCTTCTTCTTCTTCTTCGTCCCGATTTTGTTGTTGTTCAAATTGCTGCCGCTGTCGTTGCTTCTGAAACGGTAGCATCATCCAACTGGCGTGCTGTACATGTGCTGGTTGTAACTGCTGTTGCTGTTGTTGTTGTTGTTGCTGTTGCTGCGGTTGATGCCATAGTTGTCGTTGCTGGGGCTGGAGTTGTTGTGATTCTTGTTGTTCTTGCTGGTGCTGTGGCTCTTGTGGTTGTGGTTGTTGCAGTTGTCGTAGTCGTTGATATCGCCGGTGACGCCTTAGCAGTAGCAGGAAAACTGTCAGAAGGAGCGTTAGGCTGCCAGTTGCCATGGCGCCCAGACTGGCGACCGCGGTCACTAGAAGCGGCCAGCGGTCAAACGATCGGTTGGTTGTGTGTGTGCGTACGTGAGATTGGCCGGTCGGGCCCATCCGGTCCATTGGTGATTGATCCATCCCATTGGCGGCCGTCGTCGAGGATCAGGACACGGGGCAAGCAAAGCAGAAAAAGAAAGAGTAGATGGTATTAGTGAGAGCTCGAGAGAGGAAGAGAAGGCAATCGAATGGAAACACATAGAAATATAGATACAAACGACACAAGACGGCGCAAGCAGAGTAGTAGATAGAGAGGGGGAGCAGAAGATGCGTTCAACAGGTTCCGTTCAACATTCCGGCGTTATCTAGTTATAGTTCAAGTGGCATTCGCTGACACATGCATAATGTTCGCCGTTGCTTTTCTGCGAGGTCGTCGAGATATTTGGCCAATTTGCTTGCCAGCTTTAGAACGTTTCATTTCGTCCTCAAACGCCTGACGAATTCAAGTTGACGGCCATGAGATGTGATCGCAGACAGCGTGTGAGATTTTTACACTTAGGCTGTCCACGATCTTTTATACGTTGCTTAAGCATTTCTCGCTGGTGGATGTTACGGCCATAGAACGTATGATACTTTTCATTTCCCTCGGATGCCGACGCGAGGCACTCTACTGCATAAACATGTAAGACAGTGACGTCCTACGCAAGTAGTAGTCTATTGCGCTCCCAGTCTCGACATGTCAGACCAGGTCGCCGTCCATCGCCTTTAGTTTAGGCCATTCGAGGGTGACTCTACAGCCGGCCGCTCGGAGAATCGGCTAAACAAATCGTTGACTTGCCTCAGGCCTGCTAATTTGGTACAGTTCAGCCTGTTGCTTTTAACTTGTGACTCACGACAAGGTTGGTGATCTTACAGCCCTCGAACAGCTGTGTGTAGACTCCAGAAAAGCGGGCAAGACAATTTTCGTGGTGAAAAGGGTGGCCACCCCACCAACCCTCACTGGTGGGCTGGCTTGGCTTTGGTCCGTCTACTTATCAAGATAGGAATTAAGCTCGTTCCAGTCCGAAGGAAAAAGTAGGCGCCTAAAGAATTTTCTGCATCCCCAAGCTGTGACGAAAAGGAAAATCCGCCCTTGTACATAACTGAATTATTCCGTAAGGCCAATGCCCGTGTACAGTTTTGCACTGATACCCCCAAGCATCATCGACAACGGAATGATGTATTGTGTGTACAACACACATGTTGTACTTCACATGTTTCTACGTAAATATACCTAAGGATCTAGTATCAAGTCTACAAGATACCTTACGCCTGGTATGTGGAGGACGGTGTTTTGGAGGTCCTGCGAATATATTGGCGACAAACCTCGGCGGAGCCGGGAGTGCTGGCACTCAACGCAGCTAAGTGCGAGATTTTAGCTGTCAGAGCTACCTCTCAAGATCAAGCTATGCTAGAAAAGCAATCATGAAAGCACTTCCTGGGAATATCTTGTGCAACTCAGGATAATCTAGAAGACGTTCTAGGTGCTCCTGTAAAGTCTAAAGTGATTCCGCGCACTCTTAATGCTAAACGAAAAGCCCTGGTAAATATACGTCCACGACTAGCAAGTATGCACCCGCAGCATCAGCAGAATCAGCAGCAGCGCGAAAAGGAACAACCTTCATCATTCGAGGACGACAAAGTGCCTTGATTTGGCTACGATACGATCGGGCGATTTGGCCACTGTTATTCCGTCCATCTCCTTTCTCTACTATTTCCCCGGTCTCGGGGTGGGTCGTACGCGGAATGGTTAGGAACTCGAACCGGATTCGGATTGGTACTGCTGTCGGTTCCGTCGTGGTGGCTGCTCTTGTTTAATTGTTGTTGTTGTTGTTGTTGTTGTTGTTGTTGTTGTTGTTGCTCTCTTTGTTGTTGTTGTTGCGGTTGTTGTTGTTGTCATTTTTCGTTGTTGTTGAAAAAAGAAGCGCAACGAAGGGCGAGGCGAACACACAGAGGAAGAAGCTCGTCGTAATGCCAACGATCTCACGTTACGCTTTAGGCCATTCCGATGTGGTAGCTGTCGAAACGTATCGTGTGGTGGCTGGTCGAGCCGACGCTGTTGTTGTTTTAATGGTCGGTCTCTCGTGAGGAGAAGGACTCGGGCTCGTCCTCCGAGACTGGGGTCGAGCGGCGCTGGCTTGTCTGCTTGAATTCGGGCTGCTGTTTCTTCCGTTGCTACTGCTGCTGCTGCCGCTACATTTGCCGATGAGCTCTTGCGTTCATGGCCCCGAACCTATTGCTGTACTTGTTATTTTTTGTTGTTATATCTTGTTGTTGCTGCTGCTGCTGCTGGTAGGGGTGCTTTTGCTGGTGCTGCTGCTCCTGCGATGGCAGTCTGTCTGCGTTTCTTTGAGTAGGATGTTATAGTTAGATGTAGTCGACGTCCAACATATGATGATTCACATTTGAATCTAAACCGACTTTCCGATCGGAGGGATGATAAAGGAAAGACGGAACAGAGAGCATCCAGCGAACGACCAAAGAGAGACCAAGAGGTTATGGGACCTTGGTCATGGTGGAGGCCATCAAAGTAGATGTTGTGGGGATTGTAGTCGTAGTAGAGATGCAGTAGTGGTAGTAGTAGTAGAAATAGTAGTAAACGTAGCTGAAAAAATTGTAACAAACACAGGCTACGAGAAAGAGAGGAAGAGACGAAGCAAACCTATGCGATATCTATAGATCACAAACACAGAACGAAATAAAACAGGAAGAACACGCCAGACCAACAACCTCCTACTCGATACTATATATGGATACGCCATGTTGAACGTGCCGCCCCAGAGGGAAGTCCAGAGATGGATGTTAGGACCAGCGAACCAGTGAAAGCAAAAGCGAAAAGCCAAGATTTTGATGTGGATGTATGTATGCTTAGGCTGCCTAGGTTACGACAGTCGTCTACCTGAGTGTCGCCGGTTCGATCCCTGTTGTTGACTAAATTTTCTTTTGAGCAATGTTCATTGAGAATAGATGACAACCATACCGCTGAGGGTCAGCGGCCATGCAGTCACAAGGACTGCTAGACTAACCCTAGACATCTCAACGTACGTGCTTCACGGTGATTCCAAGCCCGTAGGCTTATTATTATTATTATTATCTCGCGTGAACGTGTAGTCACAGGTTCTCTAACCCAAGATTAGCCCCGTTCGACATTGTGCTTCGAACAACATGCAAGGGAATGGAACCGGACGAGTAGCAGCTTTGCCGCGAGGGAAGCATTTAAATCAGTGACGCCGTACACGACAACGGCGGCAAAAGCGAAGTAGTAGAGGGCAACGGACTCAGAGGAAGAGCAAGAAGAAGGGAGGTCCAAGCGCCACGAAGCTAATGCAAAGGGTTTCCATATCCTGAACTGCAAGGAGGCGGCACCCATAAAGCAGGCACGCAGACATTAGATCAGGCGAAATAGGCCATAGGGAGACTGCCGATCTGGGACGTGTTGAATCGAAACGCTTATCCGGCAACCTCCGTCACGGTGGACGGTGTTGCACGTCATATCGAAGCCTTGGGGAACGACCACACCAGCTGCTCATTTATCATTGAGACAAAAAGAGATAAAAAACGTTTTCGGGCTGACTCTCAGCCAGCATTTAGCGTCCACGGATTTGCTTTCGCGTTGCGTGGTAAGACGGATCCCATAAGTACAAATGTGCAACGATGGGAATTGAACCCGTGCACCTATGTGTCTCCTCCGGATACGAGGCTTACGCGAATGCACCAGACAGCCAGACTCGACATCATTGAGACCTCAGGCGTATGAGAACGAAGAACCATAGCCATAACGCAGACAATTGGCCAGATCATCGAGAAGTCGAACGGGTACAAACGTTCCTGAGACAGCGCACAGCCTAGAAGTTCAGCACGGCAACGCGAGAGGCCTAGAGGAATACATTTATATTTAAGGAGTTTAGATTGTTCATTCAGCAAATTGCAATAATTTGATAGCAAGATAAATAACGATGTGATTATTATTATTATTACGAACGCAAGACATAATATTTCCTCCCGATCGCCAACCATGCGCCTAAATGCAGAAAACAAGCTATGCGGTTGTCGAGTCAATCTTGCAAATCGAACCGTTCACTCTACTCTCGTTTAGAAGTGATATTGTTTGACTACGTTATGCTTAAGGTATCGCGCTTCTTTCGTGATGTTTTATTGGTCAATTAGTAACTAAGGCAAAAACGTTAAACACAAAACGTCAATATATATAAATATATATATATAATTTTCCACGTAGTCCCTTTACAGCTTTACATTCTTAGTCTAACAATGTTACTATTGTTTGACTTCCTTACAAAACCAAAACGTCTTAGGAACAGACGAACATAAAATGATAAAAAAGACATGTCCCACATGTAGGTATTTTAACAACAATACCTTTAATATAATCAGCCGCACACTCCATAGGGAGTTCGACAATGACTAGCAGACGTTTTGATCCATTTATCTAGTTGCATTTTGTTTACGTGAACATAATTTTACTAAAATCTGCAAATTTTTAGAAATGTAGTTTAAAGAGAATACGCGTCGCGCCGTGTCGCGCTACGCCCAGTATCGGAGTAGCTAGACTTCACGCCTGATCTATTTTCCTTCTGCAGTCGTCAGACATGTTCACTTAGAGCTGACACCAGCCTTGTGCCTACACAAAACTAGTGCTTTCGCGAGGTTTTTGTTATTATGAATGTGTACCACGATTTACACACGCGTCAAGCACGTGTAATATGGTTTATCCTTCTGCAAAAGGCGCATGATTGTCCTGCCATATTCGAGATTCTACTTTATCCACGAACACCGTCGTTGCCGCCTGGTGTGTTCGAACTAGCTACTATATGTATATACTGCATACGTACAATCATTCTGCGCGGCGAGCCATGCGAGCAGAAGGTTTGACCAGGGCGTGGGGCTGTTGCTGGGCAATGGCCGTGTGGTTACATGAAATATCTGGCCCCCTGCGTTGAACAAATGCAGCGTCCCCGGGCGCAGCGATGGCACTGTAACATGACGTTCTCCTATGGTTTTCGCAAACACTCCGCGACCTGTCAAATTGATCAATGCCAACACAGCATCATATATATATATATATATATATACAAATGTATGTATGAATTTAGCGTATGCATGTGTTTATATTTATAAATGCACATTTATGTATATCTACGTATACATTTTTCATATTATAATAATATATACCATATTGGACTTACGCGTGTACAATAACAAACTCCGCTCTAAGCGACCCTGTTATATGAGAATGACATGTGTATTTAGGTATAGATGTCAAGCGAATAATAAATCATTCCACAAACATTAGGTCAAAATGGCTTTTGCTATCCTTTGAAGTTTCGAAAATTCTTTCTTTTAAGTAACACTGAAGTGAACGGAACATATGGCTTTCAGAGAAAGCAAGGTGAGGACTTACTATATAAAACTCTCCGCAACTTTTGGCAGGTTGGCCACAGTTATAAGCGAACTATGATGTGGACGCTGTGATAAAATGGCACGACGTATCGTCAGGGTTTAGGGATTATGGTGTCGACAAAGGCTTGCTTCAAGCCATCGAGCAGTTAACAGTACTGCTAGCTGTAAATCGTTTCTTTACTTTGCGGGAGCTCCTCGGGGCAGCACGCTTTTCTAATGTTGCCAGCAGAGGCCTTCACGATTCGAAAGTCACGAATAGCGTGGTTTTCTATTCGCAAGGGCTTGCTTTGGTAAAGTCGTTAATGCTGGTGTTTTGTTTTGAGCACTTGTACGAGTTACTTGTTGTACATGATCCGAACCACATCGCCGGTAACGTCTCAAAGTGCACTTTTTCTTCATTAGGGGAAGCGGGCAGCTGCCATCCAGTTTTTAATATCGCGTTAGGTAAGAGATTATGCGGCACCCATTTAATGGCGCGTTTTGCATAGCCACGGCGAGTATGAAGCGAATGAACTGATTCGTGTGTGCAATGCGTCCTTCTTGTCGACCGTCAGATGTGTCTTACAGCCTACGAGAGAAATTGTTTCACCCACGAATCGATCCAAAAAATCTGCGTTTTATTTTTGACAACAGAATCTCCATTACGAAAGCGATCGACCCACCATACTGTGACATGAGCGCCTCCGCCAGGATCCACTGAATAGATAGAAGTTTACTTACCGGCAAAACTAATGTATATACAGACATGCATATATATAATAGGAAACGTACTGGGGCCATGCCTTGAAAGAGAGAGGCTACATAAAATCAATATTGCTTCAATACCCAGAAGCGCCTCTTTGACAACCGTTACATTAGGTACAAATGCGATAGATATTTATTTGCTGTACTTTGATACCAATAAAGTATGTTGACATATATTTATATATATATATATATATATATATATACTGACCCGTCGTATGCGCAGAGAACGTTCTTAAGCAGTCCAACAAATAATCAACAAAAGGTAGGCACGTACATGCAGACCCGGCGAATCTTCCCCGTGAAGGGAAACGGAGAAATTGTACGTATTTATACTGTGCGTACTAGTGCACAGGCATATATATATATATATATATATATATATATATGCAGAGGATACAAACAGAAATATCAACTACTCCACTTGTACATGCCTGAGTAGACTTCCTTAACGGTGACGTGGCCCATCTCCTGGTTACACTCGAGCATGACGGTCACTTCCGTTGTCTCGGCAATTCGGCAATGTTTGACCAGCGATTGAACGCCGTCGGCCGAACCTTCCGTATCTGCTGCTAGAATCAACAACCAACGCCAGAGTCCCGAGCGGAAGTTTATTATTTGCCCATTCGTGGCCACACACGCGCATGCCTAGATATCGCTTTATATGCACTCCCCCATACACATATGTACAAAGAAGGGAAGAAAAACGACACATGGGTGGCCAACACGCCGCGTCCATATCGTCAGACGCGGCTGACGATCAAGATGGGTGACTCGATAGGCGTTCCTGGCGAGCCGAGTAGGAAAGAGCCTCTGAATGTTTGCCGTTCGAATTGATTCCATCTTCCACAGCAGCTAGTAGATAAAAAGCTTGATAAGGTAGCAGCACCGCCAAACACCTTAGAGTGACACATTTACTCGATCAAACATCGAAGTCTAAAGGCGGGCAACTGCCAACACACCACCGCAAATCAACTTAATTATTGTTGTGGAGTGCTTGTTTGTTTCGAGTAAGCGAACCGGGTGTTCATCCGCACTCAAGTGCGAATAAATAAAGAATCGTTCCTTCCCGAGAGTTGCTTCCAGGATGCTGGTGAGCTGCGGTAGACCGAGCTATTTGCGTTAAAATTCCGGTCGCAAACATCACCAGTAGCCAATGTTTGTTACACCGACTAATCACATTAGCTAGAGTGTCCGTGGCGAACGAGTTTAGTCACGAAATAAACAACTTGTAGCCGTATGACCAGTATATCGTCTGCATTCTAGCTTTTAAACATTGTAAACAACAATTATTTTTTTAATGCTATAAGGGATTGCACCTGCTTCTATAGACTCACATATGTAAAGGGAGCATGAGGATAAATCTAACGCAGCGATGATAATCTGTGGAAGTCTTCATTTGTGTGCGACTTTTACCATTGACCTGATACAGAAGCTTCTGAGATAAAATTTTGATTGGACTATGAGTCAGTTCGCACTATCATTACCACTGTCACATACAGGTATGCTCACTATGCTTAGTTGGGAGCGTATTGCTTCTTGGTGTAATGATGTACGATTGTCGCTAGTGACCCGCTTGTTTCATGTAACTGATGTTTACCTTTCTGCCCAATGTGTCGCCTGAGTCTTTAAATTTTAGGCCTATATTTCATTGAAAAGGTAAGTATTATATAATTCAGTTTCGCCAATAAACTTCCCAGTAATGTCAGAAGTTGTTGTCAGTGCCTGCACCTATATATATATATATATATATATATATATAAAACTCTGTTTTGCTGCATATGCATCATTTTTTACTATTAAACGGGCGTCGAAATTCACCTCGACCAAACAAATATCGTGTACCTTGCAACCCCTCGCCACTAGTGCAAGGTCACTAGTGTAGTCGTGCGATAAACGGCAATTGGGGGAGACAGACCCCTTTGTCGTCATTGTGCCTCCTAACTAAGTGTGTGTTTGTTGCGTCACTTTACCTCACTGTTGTTGTCTGTGTGTCGTTTGAAAAGCGCGCCACTTGCCTTTAGGCAGCAGGTGAAATACACATGGGTAGAGTTGCATACCGACCCAGTTGAAGGCCCAGCAATAGACGCTGTGATGGAGTAGTTGGCGAGCATCGTCGATGCGTAGACGCGGGCTGCGCTCGAAGAACTCGCGAATGCCGAGTCGCCACTTGAAGCGCTCGGTACCGCCGGCTGCATGCGGCGGCGGCGTCAACGGCGAGGTCGGATATAGCTCGGATCGCGGATCGACGAGCGACTCGCAGGTAAGTGAGACGGCTGGCGAAAGCACGTCAATCCGGATCGTCTGCACAGAACGCCACCGACAACGAGGAGGATCTGATCACACGCGCGAGGACAAGCAGAACAGGACAGAACGTTAAAAAAATCTACGCGCGTCCTCAGTACAGACTTGCGGTGCGCCTGTTGGTTTCAGAGTTTGTGCCACCTAACATGTATGCTTGGCCTGCGTGGTGATTGTGTAGTAGCATAGCAGTGCTGCATACATAGCATCTCATGTTGGCCATGCAGCGCTTTTGCAACGTGCCTTTGCCCTCCTCATTGGAAGCACCGATGCTGGATTACAGCCGCCAATGCGGTTACTGAGGAGAAATTTTAGCGAGACATGAATGGTCGCCTGTCCGGGTTTTATTTAAGGGCTTAACCAAGACTTGGTGTGTTTCCGGCGTCTTAGGGAGATTTTTTCGAATGTCGTTGAACATGACATTGACTCATTTAGGTCTCTGATTTTTTTGCGTTAATGTTTTTTGTTTGCAGCTCATCATACGTCAAAATGACACCAATACGACTACACATTACAACAATAGTAACAACACTAACGCTAGAAACAGCCGCAGAAATAACAGAAACAACAACAACAACAACAGCAGCAGCAGCAACAACAAAAACAACAGGAGTAACGACGATACCAGCAACGTCCTCAACTAAACGAGTTATTGGTCCATATACTATATAAAATTGAGGGCTTCAAATCATGCTATGTATTGTCAACAATCATGTTTACGGCAAATTAAGTACCGAAAAATCTCCGCATGATGATATTTTTTTCCGGGCTGACTCACAGCCAACATTTAACGTCTAAGGAATTACTCTCGCAGTGCTTCATAAGATGGACCCTAATAAATACAAATGTTTGAACCCGTGCACCGGGTTTGATCTTCCGGTCGCAAGGCGCAGACAGAAAAATCCACTACCTCGAACCTATTATGGAGCATTCACTTTCAATAGGAGAAACGCTTTTATTACTACAAACAATGGTTACTTGAGTATAATTAGAAGCCGTATAATATTTCAGTTTTTCATCAAACCTTGTGTCTATCGGACCGTACGCGAGATCCAGCACACAGCTCCTTCGATATGAGAATAAACAATCCTAGATGCCAAATATTGCTTTTACTTCATATGTTCTGCAAGGTCTAAAATCAATAAAATGCTTGCCTGGTGTGTAGCCAAAGAATTGCACAACAAGGCAGCCTCGCAGGCTTTACTGCCTTCGAGCCTCCATCTACCCTTTATTCGGTGAAAGACCTTTTTCATCGTAATACATTCTACAATGTAGAAGGTGTTCTTCTGTACTTTTATTGGCTGAGCTTCTTCTTGTGATATCGTTGTTTACCTTAAGATTCTGATTCCTGTTCGCTAACTAACCTAACCCAACTCTGCCATCAGCAAACAGCACAGAGCTAGCAACAATAGCATGAGATGACTGCCAGTCGTGTTGTTGTAATCATAAACATTTCTTCGCGTCTAATAGCGGATACGTGGAAGTGGGCGCGCTGTCAGTCTCCTTTTTTTGTATATATATATATATATATATATATATATATATATATATATATATATATATATATATAAATATATGAAATGTCAAAAGAACAGTCCTATTCTGTGTAGTTGTCTTGAGACAGTATGGTTGGGCAGAGCAGACCCCTGCCAGCACCAACCAGCTTGGCTGGGCTATGACGCTGGGCACAAGGCAGACAAGGACGAGCGTTGTTTTCTCAAAAACGACGGCGCGTCGTCATCGACTTGAGCGAGCAGTACGAGATCGGGCGGCGAGAGAGCGCCATGCCAGTGCCACTGGGGGACCATTGGCGGGCATCGTGTCATGCATGTAGTAGTTGTAGTCGTAGTAGTCATAGTAGTAGTAGTAGTAGTAATAGTAGTAGTATTAGTAGTAGGTGACGACGGTACTCCTTGTGATTCGTGTTCATTTGACTACAGACAGTCTCCTCCTCCTTGGCGATTATCGTGTTCATCGTCTGCAGACAACGACGAACACAACGCGCCAGATGCCACCACCGGCGTCTCGTCCCCCGGTCGCTGGAGACATCTTGCTTGTCGTGGTCGATCGCCGAGCAGGAACGACGACAGGATGACAGGGAAGAGGCGGCAGCAGCAACAACAGCAACAACAACATTAACAACAACAACAACAGCCGCGGTAGCAGCACCAGCAACAGCTAGAGAGAGCTTTTGGCGAAAAGCTACTGTCGACGAATAAACTCCGTTCGTTGTTCGGTCTCGTTCGGGTCTCACGAAACAAGGCGCGGCCGGGAATAGAGCAAAAGCGCACCCACCACAGGGCACACTCGTTGTTCGCCTATGCCGGATAGGGAGAGAGCAAATCATAGGGGAATAAGGGGGTCGACGAGGCTCGGAGGGGTGGGGGCTCAGTACGGCGGTCGTGATTGTGATTATGATCATGGCTGATGGCTTTGGTGTCGTCCGTTGTCGTTGTCGTCGAGTTCCTCGAACTCCTCGGAGCCGGACCAATACCAGCCCGGAACGCGAAACTAACGCGAAAAGACGCCGGCCTGTAGAGGATGACCACGCTAGCGAGCACGCGGCTGGCTGGAAATATTGTCTCATGTCCACAGGACCATGTTCGGATGTTCGGGGGTTTGGTTGGCTGGAAATATTGTCTCATGTCCACAAGTCCGTGTTCGGGGGGTTTGGGGCTGGCGACATAAACAGTTGTCTTGCTGAAGCTTGGCTGAAAGTTTCAACTCAGTGATCTGTCTGGGACCGATGCTCTGTGGCCTTGTACTGTGAGAGAGCAAATTATTTTTTTTCGTAAGGCCCGTGTACGGTTTTTTCATGCATGGCTAATGTTTAATCCACTCCGGCATTTACCTTGTCAAAATTGGAAACCATGCAAACCAATTTAAGAGTGGCCGGTCTGGGTCTTGAACCCAGTCCTCCCGAATGCAAGGCAGAGGCTTTGCCACTAAGCTATCTGGCTCGGTACCCGTACCTCGCAAAAATGTGCAATTTCGGTATAATACCTCATACTGATGGATTTTTGTATAATACCTCATACCGATGGATTTTGGTATAATCCGACTCTTCTGAACATTTTGTATTGCGATTTTTTTCCACTTTGCCAAACCTAAAAGAGAGAAACGCATCTAAATAGGGCGCAGGGACGATGGCTTTTCGCAACAAATTAGACGAACAGTTCAAGGTATTTTCTTCGATGACTGCTGACCATGCAAGCCTAGATACATATCGACCACACACACTAACCGGTAGTGGTTGATACTACGCCAATTTAATTCACTGGCAGTCTTTACGATTTTATAGTGTTCGCTACACGGCTAGTTTTTGCGTAACCGAGTGCCGTGCGGCAATATCTTCAATGCACCAGGACCCGGACATGTTACAACGTTTAGAGTTTTTTAGGATGGGCTTCGAAACAGTACTTGTGACAGCATGACCGCAGACTCTGAGCGATAAGGTTTGTCATCTACTCTCTATGAGCATCCACGCCGCACAACCCGGAGACGTAATCTCAGCAGGGCGATATGCGTGAAAGGCTATTGTCACCGTACACCGTGGCATCTTAAGATGGTACAAAACAGAACTGATGAAAGAGCTTTAGGAAATTAGCAAGACAATTTGAATTAGTAGTTTATTACCTTTACGGCAATACCAGTAGTTCAGATTTGCTCGCGCTCTATTCAGCAGACATGCTACGGATCAGAAGTCATAGACCACTTTAGGTCGCGAGGAGACCTCCTACACCGTTGTGAGTGTCTGTGTGTGTGTGTGTGTGTGTGAAGGTCTACCCCGGATGCTATGGTGCGTGCCGTCACATTGAATGTAATGGCGATCAAAGGAAACCTTTGATGCGCTGCCAGACGGGCAGCTGGGCCACACGCTAAGTACGGCTCGCCATAGCAATTGGCGTGAGTGTAAGACCTGAACCATGAATAACTTTACGCAGAATCGTTGGCACCCGAATAAACAAGGGCGAACTAGTTTGTCGGCAATATCTATTCATCGCATCATAGGCTGCGCACGACGTTTATCACCGTGTGCACACACATATATATATATATATATATATATATATATAATATATATATTTATACTCGCAGCGATCTAACTGACATCAAACTAGACGCATCTAAGGCAGCCCATATAATATGAATCATATAGAAGAAAAAATAAAAGGCGCTGTATATGTATGACTGATAGAGAAGACGCGGTTGACCTCTCCGCTTTCGTCGTGTGTCGTTTAAAGGGGCGATGATGGCCTGATGTTGGCAGGCCGTTCTGTGCCGCTTCATCGCTCAGCCGAGCTGATGCGTACGCGTTGAAGTATGGCCATGAGCGCCAGCGCTGAGCTGCGGTCCTGTCGGGCGCAGAACGACGCATTAGGCTTCACCAGACTACCTGCCGTCTCTGCGTGCGCAGCCAGGGCAGACAAACTAAGCGTGCCAACCACAGGCCGCACAACACTTCTCTGTTTTCCACTGCTTAAACGAAATAAGGCGAAACAAAATTCGTTGTTGTCGGAAAAAACAACAAAAACGAAACAGCTGCTGTCGGACATTTTTGCTAAACAAATTCAACAGCAATTAATTACCGAACCGTCGAATACGGAGAACTGCATTCGATAGCAGCAGTATATTATTACCATATAGTTGTTATAGTTGTCGTTGTACTACTGCGAATGCTCAATCTTCGGAAACGTATACCAAACATCAAAGACTGGCTATATCGTCGGCCCGGGCGAAGCTACTAACCCTCCGCACCACCCAGGTCTACCTGGGGACTTAACGGTGATCTCCAGCCCAACATGTTTAAGATCAGTGAGTTACCCAGCCAGCCCCGCGTGTGTCTACGGCGGCGATGTATTCGAGGAGATCCCAACACAAACTATTCTAACGTGTCAGGCATGGTATTCATGTTAAAAACATTGCGGAGCCGCGTGCCCTTCGCGACATTTTCAACACGAACAACGCCAAAAATGTTTAAAGCAAAATCAGGACCAAGTACATGGCAAATTGCCGCCGCAGGTCTCCGGATAAGAGCTAGCCATGAGTAGATTCTAGCCCCCTGACTGTTTGAAGTACAAGCATGTGTATAGACAGTCTCCGGTTGGTGGGGCCATCGATAGACGACAGCTTCTTAGCTAGGTGGGAGCCCCACAATACCGGCCCACAGTTGCAGACACTGGTTTCTTGCAGTGGCGTCGTGTGAGCGAATAGTAGCCAGTTTAGGAACGAAGAAATAATCCGTGTATGACTTAGAGGTTTGTTTGACAGAATTGTCAGTCAATGAGAGTTCATTTAGAGTTTGGTTGAACCACATTGTCAATTATCCGTTCAGGGGTTCAGAGTTACGTTGCTGCCGCATACAGCTCCGTAACGACGCGCGTGTTCTTTCAGTGTCTCTTCGTGCGGAAGTAGCAGGAACAACAACGTAGTAATCGTAAGTAGGAGAGGCCTGATAGCCCTAATGACAGTATACGCTATAGAACGCGCGTAGAGAAGGTAGCTATTTTAAGCACATAGAAACAGAGAAGCAACCCCAGACAAGATGCCTGCCTCGCGAATCGAGCGCGTTGTCATTTCGGTTTCAGACGGCTCTACCAGACGGCCTAGAATCTACGTACACTGCACGCGTATCGCGATTTCATTGCTTGTGCCCACGAGCGTCCGCTTGTGAAGTCGGACTCTCGATTCGGCAGCTGTAGTTGCCCTCGTTGCGAATTGTCACGTTGCGCAGAACGAGGTAGTCTCCTGCCGCTGAAGCCGTTGCGATTGTCCGTGCCATCATGCCAGGCTCGTGCCGCCCGTACACTTTAGGATCTCCATGGCGGGGCATGCTCAGTGCGGTCCCGTCCTTCAGCCACGTCACGTCGTGATCACGTTTGCTGTAGCAGTTCAACAGACAAGTAAACGGAATCATTAGCTTTAAATTATATATATATATATATATATATATATATATATGTGAATCATAATATTGTCATAATATAAACATTAAGCCAGTGACGAAGTTCTGATGGTTAGTCAAAACCCACTTTACTCAGCCGATGCAGGTGGAAACGAAGGTGTGCTGTTAACAAAGTAAATTGCTGTTGTGTTTTACTTGTTGGCGAAACAAGTCCTACAAAATATGTCGCAAATCAGCGCCACGCTTATGTTAAGTGAAAACAGAACATGGCACCTACATGGGCTTATTGGAGCGAAATGTTGCTTTTTCATGACCACGGAGGCGGCATAGGTTTGTGCTGTCACCGATAGAGATCTCAAAACGTGCTGCGTGTTCGTGATACCGCAGTGCAGTTGTTTGATTGTCTTTGTAAAGAAGATAGTTTGGTGTGGCCAAGAACATTCTTTTTTAGGAACTAAAGTTCCAAACGCAAAATGGATCGTCGACAAGAACGTGGCCTCTGTTGAGGCCAGATACTTGCTTGGCCATGGCACATAATAAATACGAGCTAGCAGTCAATACGCGTGTGTGCATGTTTAATATCGACACAACTTCTATCAGGCTATCTCTTAAATGATGTTTAATAAATGATTATTATTGTTCATCGTTGACGTACTATGCCCACAAAGTAGACACTATGCCCGTTTTGTCGGCATGTTTATCTAGGGTTTCCAATGAACTCGCTTGTCTAGACAATTTGTTAGATTTGTTAACTTACGCAATCCATTCAGGAAGGCCCGCGATGTCGAGTTCGCATTCGAAAAACACATCGGAGCCACGTTTAATGCGCGACGCGTTTAGGCCTCGGCCTAGAGCTAGACGCACCTCTGGACCCTCTGCGGCGTACATCAAGTCATTCAAATAATTGCACGTTAGTACGTTGATTGCCATTTGTGCTCTCAAATGGCAATGATACTTGCTGCCACAAGTGTCTTCTGCTTTGCTTGAAATAGATAATTTTAATTTAAGAAGCGCTGCATGAACAGCTAAAAGTATATAGTTAAACAATTTAGAGAAATGAACGTTTCCGACGGGTGCAGCATGCAATTTATATTTTTTAGTTTTAGTGCTTTGTTGATAGGCATGCGTGGTGCTTTTGTGTTTACTCTCGGTGTAGACTAAATTTTTTTAAAAACGTTTTTATCATTTAGTCGAGTCCTAAAGCTCGTAACACAACTTTGAGTATTTCTTACCTATATATATATATATGTATATATATATATATATATATATATATATATATATATATATATATATATATATATATATATATATATATATATGTATATATATATATATAAACATATATATATATATATATAGTAATTCGTCGAAATCATGCAAAACGATAAACGATAGTGTGTAATCACTTTCACGAATCTGGAGAATACGGTGTCTCGAGTTGGAACTCAAGGTTAATAGTTTATCTTTGTAAGCTCGCATGGGCTAATTTAATTTAGAGTTAGTATATACACACATTTTTGTCCCAGTAGACAAACATTACTGACATTTGTTGCAATGATCAAGTAATTTTAATAATTTTTACATAACTAAATAATTTAAAACTATATATTTCTAGATGCCTCAATATTTCTACCTTCCGGGAATAAATAACGTGCTACGCC